>JAJIBD010022502.1:290000-633375 GCA_021461705.1 Cryptotis parvus
ACATATCAAATTATCTACTCTTATCAATTTAGCAGCTATCAATCATTTAATTGCTAATCTTTATTCCTGATGAATATATATTAACATGCAAGCAGGCACATGATTTTGTTGTTTCCCTGTCATGCAAACTCCTTTATCTGCTTAGGATATACTCTGCAGCGTGTGGGAAGATCTGTCATCAGGACAAACATGATTTAAGAGTCATAAGGGGGAAGTATGCGAATGACAGCTCATGAGATTTCTTCCTTCAGCTTCCGAAGGGACAGCTTCCATTTACTTTTTTGAAGTTATGATATCTTGTGGGAAGTTATGATACCTTGGGGAAGTTGCTGTCTCCAACAGGCTTTGTCTATAATCCGGTGCTTCCCTGAGAGTGCACTGTCTCACTTTCTGCAGCAGACACAGCCAGGTACAGTGTCAAAGCCTTCAACTTCATGATATTTTTGTGACTCAGTGAAGAAAAATCAGTATGCATACTTACTGTGTAGAACAGCCAAAATAGAACAGCATACAATAAGGCATCTATTCACAGTACTTTAAGGCTTCATTTTAAGCACTAAGTTTCAGTTATGACCTCATCTGATATCATTCATGTTTCAGACATGCCCACTCCTATATGAAACAAACCTGGTACATGTAAAAACTTATATTCACCCTACTGATGAATGTGGGAAAGGTAGCTCCATTTAGAAAGCAAACATTAACTGTTGAAATCATGTCTCTCACAGGTCTTTTGAAATTGGGAGCTCATGGTAAGATTGGGAAGCATTTTAATGATTAAGAGTAATGGATATGGAGAGTATCATGCTTGGAGAAATTAGTCAGGAGAGGGACAGACATAGAATGATCGTGCTCATTTGTAGGATATGAAAAAAATATTATGAAAATAATACTCAAGGATAGCAGAAACAGGGCCAGAGCGATAGCCCAGCAGGTAGGGCGTTGCCTTGCACGCGCCGACCTGGGTTCAATCCCCTGGCATCCCATATGGTCCCCTGAGCACCGCCAGGAGTAATTCCTGAGTGCAGAGCCAGGAGAAACCCTGAGCATCACTGGGTGTGACCCAAAAATAAAAAATAATTAAAAAAAAGAACAGCAGAAACAAGGGCCAGGAGGATTTGTCCACAGTTGGAAGTTGCCTCAAGTGCTGAGGGAGAGGGCAGTTCGTTTGTTCGCTCATTTGTTCATTTGTTCATTTGTTCGCTCATTTGTTCCTTCGCTCGTTCATTCGTTCATTCATTCGTTTGTTCATTCATTCCTTCGCTCGTTCGTTCGTTCGTTCCTTCCTTCCTTCCTTCCTTCCTTCCTTCCTTCCTTCCTTTCTTCCTTCCTTCCTTCATTCCTTCCCTCCTCCCTCCCTCCCTTCCTTTTTTTTATAAGCACATTACCACCCAACAGCCAGGTTCAATGTGGGCTCTGCTATTTTATCTCTTTAGATACCAATGGAGGCCTTTTAGGAGAGGAATCAGTTCAGGGTCTTTGGAAAGGTTGTCATATTCAACACAGATGCACAAGGCAGTAGGAGCTCAGGATATGTGCATGTGGGTCTGCCAATGGGACTAAAGTAAATGTTTACGCCACAGCTGGACACAGCCTGATCCCAGGAGAGAAGCCAAATTCAGGCCAGGCATGCGGGACTCAGCAACTGCGCCAATCAGGTTTTTGGGAGAGCCTGTGCTGGGACCACTCCCCCCACCCAGGCTTGCTCCACAAAGGCCTGGAGGCTCTGTCCAGAGCTGGGGCTCTCAGCCTCGATGCAGGTATTCAGGTGCGGGGTGGAGTCTCTGCCTGCCCACTCTGCACTAGACTAATGAGCCACTTGGATTGGGGACAAGTTTTGCCCCTTGGTTTGCTCCCAGCCAAATCCCCAGAAGTTAGAAACCTCGTGCAACACAACCACAACCATCCTCAAGGTCTGGATGCCACACTGGACACAGCCTGATCCCAATTGCACACCGGCACTTTGCACCCATGAGATATCGCAAAACCTGGTAAACCACAAATGTGTGGGAGCCAGAGGCTAGGTAAGACAGAGAAGGGAACAATGTGCTGATAATCATTGAAAATGATGATACCATCTGAGAACTGAGCATTGAATATAGGCAAAAAGATACACATGATAACCACTAAATGAATGTATTGCAATCCACAATGTGTAAGATAGGGAAGTGAGGAGAGAGAGAGAGAGAGAGAGAGAGAGAGAGAGAGAGAGAGAGAGAGAGAGAGAGTGGGAGGGAGAGAGGGAGGAGAGATAGAGAGAGAGGGAGAGAAAGGAGATGGAGAGCCTGAGGGCAGGCTGAGGGAAGGGGGGAGGGAGGTGGGGATATTGGTGGTTGGAGGGGTCACGGGTGGAGGGATGGGTGCTGGAACACTGTGTAACCAAAACTCAAACATGAACATCTTGTAATTGTATATCTCACAACAGTATAATAAAATATTTAAAAAAATTAACTTTCCTCACTTATTGAATGAAAACAATAATAAAGTAAACGTTTAGCTTTGCAGATGTTCTTGAGAGAAAAGGAGTGAAACAAAAACGGTGGCCTGTGAAACTGGCTAGTGGCACATACATAAACATTTCTATTGTTAAGAAAACAGTAAGACTATTTCTGGTTATAATTTTCTTTTCTGGAGGAGGCAGGACATACTCAGCAGGGTTCAGGGGCTATGTTTGGATTCTACTCAGGAGTGACCCCTGGCCATGCTCAGGGGATCCTATTGATGTAGCAGGTAGATTGGGGGGGTCCCCATATAGCAATGAATTCTTGGCCTAAGGCTGTCCAAAGTCACCTTTAGGAACCAGGAACCAAGACTTGATGAGACCCATTAACCAACAACAAACCCTAAAGGAGCTGGATCAACCTTTCTTAGCCCAGCTTTTAATCCGGCTACATTCCAGGACAGAAGATCCAGCAGGAACAGAGAGGTCAAGAAAAGGAGAATTTCAAAGAAGACCACTCCCAAAGTCTACTCCCCTTGGCAATGGCCCTAGTTACCTAGGCTGACTCCCCATATGGGAGTATCTTGGGAGAAATCTATAAAAGCCATCCTGACCAAAGGACGGCGTGTGTCAGGAATGCCGCAGGGGGTCTCCAACAGTGTCAGGACAGAAGTTCTCTTCTACCTCCGAGGACTCGTGAGAAAACTCACGAGTCCGGTGCAGTTCCAAAAAGGCTTTTAATAGTACAAACGCCTCTTCCACAGCAATCCAATATAATGAAAGAACTCTAGCTCTGGTCTGAACTTAGACCATACAAAAGAGCCTAAGTCTCCCAACAAAGAGAGAGGATCTTACCGAGGGGAGTCCTTTGGGAAAAAAATTAAAAAAAAATAAATAAAAAACTGTTTTACTTCACTGCTAAAAAAAAGAAAAAAAAAAAACAAAGAAACGGGGGAAGGAGAAGGGGCCTCAAGTCAACTGACTTGAGGCCCCTTCTCCTCCCCCTTTCTGTTTCCTTTTGTTTTATATACACCAAAGTAATCCTATCTGTGACAGGGAGGGTCATGTCAACAAAGAACCCTAAACAGATTGTAGAAGGCGGTGCCACACCCTATTACAGGTATAAACAAAGGTTAATAATCCCATCTACTGAGATTATCTCTTATGAAAAACACTGGAGAGAGAGAGAGAGAGAGAGAGAGAGAGAGAGAGAGAGAGAGGAAGGGAGGGAGGGAGGGAGAAAGCTGGTATAAAGTAATACATCTTAATTTCATGAGCTTCATGTAATCTAGATGGCATACACAAGGTCCTTCTTATTTATTATCTGCACCAGGGTGATTCTGAGTATCTTATTCTCTGTATACTGAAAGAGCATGATCCTTCCTATAATCTTCCTATAGTCTCAACGTAGCCAGGGTGGTAGTCTCCTGGTAAATTCTAACTGTCCCACGCTGGGTGCAGGGCCAAAAGGCATATGAAAAAATGCTCATCATCACTAATCATCAGAGAGATGCAAATCAAAACAACAATGAGATATCACCTCACACCACAGAGAATGGCCCATATCCAAAAGGGTAAAAGCAACAAGTGCTGGCGTGGATGCGGGAAAAGGGGACTCTCATACACTGTTGGTGGGAATGTCGACTTGTACAACCTTTCTGGAAAACAATATGGACATTCCTCCAAAGACCAGAAATTGAGCTCCCTTTGACCCAGCCATACCACTCCTGGGAATATACCCTGGGAAGCCAAAAACACACAGCGGAAACACAATCCGCACTTTTATTTTCATAGCAGCACTATTCAAAATAGCCAGAACCTGGAAACAACCAGTATGCCCGAGAACTGATGACTGGATAAAGAAACTGTGGTACATCTACACAATGGAATACTATGCAGCTGTCAGGAAAAATGAAGTTATGAAATTTTCCTATAAATGGATGGACATGGAAAGAATCATGTTGAGTGAAATTAGTCAGAAGGAAAGAGAGAGACATAGAATGACTGCATTTATTTGCATGACATAAATATACCAGGTAATCTTACCAAAAGTGGAAATTACCACAAGCGTGGGAGTCAGAGGTTAGGTAAGATAGAGAAGGGAACATGTGTGAATAAATGTCAAAAGGTCTGATACCAACATAGAACTGAGCATTAAATACAGACAAAAATGCAAATGATGGCTTCTAAATGTATGTAGTGTAACCCACAATGTGTGGGAGAAGGAGGAGAGAGAGAGAGAGGGAGAGAGGAGATAAAGAACCTGCCATTTAGGCAGGACATGGGAGGGGGAGGGAATTGGGGACATGGGTGGTGGTTGAGGGGCACTGGTGGAGGGCGGGGTGCTGGAACACTGTGTGACCGAAACCCCTAAGCGTGAACAACATTGTAATTATATATCTCATGGTGGTATAATAAAATGTCAAAAAAAATAAATAAAATTAAAAAATAAAAACAGACTTTTAATCTGAAAAAAATAAAGATGTGCTTTCTCCTTGAGAGAAAAAGGGAAAGAAATAAAGAACCTGCCATGGAGGCGGACTGGGGGAGGGAGGGAACCGGGATATTGGTGGTGGGAGATGGGCACTGGTGGAGGGATGGGTGCTGGAACACTGTATGACCAAAATCCAAATATGAACTTTTTAATTGTATATCTTTGTAATTGTGTATCTCATGGTGGTATAATAAAATGCCTTAAAAAAGAAAAAAAAATAAAGAGGAGCTGTGCCCAATCTAGAAAACATAGAAGTCTTAGTAGATGTATAAGTCAGAAGTTATTCAGAGTCAAGGTGACTTCTGTAACTGCCACACCCTCTAGCAGTGTTTACATAGAAGAGAGATCTCATTAGACTGAACCTTGGTTTAAGTAGATTAGGCTGTGAGTGGGCAAAACAGCAAAGCTCCCAGATTAGCTAAACCTGTCATCCAACAGGCACCCACATGCTGCACGGGCACACATGCTTCCTGAGCCCATGTGGCCGAAGCACATGTGGCGCCCAAGCACGTGTGTTGCCCGCATCTCCCCTCTTGAGATGTGTACTCTCTCTCTTACTTTCCCTCCTCCTTCCCTTTCCTAAAACCTCTTTAATAAAGCCGGTTTTACTTCACTGCTTGTCGACTCCTGAAAATTCTTTTTCTGCGAGGAAGTCAAGAACCCTGAGGAAACCCTGGGTAAGGCCTAGGGCTGACTTGCCTTTTCACTGTATCACTGTCTTCCCGTTCATCATCGATGTGCTCGAATGGACACCAGTAACATCTCCATATGTCCTGTCTCATGCTAGTAGAGCCCAAGGGCCCTGCTTGCTCCAGGAACATAAAGAGCCTCAAACCATTCCATCAGGTCATGGGAATGAGGTCTATAATTGTTACTGGTATTTGGCATATCAAATATGACACGGGTAGCTTGCCAGGCTCTGCTGTACAGGTGGGATACTCTTGTAGTCACCTCTAAATCCAGCATTTATTGATGAACCACGCGGCCTCTTGGGGCGCACGAGCCGAGCTATGATAGACTGGTCTGCTGGGTGGAGTTCTGACAAGGGGAAGTCCGGATGTGGAAAATGGAGGCCCTCATGGAGTGGGGGTCGTCTGGCTTGTTGCGTAGGCTCTGCTGGGGTGGCGGGCCAGGGCTAAAACCCACCATCCCTCCTGGGCGCCTCGTGAGCAGCTGGGCACAGGGAGAGCCAGTAGCAGCTCTGCCCCATGTCTGTGACTTGCCTTTTATCCGTCCTTAGACTGTCCAGTGGATCCCAGGCGGCAGAGGCCGCTGGGGAGAAAGTGACCATCTGTCTCGCCTTCTGGCCTCACATAATCCTCCTGTGAGGCCCACCTGCATCACTCCCAGACCAGCAGATGCAAAAACAGAATCATGGCATTTAGACCATCTCGCTGGTGCTAGTACATTTCCTTAGAGCCAAAACGCCTTTGCTTTCAGAAACCTGCAATTTCTCCTCCTAATGTCCAAGTCCTTTCTGTCTCCCTGAAAGCTCACACACACACACACACACACACACACACACACACACACACACACACCTCCCACACCTGCTAAAAGCACAGATCCCTGCCTTGTCAGAGGCTGAGTTGTATGGATTAAGACAGGTGGTGGAAAACCTAGTTTGCTAAAGTCCTGTAGTCTCTGCTTGGGGCGCCAAGATGAAAAGGCATTCATTTCTGGGGACACTTTCCTGGGTTTGCTTCTCAGTGGATAAGGACTCACAGTCTAAAGGATCCCTGTGTGTTCAAGTCCACGTGCACTAAGGTCACCTGTTATCTCTCATGTGACACTGATCCTAAGGAATCCTAAGGAATCACGTCCTGTCATTTAAATGGAGCATCTCAACTGGGGGACATGTACCCTCTCCGGGGGGCCCCACGATATTGCAACTGGATGTGAATGGTGAAAATCATGTAAATGTGGTGTCATAGCATGAGTACAGGGGGCCAACGAATAGGATGGGTGGGGAGCATAGGAAGAAAACAAGGTTGGAGGGGGCGTGGTCAGAAATGCTGAGAAGTGCTAGTGCAAGAAACAGTGCGGGCCTCTGGAAGGTGATCATGTTTGTCCCTTTTCCTATTTTCAGCATCATAATGCCCAAAGTGGGGAGGGAAGGAGGGAGGGAGAGACAGACACAGAGACATAGACAGAGAAACAGAGAGACAGAGACAAAGAGAGAGAGAAAAGAGAAATGAAAGAGAAGAGAAAAGAGAGGAAAGAGACAGAAAGAGAGAGAAAGAGAGAGACAGAAGAGAGGGAGGGAGGGAGAGAGAGAGAGAGAGAGAGAGAGAGAGAGAGAGAGAGTGAGAGAAGAGAGAAGAAGGAACTGCTTGCCAAAGAGGCAGGCCTACAGAGAGGGGGTAGAAGGGAAACTGGGGATACTGGTGGTGGAAAATGTACACTGGTGAAGGATGGGTGAGGTTATTAATAGTACTGAAACCTAATCATGAACAACTTTGTAACTGTGTATCTCGGAGTGATAAAAAAAAAGTATAGGGGCTGGAGCGATAACCCAGCGGTAGGGCGTTTGCCTTACACATGGCGGCCTGTGCTGACCCGGGTTCGATCCTCCACATCCCATATGGTCCCCAAGCACCGCCAGGAGTAACTCCTGAGTGCAGAGCCAGGAGAAACCCCTGAGCATTGCCAGGTGTGACCCAAAAAAGCAAAAAAAAAAACTAAAAAAAGTATAGGTACTAATCCCCATTAGCACATTCTGCAGCTAAACTAATTAGTCCCAAACTCTTTCAAAAAAGGGAGTAGTTATCATTTTGGGTAATGATCTAAGTTAGGTATATGAAAGGAGAGAGAGAGAGAGAGAGAGAGAGAGAGAGAGAGAGAGAGAGAGAGAGGAGAGAGAGCACAAACCTGGTCTTTGGGGCATCAGAAACTGTTGGAAAACGAGTTGGGAAAGTTGGGAAACCTACAACTCCACTGTGATGTGCAGAGTCCAGCCAGGACTGTGATTGTAGGAGAATGTCTTGGGGTGGGCAGAATATTTTGTAAAGGGACCAAGAGAGACCACTTCTTAGAAATGGATTCATGGGCCAATTTGAAAACAAAAACAAAACTTGCCTCCTTTCCATCCCATCTTAGTTCTAGCATTGATCAATTTGTTGTAAACTTTCTAAAATGCACTTTTAGAAATTAATCCTCCAGCCTTGCTCTACCTAGAGCCGTTTAAACTACTGCCCAGAGGTGGTTCTGGATTTTTCTGAACAGCTTGTAAGCCAGAAAGAAGGGTGTGTACTAAGGCAACTGTGCACATGCCACTCTCAAAGACACGGTCCTTCCTCGTTTTAGACTTATGTCAGCCTTAAAAGTATCTGGACTTTCATAGATGGTATGGAAAAAGGTTTGGGGAAGAAAATAGCCATAGACGGTCATTAAATTGCGCCATTTCTTTTGCTCAAAATGGACTACTACCAAAGACCTGTCAGCAGTAAGCAAACGTTTGAATTAAAGAATGTTTACCTTTGCTGGTCAGGAGTCGAAGCCATGTCCGTCCTCGCAAGCAATGCAGGACTGATAATGGTTGGATCGTACTGAAGTCTGTTGCTTTTCTTAATAAGATACAGCTGCCGCTCAGGCTCAGCCATGCTGCCTCCAGCTTCCCTTTGGGTCTGACTGAGAGCTTGTGGACTTGCTGACTTTAAAGTTACCTGGGGAGCATTTTAAGAGCAGAGATAAGATTTGGATTCTAGCTCTAGTGATCCCATTATTGGGACACAGTATAAGATGGTGTGACTAAGCCCAAGAAATCTGTGTCTGAAAGTAGCCTAAGAGGTCCTGTGTAATCCAGGGTTGGAAAGGACACTTACAGGGACTGTGTGATTGTAAAATTCCTGGAAATCAGTGATACTGGATTCAGGTGCCTTAACCCACATGAGCTACTGCTGATTTAGGGGGAGAAAAAGAGATGCTGGAGAGACAGTACAGCAGGTAGGGCACTCGCCTTGCACGTGGGTCACCGGGTTTGCTCCCTGTACCAAAATACGGTTCCCCCAAACTCCACCAGGAGTGATACCTGAGCACCACGGGGTGTGCTACCCAGAAAGGGGTGGAATTTGCTAGGCAGAGGCGGTTCTGATTTCTGTAAGTTGGTTGGGTTACTTGCTTTATTTTCATTTGGGAGAATATTTCCCAATTGCTATAATAAGCCAACATGAAATGAGATTGGATTTAATCACTTTGTTTGCCTAGTATTCAACTTGTTGACTGACAATATACCCTCACTTAAAAGCACATAAAACCTAAAAAGCACATAAAACATGTACTATTAAGTGTTATTAGAAAAAACACTACAGGCTGCTGCTTTTTGCAGCAGTTTTTTAAAAATTCTCTGCCTTTTTTTTTGATCATATGGTAGTGCTCAGGGTTTACTCTTGACTGTGCCCCTCAGGTGACCACATATGGTGCTGGAGATAGAACCAGGGATGGCAGCATGCAAGGCAAGTGCCCCACTTGTTGTACTATCACTCTGGCTTCCAAATTCTCCTCTGCCTCCTGCTCTTCTTCTTTTTCTTTCCTCCTCCTCCTCCTATTCCTCCCTTCCCTCCCCTCCCCCCTCCCCCTCTTCCTCCCCACCCCCTCCTCCTCCTCCTCCTCCTCCTAGTTCTTACACAGAGTCTCTTTTTTTTTATCTTCCCTTTCAACATCTATGTTCACATCAATTTGAATGTAAAAACCTAAACAACTTGTTTTGTTTGTGTTTTAGGTCACACTCAGCAGTGCTCAGGGCTTACTCCTGGTTCTGTGCTCAGAGATCAATCTTGGTTAGTCTGGGGGACATATGGGCAATGTCCTATACATTGCATTATTGGTCTGGTTGAGATTTTATACTTCTTGATTTTTAGGCCACACCCAGCAGTGCCCAGGGGTTACTCCTGGCTCTGCACTCAGGGATCACTCCTGGTGGTGCTCAGGAAACCATATGGGATGCCAGGGATGGAACCTGGGTCATCTGCATCCCAGGCAACCACCCAGCCTGCTGTGCTACTGCTCTGGACCCTAAATTGGTGGGCTTTAATATTTGGTTCCCAGTCGATGTCCTTAGGATTAAAGCCACATTCATACTTTCAGGCACAGTTATTGATCCCATTGATGACTCATTGCACTTTAACGGCCTGAAAGTCAGCTTTAGCAAACTCGCAGCAGACTACATGAAACCAGAAGATGGCGCTGTGACTCCAGGTTTCTGCCACATCCTGCAAGGTGGCTGGTTTCCCAGAAATGAGAAGGCTGTCACTCCTTTCCTACAGGGCCTAATAACTGGGCTCAAATCTGCAAACGAAATGAAATGTTTAAAATGAAATATTTAAAATATTTCAAATGAAAAGGAATATTTAAAATGGAAAGAATTAACTTTCATGCAGGAAAGACTCAGAAGGACTCCAAACCCTGCTCAAATGCCATTAGGTCTGAACTTCACAGTGAACTCAACTTGGACAAGACAGTGTGCTGAATGTTTACCGGTACAGCCCAACAGGTAAGAGTTCAGAGATGTGCAAAGAAACTGCAGCCCTCCACCATCAAAGTGTCACAACTCCTCACCACTGTCCTGTGTCACTCTAGTCTGGTCTTCACTGCCCACTCCCTGCTCCTGACACCCCCAATCCCCACATCCTATTTGATGAATGGTTGTTTTTTATAATTCAGCACCAAGCATTTGCTAATTTAACACTATTGTAACAATATTATCTAAACTGAAAACTGAAGTATACAAGACACAAAGAAAAAATAGAACAAGAACAAAGTAAGAGGTTTGAAAATACTTCTGAGCAAGTTGGAGACCAAACTAGGGCTTCCTTCATTCGTGTCCAAGAGCAGCGTAAAGAAGGGATTAAAATATAAATGGAATTTTTACACTTATTTTGGTATTTGTAGTTAGGATAGAGCCTGCTGGGTTAGATTTTCCTCTCCTATTTGCATCTTAATAATATAAGCATGATCCTGCAAATATCCTGCTTTAGAAACAGAGTGTAGGTGCTGGAGAGATAGTCTCACAAGTAGGGAGCTTGTCTTGCAAGTGGCTGATCTGGGTTCTGTCCCCAGTTGTGATTCTTGAGCATGGAGTCAAGAGTAAGCCATGAGTAAAGCCAGGCGTGGACCAAACCCAACAAAAACACTGCCAAACAAACAGAAAGCAAAAAAGCAAGAAGTAGGATGTTGCTCCTTGAGGTGGGGGGGGTGTCGCTGCATTATCCCTAAGTGTACCTAAGCCAATTAGCTCAGTGGGCTTAGCGTGAGCATATTTGTAAGACATTTAAGGTTCCAATAATCATGATACAAGACTGGTAACTTAGAACAATCTAAAGAGCCGAGCCTATGAACTGCAGGCACCAAGATGAATATGCTCTAAATCAGGCTGTTGGGAGAATAGAACGTGAGGCTCAGTGACCCTAGATGGTGAACAGAGAAGGCACCTAGTAATAGCAACAGCAGAGCCATTTCTGCCTTCTACAGAAGCAAACCATAGTCCTAAGGATAAAGTTGGCTGAACCCACGTTTCCCGAGTTTATCCGTGTGACTCCTCATGTATCATTCTACTCTTAATCTGTCTCTAAGTTTTTACCATCACACACGACAATTAGGAAAACAGTGACAGATCACAATGCTCACTGATGGAATCAGAGGACAGTTAAGTACTAGGTCTCACTGTAGACTATAAAATTTACCCCTGTACCCTATAAAATTTTAGGAACAGTGCACAAAACAAGAATTTTCATCAGTGTCACATACTTTCTACTGATTTTACTAGTCACTGGGATCCAGATGCTAGTTGAGGCTTATAATTGTTTACTTGGGAAACCAAATATCATAAAAAACAGGAAAGGACATTTTCACATAAATAATAAATATTTGTGCTCTAGATGGGATGGAGAAGAAATGGCTTGCTGGGCAGGGTTTCCGCTGTGGCTGGTTGAATATATGATGCAAAATGCTTGTGCATTCTTGCTCACAGAAAGATAAGCATGATATAAGAATCGCTTGTTTTAATCCATATAAAACCTTACCAGACAGGTGCTATTATCTGTTGTTGTTCTTTCTTTTTTTGGATGGGGGATAAATTAGTAGGTTCCCAAAGATGAAGTAATTTCCTTTGGATTTTTCAATTAGTAAATGATAGAGACATGATTTGAAACCAGGCTGTAAGAATTCCAAGGGCCACACCATTCTCTCATATTAAGCCATATCTTGTCACAGTCTAATTTTAATCTGATTTCTCCAAACAGGATCACATGTGTATAATTCTGTAGGAGGGAGTAGGTCCTGATTTCTGCATTCAAAAGTCAGTAGGCTGAAGGTATGTTAGGTTAAGAATGACAAGACCCGAGTTTCTGATTTGTTTCTGTTATTTTAAGCAAGCTCCTTTTAATATTTTGCCTTGGAGGATGAGGCTACTTTTCTTCTGTCATACTCAACTTGAGAATAAGTTGGAAATTTTAGACAACAGGAAAAGACCCACTCAAACCTTGTTACAATGGAAATCTCCACTCCCCCTCCGAGCTGAGCATAATCCACGCTATAGTCACAGAAAATCCTGTAGTTCATATAAGACCTTCTCAGGAGTGTCTGTCTGGGAGGATAATATGGCAAGTGGCTACATTTGGTAAAGGGGAAAGTCATCGCAGACAGGACAGTCAGGGAAGGTTTCAAAGAATGGGGGCTTGATTTGAATGTTGAAGAAAGTACAGAATTTGAACTGATGAAAAGGTGATTTGGGGTGCATGATATGGAAGAAAAAGTAGATGAAGTCAAGATAAAATGCTAAAATTGAGTCTTCTGGTATTGAATGGGAATCCTAAAGGGGCAGATGGTAACTTGTCTGTTCTGAAAAATTAGGCATATTGATTGAATGGCTGAGAAATGGGACATGGATGAGGATATTGTGGAGTTGAATGGAAACCATTGGTGGCATTTTATGCATACTTACATTTGAGAAACATGTATCCCATTTTCATATTTTACAGATGAGATGATGGAGATTCAGGTTGGCAAGATATCTTTCCAAGGGCCTCACAGAATATCAGCATCAGAAGTATCAATTGGTGACTGCTTTTTCATATATTCCTGCCTCTGCGCTTGGCCTGAATATAAATGCCAAATCATAGCAGGCCACGGAGTAAAGAAACTATTTTATAATACAGTGCTCATTTGCTGTATATGTTGAATGAGCAGAAATTAAAAAAATCAGAAGTAGAACTCTTATTGTACTAAAAGTGTATGTGTGGGGCCGGAGCGATAGTCCAGCGGGTAGGGCGCTTTGCCTTGTACGCGCCAGCCCATGCCGACCTGGGTGCAGAGCCAGGAGTAATCCCTGAGCATTGCCAGGTGTGACCCAAAAAGGAAAGAAAAAAAGTGTATGTGTGGTTTTAGATATGGCAGGGGGTAAAGGTCATGGCAGAAAGAGATGGAGATGGCCATTTATTCATTCGTAGTATCCATAGAATGGCTACTATGAACTACTTGGTAGGTGCTAGAGCTACAAGCAAATTGTGATTAAGGCTAAACATCCTGGAGTTAGTTTTCACTTAGATGATTTCTAGCGAGGAAACATGGACTAAAGTGAGAAGCACCTGGGAACAATGGCACTGGGGCCATCAATGCCCATGGTGCTTGGCAGGTGACCTCTCATAGGCAAAGTGTACAGAGTGAAAACTGAAGGGCAAAAGGAAGAACTGTTCGGAGGGGCAGAGCCTGGTGATCCCTGATTATTATAGGAAAGATGCCATCGTTATCATCAGGGTATGGATTATAAACAAATTGTCCTAAGAGCTTTAAAACCACTTTCCTTCTCATTTATTCATATTTAAATTATTTGAGCTTATTTGGCACAAAAGAATTCTCTTGCATTCAAGTCAATAGAGTAAATGATTACATGGGCTGTGAATAGGGCGAATGTGCCCAGTGACCCAGGATAAAAAGGTTAGACAGTCTAATTATATCTTAAAAATTCCACGGGCCCACTCAGCCAGCACCAACAACTTTTGTTGGTTTGATTTGCCAGAATTCTTCAAGCTTGGCCTTTGCTCTGCCAGGTGGTATGAATTGTTAGGCCCTCCTTTTTTTCTCTTTAGCTTAAAATAAGTTTATATGGGTCTTTAGATAGAACAGGGGATTCTGATAAAGGTTAAATCTAGGTGCACTCCACAGTCTCCTGAATAAATGGCAAGTATAATTATTTGAGCTTAAGGAGAAATCTTTTGAATGTTAGTAAATATGAAAATAACACTGATGTACACTTACAAAGGTGTATAATCTTCTTTATAATCTTCACTTATAATCTTCTGTTATAATACTTTTCCTGAATGTAAAAATTTAGAAAAAAAATCATAATACACATTGTAAGAGCAAACCTGTAATGGAAAGTAATGGCTATATATTTTTCTTAGTGACCAAAATTCTTAATATTTTTCTAGAAATGTCTTCTCAAATATATTGAGAAGGATCATAGAACTTCACTCTTGGAAAGACTGCAGCGAGTCATGATCCAAAACACTTTTCAATTTCTCAAGGGTAGGAAGGAGTTATTCTCCAAGTCATTCTTTATTCTGTCAGTGTTCAATTTTTTCTCTTTCCTTTCCAACTGTGTTATGTGTGCTGTCCTTTCTTGTCTGTGGAAATACCCAGGCCAATCACATCTCCTTTTCTTCTAGTTAACTATAAATATATCTCTCTTCCCACTTGTCTTTTCTAGGACAGAGTAATTTTAATTTTATTTTCTCTGATATAGTATTATTTTGCTTTAAAGCTGAACTATCAAGATGGAATTACTTCTTCTGTGTTGGAATTCCTGTTCGGAATAGTGAAAAGTTCACTGGATCCATAGGTATAGACAACAATGATATTTGAGCCTGGGACATCTGGACAGCTCTGGGAGTTGTGGATCCAAAAAGCTAAGTCATAGTAGCTTTTTGAGACATGTCTGAGAAACAAAGTGTCTATTGTATCTTGCAAGCAAGTGGTCCTGGGTTTAATTCTTGGCACTACATAAATGACAACAATCCCTCACCCCCCTATACATACAAACAAAAGAAAGATTAAAATATGGATATTTTTAATATCAATGGATATTGAGAAATAATTTGATAAGATTCATTAGTTTTCTATTCACAACTAGGAATGATTCAAGGTGGTTCACTCTTACTACTTCTGTTTAGTTTATTATAAGAAGTCTTGGTCAGAATAAGTAGACAAAAGCAGCCAATAAAAAGGAATTCAGATTGGAGTGAAACAATCATTATTTGCAACTGATATAATAATATATTAAGAAAACCCTAAAGACTCTAATATTAAAAAAGCTACTAAGGGATTTAGGACACAGCATAAAGTCTTGGAGCACAGGCTTTGCACGTGGGAGGCCTGGGGTTGATCCTTGACATTACATGGTCCTCTGAGCACTGCAAGGAGCTACCTGCTGGGTACACTACCTGCATCTCCCTGCCCCTTGCAACCCCAGCTGAGAGCAATCCCTGAACACTGATGGTGTGGCTCACAAATCACTTGATCACTTGACATCCCCTTATTCATCGATTTGCTCGAAAGGGCACCAGTAACATTTCCATTTGACCCTATCACATGCCAGTGTAGCCCAAAGGCATCTGGTTGCTTCAGGAATACGCAGAGTCTCAAACCGTTTGTTCAGGGTCTTGATGAAGAAGTCTGACCGTCTTGTAGGTGGGCGGCCATGTGATCTTTTGACATCCTGTGAGATCCAGTCGGTAAAGGCTCTAGTCCAGCGGTTGTCTCCAAATCGCATTACATGTCCAACCCCTCTGATTTTCGATGCCTTGGCAAACGAGACAGCATCCCTGACTGGAACAGCGACATAGGTCAGAACTCCGTATTCCTTCTCTCACTTGAGTGAGGTGTGATATTCCAAGAATAGCTCTTTCAATTCCTCTTTGGGAGACCCGAATAGCATTCTTATCCTGCTTTCATAGGACCCAGGTCTCTGAGGCGTATGTTAGTGCAGGGAGAACGGTGGAGTCGAAGAGATGTGCCCAAGCCGGAGGTTCTTTGTCCTTTTAGCTATTTCTTCGATGCCTTTGAAGGCATTCCATGCCGCTCTCTTCCTTCTGCGCAGCTCAGGTTTTAGGTCGTTCATCATGTTGATTTCTGACCTAGGTACACATAACGGCTGCATTCAGAGATGTTTGTTCCATTGAGAGTGAATGGGGCCTCTGGAACTAGTTCATTTCTCATGAACATAGTTTTGTTGAGATTCAGCTGTAGACCTATATTTCCACATTCTCTGTCAAAGTCAGCCAGCATTTGTGCTGCTTGGCTAATGTTTGGTGTTATTAGAAAGATGTCATCAGCAAAGCAGAGGCGGTGTAGTTTCTGACCATCTATTTTCACTCCAATTCCTTCCCATTCTAATTGTCGCATGATATTCTCAAGTGTAGCGCTGAAGAGTTTTGGTGAAATGCTATCACCCTGCTGAACCTCTCTTTTGACATAGATGATCACTTCTTTGTAGAATGGTGAGATCCTGGTGGTGAATCCGTAATACAGCTCATGAAGGATCTTGATGTATTGGGTTTGAACTCCCTGTTTGGCTAGGGTTTCGATGACTGCTTCAGTCTCCACAGAATCAAAGGCTTTCTTTTTGAAAAAATTTTTTATTTTTACAATTACAAAGATATACAATTAAAAAGTTCATATTTGGGTTTTGGTCATACAGTGTTCCAGCACCCATCCCGCCACCAGTGCCCATCTCCCACCACCAACGTCCCCGGTTCCCTCCCCCTCCCCCAGCCCTCCTCCATGGAAGGTTCTTTATTTCTTTCCATTTCTCTCTCTTTCTCTTTTCCTTCCCCCCCAGACTATGGATTACGGAACATACATTAAAGGGTTGTCATGTGTATCTTTTTGCCTCTATTTAATGCTCAGTTCTAGGTTGGCATTAGTACCCTCGACAATTGTTAGCACACTGTTCCATTTTCTGTCTTACCTAGCCTCTGACTCCCACATGTTTGTGATAATTTCCACCTTTGAGAAGACCTCCTGATATATGTTTCACTTGACCTTGGATATTGGTATCATAATATGTACATATATATTTATGTTATGCAGATAAACGCAGTCATTCTGTATCTGTCTCTCTCCTTCTGGCTAATTTCGCTCAACATAATCTTCTCCATGTCCATCCATTTATAGGCAAATTTTATAACTTCATTTTTTCCTAACAGCTGCATAGTATTCCATTGTGTAGATGTACCAAAGCTTTTTATCCAGTCATCAATTTTCGGGCACTCTGGTTGCTTCCAGATTCTGGCTATTGTGAATAATGCTGCTATGAACATAAAAGTAGGGATGGTGTATCTGCTGCGTATTTTTGGTTTCCCAGAGTAGATTCCCAGGAGTGGTATGGCTGGGTCAAATGGGAGTTCAATTTCTAGTCTTTGGAGGAATGTCCATATTGTTTTCCAGAAAGGCTGTACCAGCCGGCATTCCCACCAACAATGGATGAGTGTCCCCCTTTCCCCCACATCCATGATAGCACTTGTTGTTCTTGCTCTTTTGGATATGTGCCAGTCTCTGTGGTGTAAAGTGGTATCTCATTGTTGTTTTGATTTGCATCTCTCTGGCGATTAGTGATGATGAGCATTTTTTCATATGTTTTTTGGCCATTCGAATTTCTTCCTTGCTGAAGTTTCTGTTCATTTCTTCTCCCCATTTTTGATGGGGTTGTTTGTTTTCTTCTTGTAATGTTCTACCAGTGCCTGATATATCCTGGATATTAACCCCTTATCAGATGGGTATTGGGTGAATATTCTTTCCCATTCTGTGGACTGCTTTTGTAACTTAGTCACTGTTTCTTTTGAGGTGCAGAAGCTTTTTTAGTTTCATGTAGTCCCATATGTTTATCTTTTCTTCTAGTTGCTTTGTTAGTGATGTTTCACCTTTGAAGATGCCTTTAGCTTCAATGTCGTGGAGGGTTTTTCACAAAGGCTTTCTTTCCATCAATGAACGTGAGACAGAGTGGCATCCTGAACTCCCTACAAACTTCAAAGAGCTTGGTTACCGTTTGGATATGGTCGATTGTGCTGAATCCTTTTTGGAAGCCAGCTTGCTCGCATGGTTGTCCTTCTTGTAATGTTCTGCCAATCCTGTTCAGGATGACTCGAGTGAGCAGCTTGTAGATGACAGACAATAGGGCAGATGGGGCGATAGTTTCCAATGTCATGGATGTCTCCCCCTCTTGAACAGTAGAACTGTCCTGCTGGTTTTCCAATGGGAGGACACCTTGCATTCAGACAGGTAGTGTGTGAAAAGCCGAGCCAGTGTATTGATGAGTACCGAAGGCATATTCTTCAGGTTTTTGGGTTTGACTTTGTCTGGGCCTGGTACTGTTCCCTTTTTTACCAATGAAATGGCATGTCGGATTTCAGACGGGAGAATGTTGGGAACGACATATCCATCCTGTGGAATTTGGTGTGTGGGCAGGTGGACGTGGCTATCAAAGAGATCTGAGTAGAAGTCATGGATAATCTCCATTGCCTTTCTGGAAGATGTGATAGATCCATCAGGGCATCGGAGGCTGTCATCTTGGTCTTATAGTTGGCGAAGGAGAGGCGGGCGGTGCTAATGCTTTTCCCGGCTTCTGCTGCATCTTCCAGTATTTCTGCTCTTCTCTCTTTGAGGTCTTCTTTTATCGCTTCTTTGCACTGCTTTGCAAACTTAGATGTTAGCAATTGGTTGCCTGAATCTCGCGCCTTGCCACGTTGGCAAATGAGCTCAAGAGTTTTTGAAGACAGGCATCTTGTTGTGGCTTTTTCTCTCTTGGAATTCTTTGTACAATCATGGAGTTGCTGTACCAGTCAGTTGTATTCTTCATCGATGTCAATGAAGGTATCTTCCCATATTGCCGCAGTGGTGCCAAAGAGTTCCCAGTTGGTGGTCGTTTTGGAAGTTCTCTTCTTAAACTTTGTAGCCTTTTATCTCCATTGCGTGAAGTAGAATTTTGCACGAAGGAGATGGTGGTCCGATCCTGTTTGGAATTTTGGGATGACAGCAACATTGTTCAGGCAAAACCGTCTATTGAAGACAATGTAGTCAATTTCATTGTGGAACTGTCCACAAGGGGATTCACATGTCCAACGTTTCGATTGAGCCTTCTGGAACTGTGAGTTCCCATGAATGGTCTTGGTGGACATGATGAACTCAGATAGTCTCTCACCCTGTTTGTTCCATTGTAGGTCATGGGTCCCGATGTGGAGTTCTTCGGCCGATCTTCTCGGTCCTATCTTGGCATTAAAATCACTGACTATGATTGGTGATTTTATGTTTTTTTTCCGCAAATAAAAACACTAAAAATGATTAGAAACTGTTGAATATAGCAAAGTAGCTTGTCACAAGATCAATACACAAAAATCTATAGCAATCATATATGCAAATAATGTATAGGAAGAAATGAAGTGGTAATCATACTTGCATTAAAATGAATCAAATATCTAGAACAAATGTATAAAAGGATGTTAGGATGTGTAAAATAATACTGCTAAGAGATGTAGAAAATCACTAAGATGGAAAGACAATCTCTATACACAGGGAGAATTAATATAGTCAAAATGTTCAACCTACCAAAAAGCAATAAATACATTTAGTGTAATGCCAGTCAAAGTATATTTTTAAGGACATAGTACACAAATACATAAATTTATATTGAATCATGAAAGATCTTGAAGAGCTACAACAATCCTGAGGGAAGAAAAAGAAAAATGGAGACATCATATTACTTGACTTCAATTTATACTTTGAAGCAATAGTAACTAAGACTGTATAGCCCTAGAATAAAGGCACATAGCTCAATGAAATAAATAAAATTCAGAAATATACCACTTTAAGTATTTAGACAGAAATTTAAATCATGTAATGAAGAAATAAGAATCTCTGCAACAAATGGGGCCAGAAAACCAGACAGTCACATATGGACAGGGACAGCACTTCATATACAAAAATAAATTAATATGAATTAAATACCCTACATTTTACCTAAAAACATAAATCATAGAATATCACCTGGGTTAAATATTCCATGATATTAGTATTAGAGATTACTTTTTGGATTTGAACCCAACTGTAAGGGAAATAAAAGTAAAGATAAACAATTGGGACTACATTAAATTGAAGAGTTTATGTACAACAAAAAAAAAATATGGGTCGAAGTGATAGTATAATGGGTAGGATGTTTGCCTTGCATGTGTCTAACCTGGGTTGGAACCCCAGTATCCGATATAGTCTCCTGGGCACCGCCCAGAGTAATCCCTGAGCATCGCCAGGAATGACCCAGGAAAAAGAAATATAAACAAAAAAAAATAGCCTATTGAATAGGAGAAGGTATTTGTATATCATACATCTAGTGAGGCATTACTATCCAAGGCATATAAATAATTCATATAATTTATGAATACCAACTCAAACAAATAGCCCATTTTAAAAATAGTCAGAAGATTGGAATACACAATTTCTTTAAAAATATGTATATGCAGATAAAGACAATGAGATAATTTCATCCTTAAAAGCAGCAATAGCAAGTATTTGAGAGGGGTAAAGAAAAAGGAACTTGGGGCCGGAGCGATAGGCCAGCGGGTAGGGCGTTTGCCTTGCACGCGGCTGGCCTGTGCCGGCCCTGGTTCGATCCCCGGGTTCCATATGGTCCCCCCGAGCACCGCCAGGAGTAATTCCTGAGTGCAGAGCCAGGAGAAACCCCTGAGCATTGCCGGGTGTGACCCAAAAAGCAAAAAAAAAAAAAAAAAAAAAAGAACTCTGTGCATTACTAGAAAAACATAATTGTTGCAAACATTTTGTTTTTTAGTTCTTGGGTCACACTCAGTGATGCTTAGGAGTTTCTTCTGTCTCTGCACTCAGGAATTACTCCTGGCAGTGCTTGGGAGCCATTGGGATACTGAGCATTGCGCCTGGCTGGGCTGCAAGAAAGGCAAATGCCCTACCTGCTGTCACTCTGGCCCTGTGTTGCAACCATTTTGGAAAAAACTATGAAGTTCCTTAGGAAACTAAATACTAGAGTTATCATATGATCAAAAATCCCACTTTTGAATATTTACATAGAGGATATGAGAACATTAACACAAAAAATTATAAGTAGTCCTCACCGCAGCATTAGTTATAATAGCAAAATATGAAAGCAACTAAAATCCCCATAAATAGATGATTGTATATAGATGATATGGCACATTTGTAGAGCTATTATAAAAAAGATGGAATTTGCTACTCACAACAATTTGCAAGGTGCTAAGGAAATTATACAAAGCAAAACAAGGGAAAAGGCAAATGTCACATGAGCTCACCAATGTGTGTACTACAAGGAATTAAAATTAATGGACTGGGGCTGGAGCGATAGCCCAGTGGGTAGGGCATTTGCCTTGCACGCGGCTGGCCCATGCCAGCCTGGGTTCGATCCCCGGCATCCCATATGGTCCCCCCGAGCACCGCCAGGAGTGATTCCTGAGTGCAGAGCCAGGAGAAACTCCTGAGCATTGCTGGGTGTTACCCAAAAAGCAAATAAATAAATAAATAAATAAATAAATAAATGGACAAGACAAAAAGAAAAGTTTGAACTAGTGGAAACTGATAATAGAATTAAGATTACCTGAGAAGGGGTGGGAGAATTGGGAGAATGAGGGAGAGGATACAGAGGGGTTAACCAAAAAGTTGTAAAAAGTAAGTTAGAAATTTACATAACCCATCATCAATCTATGAGGCAATGCATTCACACCTGGGGTTATTTATTATTCTTAGGGTAGGGGGTGGAAATTGCATCATGAAATTATTGTGGGGGGGGGCGAAGAGGTCCAGGTTTTATTTCATAATGAATCAAATAGCCTAGATATACACAGCTTTCCCCTTTGGGAACACTGAAGTGACTTCCAGTGACCTAGAATTAGAAGGAATCTCTAGCTAAGTCAAACCGTCCCAACTGAGCACAGCAAAGAATTCGCTATCCACATCCCACAGGCTTGGTATTCAGAGGATCCTGATGCTTTGGCCTTGACTGTTCACAGACAGCACTTAGTGCTTCCTTCTGTTTCTCTCTCTTTTTTTTTCTGGCTTTCCTACTCTCTGACTCCGTCACGTAGACCCTGTCTCACCTTTTCTCTGAAGAGAAAGTCTGTCTTTCCATGGAGTGGCTCTATGCCAGAAACAATGGAAATGTTGGAAAATTTCCTTGTGGTTAGACATGAAGCTTCCAGTGAGGGGAGTTTGTCCCTCAGTCCCTCCCTTCCAGACACTCTCCTTCCTTCCAGGTATGCATTCAGGCTGGAAGCAGAGAGCACAGGAGTTGTGGCTGGAAGACTCAAGAGATTTGTATTGGCGCTTGATGACTGCTGTGTGCAGCAAAACAGCAACTAAAAACACTTTCTGGAGATCCTGGAAGGATGGGAGTGGAGCAAGCAAACATTGGTCTTCCTCAGAGACTGCTGCTAGACACCAAAGAA
Source organism: Cryptotis parvus (assembly GCA_021461705.1). Taxonomy (NCBI): domain Eukaryota; kingdom Metazoa; phylum Chordata; class Mammalia; order Eulipotyphla; family Soricidae; genus Cryptotis; species Cryptotis parvus. The sequence goes on from JAJIBD010022502.1 coordinate 312,406, forward strand.
AGGCCCTCCAACTGCAGGCGGCCCCCTGCCGGACTCCCAGCACACACAGGAACCCAACAGAGTAAATATCTTCATACCTCCGGGCCCATCTGGCCCTGTTCAAACCCTGCTCCTGTGTGTTTGGGTTAGCCCATTAGAAAGTTTCCAGGCCTCTTGAAATGCTCAAGGATAACCTGGAATTTCCTAACAGACCTGGCAGCTGAGATCACTTAACCAACTTCTGAGATCCATGCTTTTTTGTGTGAGACCATGAAGATCTGAGAGAAAAAACCGAGTTGCAAAAAAAAATCCTTGGCAAACCTTGAGCCTTCAGTTCCCTACAAGGCACAAATACACAAAGATTCAAAGTGCTAAAGAATGGCAGAGAAGGGAAGGAATTCTCATTCAAATCAGAGATTCTGGACAGCTGTCACCTGTCTCAGTGTAAAGGTCTGCTTTCTTGACCTACAAGAACCAGCAACCATTTTCTTAGTTCCCTTTGAATTAAAATCCAAAGAGACTCTTCAGAATGCCCAGGGGCTCAGGAGCTAAGACATAAAATGATGCTTGAGCTTCTTTATCCAGTCATCGATTTTCGGGCACTCTGGTTGCTTCCAGATTCTGGCTATTGTGAATAATGCTGCTATGAACATAAAAGTAGGGATGGTGTATGTTCTGTAATCCATAGTCTGGAGGGGAAGGAAAAGAGAAAGAGAGAGAAAGGGAAAGAAATAAAGAACCTGCCATGGAGGTGGGCTGGGGAAGGGGGAGGGAACCGGGGATGTTGGTGGTGGGAGATGGGCATTGGTGGAGGGACGGGTGCTGAAACACTGTATGTCCAAAACCCAAACATGAACTTTTTAATTGTATATCTTTTTATTTGTATATCTCACGGTGGTATAATAAAATACTTAAAAAAAACGATGCTTGAATATTCAGTTGGTATTCTGAAGGACTTTATTGCCTTTTCCTAGCAAAGATCAAACTTAAATTCTGCCAAGGGGAAATTCAGAGATGACCACCTGTGTCCTACCAAAGGATCTGAGAGGTCATTCTTATTTGAGTCACAGTAAAAGCATTCACTCAGAATCACAGAAATACTTCAGAGGGATCACACCTTGCCTTAAATTTCAAGGGTATCAGCCTTTCTCCAGATCACAAAGTTCTGTCATTTTTGATTCACTAAACAAGTGAATCCTTTATCAGGCAGTGGGAAAATAATAGTGGGTAAGATAGGCCCAAGTTCCTGTCCTTCTGATGTAGTGGGCTCCACCGGTGGCTTAGATGAAGCTGGAGAAGAGAGATGGTCACTTTCTCCCGATTTGCCTCAGCTGCCTAGAGACCCGCCTAGGCAGACTAGGCCTTACCCAGGCCTTACAGGTTCTTGTCTTTGCTTCTCTGAATAAGAATTTCAGGAGGAGACAAGCAGTGAAGTATAACAGATTCTATTTTGGAGGTTTGTAGGAAAGGGAAGGAGAAAAGTGAGAGGACACATCTCAAGAGGGGAGATGTGGGTGACACAGATGCTCAGGCACCACATGTGCTGGGCCACGTGGGCTCAAGCAGCACCTGGGTCCCAGCAGCACCTGTGTACCCTTCCTTTGTTCAAGGTTGCTTTTATAGGATTTCTCAGGCTGCCCCCACCTGGGTCTTTTATCTAGGTAAGAGTCAGTTGCTAAGGTGTTGTCAAAGGGGTAGTGTTGGAAGTGGTAGATGGTCTACTTTGAAATTCCTTTCTTGTCCTTTGATCCTGCCTCTGGATGAGGGCCCAGATTTCTCTGGGTCTCTTGGCTCCAAACGAAGCTCTATCAGGCCTTAGTTTTTGTTTCTGCAATATGGGATTTATGCAGCCTTCATGCTGTTGGTTTTATTAGATCCTAGGATTTCCATTGCTATGGGCACTCTACTATCTATCTGCCTACTTCACTTTCAGGAATAAAGTAAGCAGGAACAGAACAGTCTCTCTAAAATCATACCTATAAGTTCAAGGGAGGGTCTGGCTGATACTGTTGCTCACTTCCATCACAGTCCATCACACTATGAATGCAGAAGTCTATAAATCTGCCTTCACCTTGACGCCAATATCTACATTTTAACTTTTCCAAGGAAGAAGTTTAGGAAGGACATAGAACCTACTTGCAATTCCAGGAGGTGATGCTATTGGCCCTTCTTTTTGACAGCTGGTTGACGATCATTTCTTTATGGTGATAATCTCTGTTAAAGCCTGCATGACCTCCATTTCTTCCTAGAAGTGAAACAATCATGTAAATGTTATCACTATGCACTAGAAAATGTGGATAAAAATGTTTTTTTTCCTGGTCATTATAACTCATTTCATTTGAGATCCTGTGTCCAAAGAGTTTACATCCCGACAAGAAAACATGGAGGGGCTGGGATCTTGCTTCATGGCCAAGCACTTATCTTGCATGTCTGAGACCCTGGGTTTGCTCACTGGTACATATTTTTTAAATGGAAAGAACAAATACCAACAGAAGAGTACAGGAGGGAAGTAACTGCCAGTCTTCAGGGAACAGATGAGAGGTCATTCCTATAAACTGAAGTTGCTAGGATCTTCTTCACACAAAAGTCACCTGGGATTTGGAGCGTGGGTTAGAGATGAAATGTGGCCAGGGGAGAGGGTATTTTCATTCCAGGAAAACTTGTTGTGCAGGTGTAGAGAGTGAAGTATTCGTGGCATGTGAGGTGACAAGGAGGAGAGTGACCCACCTGCAGCTCTGAGTTTGGTTTGGATGGAAAACCGGATATTCTGTCCAGAGACACCATGCAGGGATCGCCATGGCTCACAGAGAACTTTCCCTGTGGAGAAAGTACCTCATACAGCCTTTTGCCCATCACAACCGCCACCATAAAGCAATCAAGGATAGAAATTAGGAGAAAACAGCTCATTTCCTTAACCTTTGCTTTAAGCATTGATTTTCCACGGGTAACTTCATAAATTAAGAATTTTCCTACGCTAAGGGGTAGGCAAATTTCTTCAATAAACAACAGAACTCGAACTTGAAGGAGATATTCACATGCTTTAAGAAGTCCTGCTCCTTCTCCCCATGATTTCCATGGCAGCCTTCAAGATCAGAATGGAAAAGAATCAGTTGCTTAATAGTCACAGTCACATGACATGTTTCCAAAGAAAAAGACCCTGAACTGCCAGGACTGTGAGCCAAGAAAGAGCATAGTGGTGCATTACTCTCAAAGTAAGGTAGTAGACACAAAGCTGTTCTGTCTAAGATTTGTTAAGTTGCTTGTGTATGAGTCGGATTGTGAGTTTTACTGGCAGCCAACGGTAAGCCGGCAGTGCAGAAAACCTGTTCTATATATCCACATTAACATAGATGCCTGGCATCATTGTGAACAAAGCTGGTGATCAGAGCATCCTGTGTGGACAGCTGCATCATAGAGTAAATACTGGGCTCAGGTAGCACCACAGTCAAGAGTTTTCCAAAGAAAGCTTTCAAGATACATCATCATGGCATGAGACAGTGCTCTGCCTGTACTGCCCAGGGTTCTCTCTCCCAGCACAGAGGCAAGGAACTCTTCTTTGGGGAAATGTAGCTAAGTTCTGCATTCCAACAGGCTTAAATACATTTTTTTATTCCATGCAGAGCAAGAAAAGAACCAACTGAAGAGGTGAACTTCTACTTCCTTTAAACTAGCCCCCCTATAATAGAAACAAAATGTGTCCTGCACTATACCCTCTCTCAAGATAAGGGTCTCCTTCCCATTTTCCCCTTCACAATTCTTGATCTTTTTTTTGTTTTCAAAGCAAATCTTCTTTAGTAGGTTGCCCAAATCACACTTCCCAGGACATACTGCGAGTATCCAGGCTTCCATACCTGGGTGACTGCTATTCTCCTGGGGTTTCCTTCCCACTCTATTTGTTATCTAAATGAAATCCAGCTTTCAGTATTCATCTTGAACAGCTCTTGCTCAGAAAAATGTCCCGATCTCCAGCCTAGTTTAATTTTTCTTTTTTTTTTTTTTTGTGCCTTTCAGCTGCCAGAACTTCACTGAGGGGCTGAGGGGCAGTAAGTAATAATTTTGGTGGTATATGTGATATAACGTATCATCAAATTACTTTCTATATTTCCCTCACTAACCCAAAAAGTTTAAAAAGAAGAGTGTACAAGTCATTTCAAAGGATGAACTTATTGGCTTTTAGGGAGGGCCATATCTGCCAATGCTCAGGGACTGTTTCTAGCTCTGTGCTCAGGAGTGACCTCTGGCAGTACTCAGCTGTATGTGGTGCTGGGGATTACACCAGGGTTGGCTGGATGCAAGGCAAGTGCCTTAATACCTGTACTCTATCTCTCCAGTTCACAAAGAATGAGTTTAAAATACCTACTCATATCTGCTTTCCTTTGGATTTTTCTTCAATTTTTAGGTATCCTTAGTTCTCCAAATTAGTGAAGACACATTTGAAAGGCAAATTGTTTTGGTTTTGGAGGATTCACTGATGAAGTCAACCATAACCAAAATAATATTGCTTCAGACAGCAGGAAACATGACTAGCCTTGATACATGCAAGGTTCTTCTGATTTCTTATTGAACCAGTTATATGACCTTGATTTCTGGCCTAGCTTTTCAAGCTGCAGGGTGGTTAAATGAGTGGAAGTTCTGGTTTTCTTCATAATTCCATGAGCTGAAAGTCCCATCAGGACAGCACACTTCAGAAGGGTCTCAGGCAGGGCTTTCCAAACAGAACAACTTCTAAAGTTATAAATATGCTTGCTGTTTTGGAAACTATGAGAATCTCTGGCCATCATCAGTTTGCAGTGTTGAAGTTTTACAAAAGAGATTAAAAGGAAGGACTTGAGAAACAGTTTTCTCCAAGTAAAAATAATAAAAAACAAAATTATCTCAAATTTGTTACTTTGCATGACATAAATAGGATATATTTGCTCTTTTATGCAAATTAATTTTCAGTCTCATTTTCTTCTGAAGAACTGCCTGGATCTTCTTTGATATCTGTATTTTGTGTTTTAAAGCAATAAAAATAAATGGGGAAGGGAAAGAGAATGGAGTCTGGAGTGTTTATTCCAAAGCAGGTGTCTGATAATCCAGATCCATATCTCAAAGCAAGAGGAGGTTTCACTCTAACCAACCCCAAGGGCCATTAGATATCTGTGAACCTGTTGGGTGAGGAGGAAGGTGGAGCAGGTGAGCTCACTTCATGTCAATGAGCAGCCATCTGCAAACTCCCGCCTTCCAGGCTCCATCTCCCTGATTTCCCATCTACCTGGATTGCTACAATTGTCTGATGTGACTAATAACTGACCTTAGATTTTTTTGTTTGTTTTTGGACTATACCTGGCAGTGCTCAGGGTCTGTGCTCAGGGATCAGTCCTACCTGATGTGGGGTACCATATGTGATGCTGGGGGGAGAGAATCAGGGTTGACCACGTGCAAGCAAAAGAGCCTTACCCTGTAAATATCTCTGGCTCAGAACTTGTCTATTCTGCACTTCACAATTTTCCCTCCCTACTGAATATCTGCTTTGTGAATTATTTTGCCCTAGACATAGCCATTTGCATTTTTCTAGGATGATCCACATTTTATTCCTGCCTTTCTCATTTTCCTATTAATTTTCCTTTAGGTTCCTCATTTGCTTCTGCTATTGTTTGTTGCATTTCTCCATTTGTAATCATCTGTGAATTTCATTTGCAAACCCTTTCACACTCCCTAAGGTAGTTTATAAAGACAGACATGAGTGAGAAGGGAGGAAAGGCCAGCTTTCCAACCCGCCCTGGAGACCACCCTCCCTGGCCAGCTCGACATCCTGAAGGCTGTTTACCTCTACCATGCACATTTTCCATCCACATGACAGGATGGGAAGCCAAGATTATCTGCCTTCATTCATGCCATGTCTCAGGACCCTTTATTAACTGCCAAACCCCAACAGTCATGGATGGAACATCTGTTCCTGTCAGTTTTACGTTGGGGTTATGTAGAAAAAGAAAAGGGGGTTGCCTTCATGTCAAGAGCTATATGGGAAGTTGTCCATTTCCTAAGTAAAATGGAAACACAGTCCTTCCTCTGACTACCCCATGGGAAACTTAAGTTCCCCTCTATACTTTCAAATTGGCCTATGAACTCTTTTTTACTGTTTCTTTGCATTGTTGCACAGGACAGGCAATATCCGCTTTGAGAGAGTCAGCAGGGAACCAAAGTCATTTGGTTCTTCCAAAAAATGACTTGTAAATTGATATTGCAATGTTTTTCATTGTCACTGAATCCTGAATTCTCTGTAAATTGAGTTACGCTGATCAAGGAATGACTTTGCCAACTGGCAGAGTCTAATTTCATGTAGGTCTTGGAAAGTAGAAGAGAAATGAAAGATATGGAGCTCAAAGAAGAAAGGCAAATCAAATTGCAAAATGGTGTTTTAGCACAGGAGGAACCTGAGAGAGTTCTTTGCCTGAAAAAGGTTTGACAATAACCATTTCTGGGCTTAGTCAATTTCTCAAATTGCCTGAACCAATCTCCCCAATCTTAGGATAAATGACTGCAATGAGATAGGATAAAGCCATTTCCAGTTATAGATTGATGCATCTCTCTGAAGAATTGTACAGAGCACAGTACAGAACACAGTACAGAGCACAGAGTGAGTGTGTGCTCCCCAGCAGACAGTCTCTCCACAGATAATTGACTAGAGTTAAAGCTGAGGTCCCTTAAGAAGTGTAGAATACTGTTGAAATAATTACTTTCACTTAAAAAAATCAAATCAAAGTCAGCCTTTGTTCTAAATTGTGGATCATACAGGTTGTCCTTCATACATCAGTGTTTTAAAGAACTTGCTCACATATTTTTTTCTCTGGTACAGGGTTGGGGTCCTCTCCCTATGATCTAGTCCTAAGGATCTCATTCAAAGACTTATTTGTGACACAAAATGTTACCTTCCAAAGGTATTTTCATTAGTAAAAACATTGAAAAAAGAACTCTGTGGAATACCATTTAACTCATTCTTTGTATATGAGCACCTACCTCTTAAATGCCAGGCGCAGTAATAAAATTTAGTACACAACGACTAACAGAACTAACAGAACATAGTCCTAACTTCTTGAAGAGATCACTTTAATAGTGAACTCAAGAAAGTGAATAAACAACTGTAATGTATATACAAGACTGGCTTGTAAAGTTCTTTACTGGATGATGGCAGCATATAGCCCAAATAGGACTTTTTATTTTTATTTTTTGAGTTGTAATTGTGATATTAATGAACTTGCCAGTAAGAATACATAACCCAGGCTCATTTTTATCAAACCAGTAATTTTCATTTTATCTTTATCCTACTAATATGAAAATGTCATTTTTAACTTCTTATGTTAGCTATAAAGCTATAAACTTTCCTCTTAGAGCAGATTTTGCTGCGTTCCACATGTTCTGATTGCTCATGTCTTTATTCTCATTTATATTCAGGAATTAAAAATGTCCTCATTGATTTCCTTTATTGATTCAGTAGTCATTCAGTAATATGCTGTTTACATATATGGCTTTAATTTTAGGTTTAATTACTAGTTTTATAGTGTAGGATCTCACAAGACAGGTGTTACGATTCAGATTTGATGAATATACTGACATTTATTTCACATCCACCATGTGATATATGCTGCAGAATGTTCCATTTGCACTTGAAAGGACTGTATATTTAGCTGGCTGGAGGGAGATCTATTTAATTATTTATTATTTATTAAGCCTGTCAAGTCTGTTTTATTCCTCATTTAAAACAGGTTTCCTTACTGATTTGTCTGGTGGATTGCATTGTTAAAAATGGAGTAATAAAAATCTCACCTATGAGTGTTGGTACAGGTGTTTCTTCAGGCCTATTATAGTTGCTTTATATATTTTGATGCTTCTTCATTTGGAACATATATGTTAATGAACATTAATTTGTCAGTGCATTTATTTCTTATTATAAAATATGTTTCTGTCTCATATTTTTTTTTTAGCGTGAAGACTGTTTCATCCTATAAATGTGGTTGTTGCTATCTTTTTCAGGCTACCATTTGCATGCCTGCTTTACCAACCATTTTCTTTGAGCCTGTCATTTATCTTTAGAACTACTTCGATCTCCTGTAGATGGCACCGTATTGACTTTTGTTTCCTGACCCACCTGTGACTTTTGATTGGTGAATCCAGGATATTGACTTAGTTAAATTATTGATGTAAATAAGTTACTGACATTTAAGATTGTAGATTATTACTTCAGTTTATATCTCAATTTGAAATTGTTTTCTCTTCCAAAAATGTATTTTGACATCAGTCTTTTGTCAAAACCATTCTTTTTCATGTTTTATGTTATTAAGTACCTTATGTAGCATTTTGCTACTTCCAAGGATTTTTTTCCTGTAAAGTTTTCCTTAATGGGACAGTTTAGTGGTGATGAAATCCTTCCTATCTGATTGATAATCTAGCTGGGTGGGGTATGCTCAGTTGGAGTAATTTTCATTTTAGTTTCATTTAGAAATCCATATTTGATTTAAATACAATTTGTATATATTATTCAAATACCTTCTTGCTTGTAGAATTTCTGATGAGAAATTGGCTTAACTCATTTTAACGGAGGTTTCCGTTTATGTGACCCTTGCTTTTCTCTTGCTGCTTTTAGGATTCTTTTCTGTCTTAAATTTTTGTCTTTCAATCATGGGATGGGTCTGGATGGATTTATTTTATTTTATTTGAGGCATTTTGAGCTTTCTAGTTTTAGGTGGAATTCCCTTTTCAGATTGGGGCAGTTTTTGTATATTATTTCTTTGAATAAGAATTTTGTGTCTTGAAATCTTTATGTTGTGGATGTTACATGAAAAAGCGAACTTAGACCTTCTTTTTAATGCATGCACAAAAGTCAGATCAAAATGGATTAAAGATCTCAATATCAGACATGAATCTATAAGGTACATCAAAGGAAACAGGAAAAACGTTCTACACCATCCAAGCTAAAGGCATCTTCAAAGACGAAACACCACTGACAAAGCACATGGAAGCAAAGATAAACAAATGGGATTATATAAAAGCTTCTGCACCTCAAAAGAAACAGTGACCAAGATACAGAGACAACCCATAGACTGGGAAAGAATATTCACTCAAAGCCTATCTGATAAGGGGTTAATATCCATGATATATCAGGCACTGGTAGAACTTTACAAGAAGGAAACAGCCAACCCTGTCAAAAACTGACTGGGGAGAAGAAATGAACAGAAAATTCCAAAAGGATATTGTTTCTCTTGATAGCTGTTTCTAATAACTCCTATGCTATCTTCATTTTTTCCTTTCCCCCTCTTTTTTAGGGGGTTTTCTACCAATTTGAGTTCACAGATTTAAATTTTGGAATCTTCCATAATGCTGTTGAGTTACTATTGTATTTTTAGTTCAACTAGTGAATTATCTAGCTCTAAGATCTCTGTGTGGAATTCTCTCAAATTCTGATAGCTTTTCTGTCCCTTCTGGAATTGATCTCAATTCAGTAAATGCCATTAGTAGTGTTGCTAGTGTTGCTTTTTTGGATAGTTTTCATAGCTTGGTTTTATCAGAACTTCTTTGTAGGTGACTGCCTTGATTTATCATGTGGGTAAGTCTCTGTCAGCCCATTATGTGTATTTCTCCACGAAGTCCTGGACGGGGCAGGGGGATTTGTGCTTCAGTGGAAATGGGTTCTGATCAGAGAATTTATAGTCTTGAGCCTGGATCCAGCTATAGCTCAAAGTTTGATTAGGTTTATCCAACAAAAAGGAGTTTGTAATTACCACTTCCCCATAATTACTATAGTTGAATGGATCTGGGGGAAACCAGAGACTTCACAATTGCAAGTGTCTGGCCCCAGCTGTAGTACCCACTGCATTTGAGAAGGTGTGGTAGTGACAGTGAAATTCATGTTGTGAGTGCCTGGGTCCAGCTGTGGTGCCAAGTTTGAGCAGACCTGGGTGGCAACCAGGAATTTATGGTAGAAAGTACCTGGAACCAGCTGCAGCTGTGGGGTTGAGTGGGCCTCAGGGTGAATGGAGGGGAGGGGGCTTACAGTTGGGAGAATTTGGCAGCTGTTAATGCGCCAGGTTGTCGGGCAGACCTGGGCAGCTGCTGAGGAAATCATGCTGGGGAGGGTATGAAAGGAGGCTGAGTTTTAGCTCAAGCTGCCAGTGCAGTGCACATTCAGCGGAACAGAGTCTAGTTGTCCGGGCCAGCAAGGGATCCCAGCAGGCAGTGGGGCCCCCTTGCAGGTCTGTTTTGCTTTGGTAGGATTATGTGGTGCTTTATTGCTATATAGATTTGGCTTGTTTGGTTGTAGCCAAGTGGGGACTTGGAGGGGTGGAGCTTGTCTGCCAGAAATAACCTACTATTCTTGGTAATTTTCTCTGCCCTCTGCCTCCAACTGCCTCAGCTATTTTCTAGAGGTTGGAGTGGAGGTTGCCTCAACAATATGCCATTAGGGTCCAATAGTAGGAGGACGGGTTCTTGTATGGGCTCTACCTGTCGCTGTAGGAAAGGTTGCAAGAGGTTACTGAGATAATGCTTGCCAGCAACCCTGACTCCTCTTAATGACAGATAGTTTCTTGTATCCCATTTAGTGTCTAACATATAGGATCATGGGATTGAGGCCCCAGATCTTTGATGCAGTACCCTATGCTCCCCAGGGAGCTTCACAACCTAAGAAATCTCTCTGTGATTTCATCTTGTTGCCCCTATGGTGGGATTTCTTCCTTGGTGGGGAAGTCTGTATCCAATCTGTCTGAATGAGGACCTTTGTCTCTTGCTATGAAAACTTATGTGTCGGGATTTCAGGTCAGTGTCTCTCTAAAGTATTTTAAGTTTTGGTATAAATCTGCTGTGATCACAGAAAGACATAGACGTCGTCTCTCCCTACTTGCTTATTTGACACTGTGACCCCAAATTGATAATCTCATTTCCTAAATAGAAAATTCAAGTGTAAAGACAAAATCAGGAAAAAAAATAGGACAATGAACTTGCAATTTAAGAATAAACATATAGGATCTAGAGAGATAGTACAGGGATTAAGGCACTTACCTTGTATGTGGTAACCCTAGTTTAATCCCTGGCACTACATATAGTACCCTGAGTACCACTAGGAGTGACTCCTATGTACAGAATCAGGTTTAATCCCTGAGCAATGACAGTGTGGCACCCCAAAAGTATCCAGATACAACCATATGGGGTGCCAAGGATCAAACCTGGGTTGGCTGTGTGTGCAAGGTAAACACCATGCTCACTTACTAGTACTCCAGATCCTAGTATTATGTGGCTCCTAGTATTATGTGTATTTCTCTTTAAATTATATTTAAATATCATTTTAAATATAATTTTATGATTCATCCAAATGACCTGAAAGGGTTATCCTGAAACCAATTATCTCTCTCCCTCTCTCATTCTCTCTGTGGTGTATGTAATTCTGCGTGTGTGTGCATGTAGATTTCCCAAAACTGACAAGAAATTTGAAACAAAAGCAGTGTTGAATTCAACACAATCAATTAAATTCTGTCATTACCCAAATACCCAAACATAGCATCAAATTACACAAGTCAAAGTTTTAGTATCATGAGTACCCTCATTTTAGATGTTAGTCAAAAGCACAGGATGTTACCTATATTTCTGAGAATCCAGCTACAGTTTGGAGGTTCCCCACATCCAATTTGTAGATGTTAGGTGCCAGTTATAAGCTTATATAGTCATCTGTGCTTCTTAGTGGCTCTATCAATCAGAGGTTCCCAGATCACCCACTTCAGATTTGATTAAATTGCTAGAGTGTCTCATGATAGTGGAGAAGTGGAGGAACCCATTTACTCACTAGATCCTTACAACTTAGGAACAGTCAGATGGGAGAAGTGCATAGAGCAGGGCGTAAGCAGGGTGTAGAGCCTCCATGCTCTCTCTAGGCATGCTCCTCTCTTCAAATATCTACACGCTTACTAAACCACAAGCTTTCAGAAGTTCTTCATTTTTGATAACTAAGTCTGCTTTACTTAGATCTGATTAATTGGTCATGGGCAAGCAAATTCAAGCTCTTTCCCTTCTGGAAAATATGGGGAGTGCAAATTCTAATCCTCTAATCATTTGATTGGTTTCCCTGGCAATCAGCCCCTACCCAAGGATGTTTCCATATGTCATCTCACTTACTTGACAAAAGACACATTTTTATGATTGTCAATACTAGAAATCCCAAGGATTTAGGCTGCTATAGTGTTAGAGCCTCTTTCCAGGATTTTTTCATATTAATTGACATTGCTCTAGTCTAGGTGCCGAGATGACCTGGTTGCAGTATTTCTTAGCTTCTCTTAATCACCAGGATGATGCATTTACCATTTGTACAAAACATACACAATGAAGAAATGCATGCAACTAAATTTTCCTTTGAGACTATAAAATAAAAAAAATTAGTTTTGGAATCTTGAAGTTTCAGAAATATTTTTTACATTGAGAGAAATTTCTAGAATAAATCAAGTGCTGATTACTGTATTGAAATTTTCAAAAGTTAACCATTTATTAATTATTCCCCAAACAGGTGTGTTCTCTCAATACTTGAGCTGACTGTTCTATCTTCTTATTTTAAAAGTCTTGGATTCTGTATTTTCTTTTATTTAAATTTATTATGATGATAATCTCAAAATTACAATAATTAAGAGGACTCTGGGTTAGAGTTCTCATTTCAAATCTAATTCTTTTCCCCAAGATTATGTACTTATTCTATTGATTGAAAAATTATTTAATAAAACTTTTGGGTGGAAAATTCAGCAGTACCAATAAAAATTAAAATTTATATAACATTAACCAAAGACTTCTATTTCTAGAAATATAACTTTCATAAATTCTTTAATATATGCACAAAACTATGCAAAAGGAGTCCTGCTGTAATATGTGTTTACTGCACTGCTTTAGAGAAAAATTTGAACATAAGATGTTTTTAATATGCTCAAGAATACAATAGTAATAATTTGAAACCAGACCATTTTTCATTAATTAATATGTGACTAGATAAATATATTATGGTACATCTACTGTATGTTAGTTGTGGCAGTTAAAAATAAATGAGGTGTATATTGTTGCAACTCGGATGGAATTGAAGGGGTATCAGGTTAAGTGAAGTGAGTTAGGGGAGAGAACAAATTCTGGATGATGTCACTCATTTGTGGTACACATAAGAACAAAACAGGATCGAATGACTGCATTTATTTTTGGGATATTGAAAATAGTACGATAGCAATATCCAAGGTCAGGCAAAACAAGGATCAGGAGATCTTGTCAATGGGTGGAATCTACTGCAAGTGTATGGGAGTCAGAGGTAAGGTAAGACAGAGAAAGGAATAGTGTGGTAATAATTGTCAGAAATGATAATACCAGCCTAAAACTGAGCATTAAATGTAGGCAAAGGGATATACATGATAACCTCTAAATGTATGTATTGCAAGCCACAATGTGTAAGAGAAGGGAGAGAGAGAAAGACAGAGACAGAGAGAGAAAGAGAGAGAAGAAAGAGACAGAGAGAGATAGAGAGAGAGAGAGAGAGAAAGAGGCAAAGTGTCTGCCATAGAGGCAGTCTGGGGAGCGGGTAGGGAATCAGGGGACATTGGTGGTGGGAAATGGGCACTGGTATAGGGATGGGTGCTGGAACACTGTATGACTGAAACCCAAATATGAACATCTTTGTAATTGTATATCTTATGTTGATATAATAAAAAAGTTTTAAAAAGTATCAAATGTTGGATTTAGTATAAAATGATAACTGTTGGCCTTTGATCACAAAGCTGAGATTACCATGCAGTGGAGTAGTGTGTGTGTGTGGTGGGGGGGGGAGGTGGAGAAGGAAATGGTGAACCAGAAACAACATGAGGACAATGATGGGGTTCTTGGGTACTTCACTGGTGGTGAAGGTACAGGGACTGTATATCAAACTACAAAAGTTGAAACCATTGTAATGGTGTTACTTAAACTATGATAAATGATTTTGTTTTTACTCTTATGTTTATTTAAAATTTTATTTTCGTTTTGGGGCTGTGGTTTATGAAACTGTTAATGGTAAGGTCTCATGCAAAATGCATTCTGCAACACCAGAGGGTCTGCTTCCCTCCTCCACTGCCCTGGTGTCCCTCCACTTAACTACTCGCCCCATTCTCCTGACATTGTAAGCTTCCTACAGATCTCCCCTTATGAGGGGTATATAGAATATATACTAAGGAAAAGAGCATAGTAAGCTCTCCAGAGAAAATAGAAGCTAAGAATTGGCTACATACATCATAATCTTAAAAAAATGAACACCACACTCCATCTGCACCATCTCAGCAGGCCCAACTCCACTTCTCACACCCACTGCTTGTTACTTCAACCTTCCAGGTCCACTAATCACATCTCAGACTGCAAGAAAATTATACCTCCTGTCAGGAAGGAAAAGAGCAATACCCAGCCCAATTCTTCAGAGATTCTTAGGGGGGCTCACCGTGAAGATTAACCCTTAGCATAGCAGGAACACAGCAAACACAACGAAGAAGCTGCATAGAAGCCCACTAAGCCAATGAGTGAAAATAATGGCATGGAAGACTCTACCAGTATCAACCAGCTTTGTAAACTATTTGAGACATGACCTTAGTGACACAATGTTAAGGATGTTTGATGAGCTCAAAGAAACAATGGCACAGGTATTCACAAAACACGAAAACGTATGAGAGCTGAAAAGAGAATACTACAATCATAAGCATTATTGAAACAGAGTATGGTAGGTGAGATAAAAATAAACAACAAACCTCAATAGAAGGTCTGAGCTGCAGAGTAATAGCGGCTGAGGAAAAGATTGAAGAGCTCCAAGATGAGATGCATAAAGCCTCTACAAGACAACAGAAGATGGAAAAAAAGCCTGAAAATTAAAAACAACATACCAGAGAAGTATGAAATGAGTTCAAAGGAACATTGTAAGACTCAATATATCATGAGATGTATAGATGATAGGTCGACCCAGGTTTAATCCCTAGCACCACACGTGGTCCTAAACCTGCCAGGAGTGATCCCTGAGCACAGAGTCAGGAGTAAGCCCTGAGCATCACTGAGCGTGGCCCAAACGCCAAAAAAAAGTTTCAACATAATTCAGTTTCCCTAAGAATACGAAGGCAAACTTAATGAATAACCAGTTGTTGAAGAAATCATTGTTAATAATTTCCCAAAGTTGAGGAATTCAGGCACCCAGAATCAAGAGACCCCCCAAGGGTAGCAGTGAAAATAAACACAAATAGAAAACCTCCAAGATACATTATATTTAGAATGACAAAAGCCAAAAACAAAGACAGAATATTGAAAAGAGTAAGATCAGAAAATGAACTCACAAAGGAAAGCCCATAAAATGCACTGCAAACTGATCAAATGAGCCAGAAGAGAAAGGTGGACTATAATAACAAACAGAAAAATCTCAATGAAACGAACACCTCACCAATAATACTCTGTACAATTAGATTATCATTTTGATTTGAAGCAATGATAGAAAACTTCATGGACAGGCAACAATCTGGGGAATTCATAGTCTTGAAAACAGTTTTGCAAACATTACAACAGCTTTTAAAATTTTTTTTTAGAAGAAAAAACAAACTTCTCAGAAGCTTGCCATTGCATGTGGCACTTCCTCCTGGTGCTTGCACTTGCCTCTCCTTGTTTAGAGTTTTTAGAGCTTGTACTTACTTATTCAGAGTTTTAATGTTTTCTTGATAGTGAATTAATAAACATTAATGTGTGAATTAATTCACACTATCATGTGAATTAATGTTTCATTAATTAATGAGTGTGAATTAATGTTTCATTAATATTGAATGTTTTATGTCTATTAAGGTGATTGATTTTACATCTAATGGATATTTTTACATACAATAGACATCCTGAGCATCACTTGGGAGCAGCCTCTGTCCCCACGCCCAAGAATCAATACATTTTTAGGTGCTTATAATTGATACAATGAAATTATATTGACATAGAATGAGGTATTGATGGATGTGGAAGGGGGAAGGAAGGATCTTTTATTTCAAAGATTTTCATTTAAAAATTTTAATTACTAATACAGATGAATAGAGATTAGCTATAATATTTTCTAACATAAAGTCAATATTTTCTTTTTCTTTTTTGCTTTTTGGGTCACACACAGTGATGCTCAGGGGTTACTCCTGGCTCTGCACTCAGGAGTTACTCCTGGCAGTGCTTGGGGGACCATATGGGATGCTGGGGATCGAACCTAGGTCGGCTGCATGCAAGGCAAATGCCCTACCCGCTGGGCTATCACTCTGCCCCTCAACATTTTCTTTTAAGGATAAAACAGTTATTAATATTTTCATTTACATTTAAAAATTCTCTTTTTCTCACTCTTCCTACTTGTAGGATTTATTTCAAGTATGTATTAATAGATGAACTAATTGGCATACTTGCAGGATTTATTTTATGTGCACTTTAATAGATTAACCGCTTTATTTATATACCTATAAAAAAGGGAAAGATGTACAGTTTTTGAATTTTTAAAATCACTTTATGCTGATGCATAATTATATCAAATTTTAGTTTAGCTTTACTCATCTATATATGTGTAGGTATCACCACCTTCACAATGAAAAGATTTCCCACATATATGGTATATAAATAATCATAGTAAGACAACAACAAATGGTCAAAAATCATCAGATCTGGAGATTTTGTCTATATAACTGAGCTTACCTTGGAGGTGGGTTGCTAGAAGGGTCCCTTGGGACACTGGTGGAGGAAAGTAGGCTCTTTGGTGAAGGATGTGGTGTTAAAGCAGTGTATGCATGAGAAGTTTAACAATATTATAAATCATGGTACTTTAGTAAAAATGTAATGAAAGAAAAAGGAATAAAATGAGGTAGCTATATAGAAAGACAAGTTAAATCTCTAAAATAGAGTACGTGAGAAAAAGAAAGGTATGAAGCAATGCATATGACACAATCCCACAGGTGCTAACAAAAGCTCGAATCTCAATGGATGGCTCAGTGGTAAAATGTGTCTGTCCTTTAAGTATGAGGTTACAAATTAAATCCCATATCCAACCCATATATGTTGAGTGCAGTCTGGTTGGCTTTACTCTTGGGGACTCCTAAGTGCAGCATCAGAGAGTGTAATCTCCAAAGAGTCTGGTTCTTGCACACACTTGGCTGTGGTGCTCTAGAGATCATATACCTATGCTTTGCAAAAAACAGAATCATAGTGATTGCACATAGCTGATCTCATATTTGGTTAATTGTTATCAAAACTGTGTCTAAAAGAGAACCCAGATCATATTTGTGAAATAAGAAACACTTTGTTGACACAGTGAGCATATATCTAACACACTCAAAGGGAACAAGGAATCTAGTACCCTTAAAGACACATTCAGATGGAAAAAGCATTTGTTAGGCAGTAAAGATCAGTTCAGATTAAGCTCTTTTACACAGTTTACAACCCTTACAACCAAGGCTGTTCACAAAAGTTATCTAAGATTAATATAAATTGAACTTAATTTTAAAGAAAATAAGTTATATTTCTCATACACTGAAGAGAGTAACAGCATCCAAACAGTTGAACCTTAGTTCTATTCAGATAAGCAGAATAGAAGCTCCAAGGAAAAAGGACTTTGAAGCAAAAAGTTCCTCAAACTCTATGGCTGAAGGGAGGGTGGCGCTAGTGGACTCTATTTGCTAATAGAAGAAATGTGGGGAGACTTGAGGCACAAGACAAATATTGACAGGTGTGAAAAGTGAAACCTTTTCCAAAGGTTCATTAAATCACACTGCTTCCCTTGGAGAGGGTCTCCACATGAACCCCACTTTCCTTTTCCTAGGCCAATAAGCAGAGGGGGTAGTTGCAGAGGCCTAGTAGAGGCCACCCAAGCTGCAATAGAAGCCTAGCGTTTACAGGAGAGGCCCTTTCCTCCTGGCCCATAGGATCAGGCACAGGAATTCCACTCTCAGTTTCAGTTGGCGCTGGTGTGAGGATCTCTCTTTTTGTTGGACTCACCACAGATTGAAACAACAGAGCCAATGGAAGCCTGCAATCCTTTACGAATGGTCTAAATGGAAACCACAAGGCTTAGAGATTCAAGAGCTTTGGCAGAAGGATTGCTTTGTTTTTAATTCTAAATTGATCTGCTCAATGCCTTGGTAATGAACAGTGAATGGCACTGGGAATAATGTGTGCTGCAATTAGGTTGGTGGGTTGAACTGGGTCGCCTATGGGACTAGACCAACTCATCTGCTATTCTTTTAGGATTATTTTGTGGCTTAATTACATGAGCTGAAGCTTCCCAGGATCTCTGGCTAGAGTGATTTTATTAGAAGAAAAATAAGCATATGCTAAGATCTGTTCTTTTTCTGATCAACTACATTTGCCAAGCCATGTGTTCCATGATATGTAAAGCCGACCCAACTGTACTGGGTGGGTTTCCCCTGAATAACTAATATATACATCTTGTAATGAAACCACATTTGACCAATCACTCATTCTTTCATTTTCTCATTGATTGACCAATTCATTCAATAAAAATTTATTTTGCATCTATCATGAATGCACACTTCTGGGGCACTAAGTTCGGGAATATAATTGAGAATACAAATGCTGCTCTGATCAAGCTGCACTAAAACTCGGTTAAGTGTTCTGATGAAAACAAGCCATCACATATGACATAATTATTGGACCACGGCAGAGACTAGGAAAGCAGACTTGACGGAGAGCTTGGAGTCTGAGTGTGAAGTGGATATTTTCTTTCCTTGTGGTCTTCAAGACCGGTGAAAGTCTTGTCACAGTGGAAAGTTCCTGGTTGATCAGTTCAGATATGGTTATTATATAGAAGTTGCTTCTGCTTATGTTATAAAGATGGCAAAATCATAGTACTGTCATTATTATTACCAAGTTCAGTTATTACCTATGCCTAAAGGTGGTATGAATGATCAAATATTTATCAAAATGTTGCAATATCTATTGAAGACTACAGTCTCAACACTAATTTGCCCTTTCTGACACCAAAGTCACTAGTTTCCCACCTCTTCCCAAACCCGCTCCCATAGCAGGCACTAATTAATTTACCTTATATTGCTTATTATAACATATATCTCATAATGGTGTTGCTAAAAGTCATGAACATTTTACTGAGCTGTTACCTGCAAATTGAGCCATCATTGCTGCTCTCACTTATTGAACTTAATGGGCTTCTACTCATTTTTTAATGAAGTTGTTTGTGTTAATTTGTTACAGATATTCAACGTTCAACCCTAATCCCACCACCACTGCAACTTCATACCACAATTATTTCCAATTCTCCCAACTACCCTTTAAGCGTGCTCCTATAGAGATCCTCAATATTTTATTACATATTTTTTGTTATGGGTAATTTGCTAAAACTGATCAAGAGATGTTTTCTTATTGTTCAATCTCACCATGGAATCATTAAGCCCTTATATAGGAATTACTAATATGTTGTTACAAGATAGGCATTATGTGTATATATTTGGTAATTGGTTGACTTCTAGTTTACATGCCATTAAGTGTGGTGTGCCACTTGGTTTATCAATAATGTAGAGTTTGAGATGTTGCTCCAGAAATTCCAAAAAGTTTTATCAGGATGATAAAGTTTTCTGGTAAAGAGAACTTGCAGCACTACAACCAGAATAATCTCGAGAAAATCAGGAAATCTGGCCACCCTGCTACTATAAACTAGGCAGCAAGCACAATGCTCTGGCTTCTGGTCTAACTTCAATTTATTTGAGGCCTGTTTGGGAGAAAGGGGAGGGAGACTTGAATTAAAACTAATATTTACATTATCTACTCCCCAAGTTCTACTTTGGATAGAAAGCTCCTGGTTCAGTTTGCTTTGCAGTAAATCAGCAGCTTTTGGGGGTATGGTTAAGATTATTTACAAAGAGCTTCATCACTTACCAGGCTTGCTTTTTGGGTCACACCCAGCAATGCTTAGGGGTTACTCTTGGCTCTGCACTCAGGAATTACTCCTTAGCAGTGCTAAGGGGACCATATGGGATGCCAGGGTTCAAACCCGGGTTAGTTGCATGCAAAGCAAACAGCCTACCTGCTGTACTATGGCTCTGGCCCCCACTCTTAATTCTTAATTCTATTAGTCCCTTAATTATGAGTGCTCTCAGCTATGCTATTATTGGTTTATTTGTACTATTAATTTATTGGTCTGACAGTGAAGAATACCCACCAACCTACTTAATGTTCTGTATATACTGGCTATCAAACTGAAGAATGGAAAGAAGAACAAAAAAGCAAAGTCTTAGTTGCTATAGTCTAAGTTGGAAAAAGCTATAGCTTCTGTTAGTTGTTAAGCAAAAATGCTAATAAGTAAAGACTTAAGAGTCAGACTTGATTAAAATGGATTTCCTTTAACCTTCAATAGTTGGCAAGGTATTAGAAAAACATCAAAAGTGCCAATGCCAGGGAGAAATAGAAATGAATGAATGAGTAGGAAAGTTTGATTTGCATAGTGATAAGTATTCAGTAATTTGCTATTTCATCAAATGCCACCCTTATCTCTGTTGCTCCTGTTTTTGGTGGTGGGTGAGGTTGTCCCATACATTGCTCAGGGCCTAATCCTGACTCTGCACTCAGGGACCATCCCCAGTGGTGTTGGGGGACTATATTGAGTGCCAGGAATTTAACCTGGGTCTGCTGTAGGCAAGGCAACTTCCCTATCTGCTGTACCATCACTGGCCCAGCCATTTATCCTCTTTTTGCATGTCTACCTTATGTCTACTATACCCTAGCAGAAGCTAGAATAAGACAGTGAACATAACTATCTCTGTTATCAGAGTATTAGGATTAAGCAACTCTAATATGTGAAGGTAACATATAATCAGATCTAGGACTTTAAAACATTGCCCTGATGTGGTCAGTGTATAATCCTGTATAAAGGCTGTCTCACATGTGAGGACCTGGGTTTGGTCCTCAGTACCAAACACACAAAACAAAAACAAACAAAAACCTGCCTTCAAGTCTTGGGGATCTTTTGAGACTTCACAACCCATTTATTGGCAGCTGTGCTATTTAAGCTTCCAGATATAATAGTGAATAGTCTTCTATTGATAATCAGTGACAACTACCAGAGACAATTTATTAGAAAGATTATAACGCGTGCCATGCTGTTTACTCTTTTCGTAGCTGGTTTTATTGCATTAGGCACTTTAATCTTTCATGTCTCACAACTGGATACTCTACCAATCTTCCTCCTCCTGTGAAGAGAAAAATGAGCAGCAGAGCTTGGCAACATAATGACTTTTCTGCCTACAGGAATACAAACCAGAGAGAATAACTTGGAAAAGCATTTCCTCAAATAAAAGGAAGTAACCACAGAACACTCGAACAGTCACTAAACCTCTCAGATGAGCACAATCCACATAAGAACTTAATCAGGACGCAGGCTTGCATGTTTATAGGAACAGAAAGCATGACAGGAAAACAAAGCTGGCAGATTATGAAGCATTTAGAAATCATTTCGAAGGGGTAACTAGGAAGGACACTCACTGACTGAGAATTTAATAGTAGGAGAGCTCTTGGTGGCAGTGTAGTTAAAACAATCTTGCAAATCCAGACTTCAATGCCAGGTGATCAAAGCAAGAGGCCAGCCACAAAGGTCAATGGGTTGAGGCAGGAGGTGTAGTTAGACTGCAAGAGACTGGTGATTCATGACAACAAACCGATTCACTTCACATGCCACGTGCTGCTCTGAAAAGTGATGAGTGCTGGGACATGGCAGTGGTTTTCAAAAATAACCACGTCACTCCACCACCCCACATTTACTTATTCACAGGGTTGAAAGAAAATGGTAAAATTTGCTGAACTCAGAAAATCGGGACAAGAGGCAATGTGGCAATGCAGCATGACATTCAGTGAGAGCCACGAGGACACTGCAGGAGTCAGGATCTGAAATGGAGCTGCACACACAGATTGTCTGGCTTGCACTTAACTGAGTGTGGTATGTGCTCACTTGCGCAGACCTCCCATCGCTTGTAATTTCTCTTATTCTCATACTACTGCTTTTTTTTTTCTTTTTTTTTGCTTTTTTGGGTCACACCCGGCGATGCTCAGGGGTTCTACACTCAGGAATTACTCCTGGCGGTGCTCGGGGGACCACATGGGATGCCGGGATCAAACTCGGGCTGGCTCGGCCGGCCGCATGCAAGGCAAACACCCTACCACTGGGCTATCGCTCTGGCCCCTCTCATACTACTTCTGTCTTGAACACTGTAGGTGCCAGAGGAATGTGTCTGCATTGACCAGCTCCTTGAAAAACTCCTCTTTCGTGACCTTTACAGAGTGAATTAGTCTGGGCTCAGGGGCACAAAGTCTATTCTTAGAGCCACGCTTGCTCTTCTAAAAGGCAGGAAATGTGGTTTTAGTTTCCATCTTGATTGTATCTAGCCATGTGACTTCCTGAATTTCTATTTCCTTCCTGTAGAATGTAGAGTTGAATTACAGTGAGAATCCATAAGATTTCCCCATATTCAACGTTCTATGAACTCTGAGTGTTTACATTCCCAGGGGGAAAAGCAGAAATCACTCCACAAACTAGGGCTTGACAATGACAGAGAAATCCCAGAACAAAAAAGAGTTCAAGCCCTAGTTCCACAGCTCCCAGAAGACTTGCTTCTGAGGTTATTTCTTTGCTTTTTCCATGAGGTGTCCTGTTGTCTTTCCCAGGAAGTCAGCCAAGGCGACAGCTGGAGGCAGTTACTGGAAAAGAGATGCTGCAGATTTTAACAGTGCAATTAAAATCATGTTTTGACAGTCCACTTTTAATGGCAAAAACAAGGCGGTATTGGAGGTAAGTGCTAGGGTTATTTTCACCCTTGTGATAAAACAAGAGCGATCTCATCTGTTGAAAAATAAAGTGGCATATGTACACACCTGATCTCTCTAGCTGAAAGGTCAACATTTAGTTATTAGTCTCCTGTAGCCCCTCACATATTAGAGGAAGATACTAATTATTCTCAGTGCTATTGGCCATCATACACTCACATGAAAATACTAGACTTGACTTTAGTTACGTATGAACTGTTAAATATTTCTTTTCCAGAACATAAATACCGACTGTTCAATTTTCCTCCTGGTGAAATTCTCCCGGTTCCTTGCAAAACTGTGATGTAGGTAAAGGTTAGTCTCTCCAATGTCCTAGTGGTTCCTTAACTCTACAGATATGATCACATACTTGGGAAGCTTGTTTGGGGGGTGGGGGGGGTGGGGAAGTCTGGGATATATTTGGTGGTGGTGCTGGGGGTATTTTTTTATTATACCACCATGAGATATACAATTACAAAGATGTTCATATATGGGTTACGTCTTACAGTGTTCCAGCACCCATCCCTCCACCAGTGCCTATTTCCCACCACCAAAGTCCCCGATTCCCTCCCCCTCCCCTAGCCTACCTCTATGGCAGGTTTATTATATATTTCTCTATTTCTCTTTCTCTCTTCTTTCTCTTACACATTGTGGATTGCAATACATATATTTGGAGGTTATCATGTGTATCTTTCTGCCTGCATTTAATGCTCAGTTTTAGGTTGGTATTAGTACTTTCAACAATTATTAGCATTCTGTTCCCTTCTCTGTCTTACCTAACCTCTGACTCCCACACATTTGTGTAATTTTCACCTTTGATAAGACCTCCTGATTCAAGGTCAGGTTTCGCCTGACCTTGGATATTGGTATCATAATATGTGTATATATTTATGTCATGCAAATAAAAGCAGTCATTCTATATCTGTCTTTTTCCTTTTGTCTAATTTCACTCAACATGATCCTCTCCATGTCCATCCATTTATAGGTAAATTTCATAACTTCATTTTTCCTAACAGCTGCATAGTATTCTGTTGTGTAGATGTACCAAAGTTTCTTTATCCAGTCATCAGTTCTCGGGCACTCTGGTTGTTTCCAGATTCTGGCTATTGTGAGTAGTGCTTCTATGAAAATAAAGGTGCAGATGGCGTTTTCACTGTGTGCTTTTGGCTTCCCAGGGTATATTCCCAAGAGTGGTATGGCTGGGACAAATGGGAGCTTGACATCTAGTCTTTGGAGGAATGTCCATATTGTTTTCCAAAATGGCTGCACCAGTCGACATTCCCATCAACAATGGGGGTATTCTTGGTTCTGTGCTCAGGGATCACTTCTGGAAGTACCTGGGAAACTATGTGGCACTAGGGATGAAACTGGGATCAACTGCATGCAAGACAAGTACCTTAACCCCTTTTCAGTCAGATGTTTTCTTTTTTTTATATAAACCCTTTTAAGTAATATTTTAGATTTATAGGAATCTGTGAATATAATAAAAGAGCTCCCATACTTGCCATACTAAATTTCCCCTGTGACTAACATCTTACATAATGAGTTTCTACTATCTTAACGAATCATTATTCCCTGTAGTCAATACTTCATTTAGTTATTCTCAGTTTTTGCCTACTTTCCTTTATCTATCTAGCAAACCATTTAAGATACTACATTACATGTTTCTCTCCTGTATCTTTGATTTTGACAGCTGCACAGACTTTCCTTATTTTAGAGGAAGTACCATTGAGTACATGATACTTTAATAGCACCAAATCTAGGTGACCTTATAAAAAGTATCATGTACTTATTAAAGTATCATGTACTCAATGGTACATGATATTTATATAATACACTGAGCAACATGCAAAGTTATGACAATACTGACATTTAATACTCATAACATCCTTATGAGTACAGACAGGTTATCTATTCTCAAGGCAAGTACCTTAGCCACTGTTCTATCTCTGTGGCACCCCAACATGTCTGTTATACAGAAATTATTTAATATATACTATTGAGATCCTGTTTCATAGATCAAAGTTAATGAAAGCCCAAAATTAATTTCCATGCATATTATAGGACTATAAAATCTATTTTAAGTCATTTGTTCCAAAATGATATATCTTATTTTCTGCTACTGTATTTATCAAAAGCTTCTTAGTTGTCTGATTCCATGAGCAATGAAATAACAGTGACTAGTATAACTCAGAAAATTTTAAAAGGTAATTTTTTTTCAATAGATACATATTACTTGTTGGTGGAGGTGGTGTACTTTTATTTGTTGTCAGTGACTTTGAGATGATCTTTCTGGGAAGCACCTGGGTCAATCATCCTGAGGTCAGGAATGGAATCTCATAACTCCTTGATGGGAAAGAGTGATGAGAGGACCAAGGGGTAGAACATGAGCCGCAGTTACGATGTAGAGAAAAGTTACTTAAATATTTGCAACTTAATGTGTGAAATGGGAAAATTCTGATAACTCTGAACTTCATTTCTTTCATCTTCAAAAATGGGCTTCAAATGAAGGAAGGGGGGGAGGACAGAGAGAGAGAGAGAGAGAGAGAGAGAGAGAGAGAGAGAGAGAGAGAGAAAGTGCCTGCCATAGAGGTAGGTGGGGGGGTGAAGGATGGAGAGAGGGAAACTTGGGACATTGTTGCTGGGAAATGTGCATTGGTAGAGGGGTAGGTGTTGCAACACTGTATGACTGAAACCCAATCATGAACAGCTTTGTAATGGTCTATCTCATGATGATTCAATGAAAAAAATAAAAAAAAACATAAAATGGGCCCAGAGCAATAATACAGCTGGTAGCGCATTTGTCTTGCACGCTGCAGACCCAGGTTCAATCCCCAGCATTTCACATAGTCTGGTCTCCCGAGCATTGCCAGGAGTGATTCCTGAGTGCAGAGCCAGGAGTAACCCCTGAGCACTATCAGGTGTGCCCTCTCCCTCCCCCTAAAAAGGGAACAAAAAAACTCTACCCAAAATGGGCATCTTATGATGTGAGCAATAAGCATCTGTGAGGATTGGAAATATGTGCAACTAATAGAAGTCAAATGACTTACTTTCAACACATGTAGTTATCATTAACCTGCATGCTTCCCAGTTTAAGGATCAATGGTAATGACTGCCCTAGTGACATTCTAGACACAGATTTTGCACCTTCTCATTTAATGTTCCCAAGAAAAGAGTTCAAGTCATTAAAAAAAAAAAAAAGGTGTTCTGGGACTCAGGAAAGCCAGCTTCTGAATTTAGTCCAATCCCAAGAGTACCTCTGTTTTGACACAGTCCCCATAGTATGATTCCATTTACTCTGCAATCCAAGGCCAGGGTGCATTCGGGTAACTTCCGTCCTAGGCCTCTGCCAAACCTCTGTCCCCTAATCCCAGCTTCTGACTTCTGCCCCACCCTGTTGTCTGGGCTTGCCTGACCTCTGTTTTTCACTTCATTTACTATTTAGCATTTTGATCACCAGGGTTTAGGCATCTGGGCAGAACCTTTGTGCCAGAACTGGGCACTGTTCTCTTGTGACCTGTGTGACACTCTGCTGGGTAGAAGTGGAAGATTTTGACAGCTGCAAGGAAAGGTGCCGCGTGCAAGGGAGGAGCTGGATGAATGCACCTCAAGTCCCTGTCTTGCCCGAGGCATAAATCTGAAGGTCGCTCAAATTCTGAAGTGAGGAAATTGGAGGTACAGAGCCAGGTAAACAGACCTGAGTCAACAGGAACAGAGAAATTGCTCGCGTGGCTCAGCCAGCCACAGATGGGCTGGGCTTCCCAGCTGGATGGCAGACTTAGTAGGAGTCATCTTTGATTTTCTTTTTTTAACAGTCTTGTGAAATTTTGGGAAAGAAAGTTTGGGAAAGACAGGGCAAAGGCGGGACTTCTATGTGCTGCGTTAGAAAGACCAAGTGCTCAGAGCACCATGGCACCTGGCATTTTCCAGGATGGCAACCTCTGTGGGCTCCTTCTGTTTCCTCTGGAGAAGTGAGAAAAAGACCCTTTAGCTGACTTACCCATCACTCGTGGGAAGGTCCTACAGGGGAAACATGTGCTGCAAGATGGAGCTCCTTAGCTCTGCATGGACAGGATGATTTTAGGGCTCCTGATATCTCTGAATTACTATGTTCTCATTTAAAAAATTCATACACTATTCACAACTTACCTAGTTCAGAAGATAAAATAATGTCATAGCTTTGCAAACAATTTTCTTTTTGAAATGAGCAGACTTGGGGGCTGGAGAGAGAGTGCAGGGTGGTTACCCTTTGTGGGTGCTTACGCAGGTTTGGTCCCTCTACCGCATATGGTCGCCTGAACCCTTCCAGGAGTGATCCCTGAGCAAAGAATCAGGACTGAGCCCTGAACATGGCTGAGTGTAGCCCCCAAACAAACAAAAAAGTGCATAATTTGTGCAAACATTTATTACTAATAGATTGCTATTAATTTTTCAAAACTTTTTAGTAGCTGTTACAGTTCCAGATGGTCTGAGGCAGCATTTCTCAGCTGGAAGCCATGTAGGCTTCCAGGATATTCCAAGGAGACATTAGGTGTCAATTATATCTTAATTAAAACTATTAGGTAAAAACTGTGTAACTGGAGGGGGCTCAGAACAAGATAAGGGGGGGACAAGTAAGGCAGGCAGGCCACAGAGAGAAAACAAGGACAGTGGGAGCCATGATCAGAAAACAATAGAGGGTGAAAGCGATAGCATGTCATGCAAGGTCTTTGCCTTGAACACGGCTGAACCAGATTTGATCCCCTACATTCCATACCTTGAGTCAGCCAGGAGTGACTCCTGAGTACAGAGAAGTCAGACCTTCAGAACCACTGAGTGTGGCCCAAAAACAAAACCAAAAAGGTGAAACAGAAAAAGAAAAAAAAAGGGTAGAGAACGACTGATTTACACTTTGCTTTTGTTTAATTTGGTTTATGATTTTTTAAATTTTAAATTGAATCAGTGAGATTCAATTTAAAAGTTGTTCATGATTGGGCCTTGTTTTTTAATGCTTTCATACCTAATGATTTGTCTGAGCACCAGTAGAGACTGGCAATGCATAAGCACAAACTAGGCCAGAAATTTTCATGCTTTTTATGCCTGTATCCTTGTACCAGTCCATGAACTCATAGCTGAAAACCACTGGTCTACAGGACTGGCTTAATAACTTTCAAGAATTACCACAAAACAAAAATATTTGGTTCCTAGTTCAAAAAAGAAGAAAAAAGTACCACCAAAATTATGGATATAAAAATTAGTTTATAATATTGAATGGTATATTTGAGAGTTGCTGAGAGTATATAACAGAAGTTTTTTTCTTTTTTGGGTCACACCGGAAATACTCAAATGTTACACTTGGCTGTCCACTTAAGAATTACTTCTGGCAGTGCTCAGAGGACGATATGGGATGCTGGAAATTGAACCCTGGTTGGCCGCAGCAAGGCAAACACCCTACCCACTGCGCTATTGCTTTAGCCCCATATATCAGAAGGTTTTTATCTCAAGAAAAAAAATTAAATGTGATGATGAATGTTAAGCCTGTACCAGTCATTCTGTAATGAAGGCATACATTAAATTATGACAATGTACTCCTAAGAGAAATACTGCCAATTATATCTTAATTAAAAATATCTTTGGTGGAGGTTTGTGGACACTGGTGAAGGGGTTGGTGTTGGAACATTGTGCACCTGAAACCCAATCGACAACAACTTTAGAATGTAATTCATAGTGATTAATTTTTTAAATGTTATAAAATTAAAAAATATAAAAGTTTATTTCATCCACAAGCTCACTGTTAATTTGTCAATGTGGTTGTTTCCCCTTTTAAAATATGCACTGTATGGCTTTAAACCCAAACATGAACATTTTTGTAATTGTCAAAAAATAAATAAATGTTAAAAATATCAGGAAAATAATTTAAAAATATGCTATCAATATTGCATTTTCTTGAACATGGGAACACTTTCATAAGCTCCCTGGAGCTCTGGTTTATAGCTCCCTGTGCACATATTGTGTATGTGAATACCACGTGCCACTAGATTGTTGTATACATACATTGCCTGAATAGGATGCTGATTGAGTTAGGCATCTTTCCTCCCCCATCCCACTGGTGCCGGGATGGCATTGCAATGAGCAACATTTTAAGTTTGGTGGGAGGGGCATAGCTGGTGATGCGAGTTCCTGGCTCTGCACTCTCTGCACTTAGGAATTACTCTTGGGAGTGCACAGGGTACCATACGGGATGCTGAGAATTGAATTCTGTGCTGGCTGTGTGTAAGGGCAAGTACCAACCCACTGTGCTATTGTTCTGGCCCCACCATGAGCTCCTCTTGCTGGAGTGCCTTGACTTTCCTTGTGTGAGCAGGATGGACTCTGCTCCATGTTGAGAGAAGGGCCACAGTGGCTGCATGGGGGTGAGAAGAGGTCAATATGAGCACTAGAGATGGAGAAGTGGGTGCCCTGGAAACATTGGGAGATTCACAGCTGAATGGAATTCCAAATTTCTTAGGAATGCTCCACTGTCCCCATCAAATGCTGTTTATAAAAGTAAATTTCTAGGACAATAACTGCGAAGGGTGGGGCTCTCTGCGCATCCAGTCTTGTATGTGACTAATCGGGTCTTGTATCTTCCAGCCAGTCCAGGCACTTATCTCACAGGACCTAACTGCAAAGGGGCTTCTGTCACTTCTATTCTGGAGAAAAGCAAATCAGGACCTTGTGTAGCTTGTATCAAGCTCTGTAAAGCAAAGGTAATATTTGAGCATCAATTTTGCCTAGAATTTTATTTTTTAAAATAGAAATGCAAATAAGATCTGACCTCTCCCCTCGAAGAATTTATTTGTGCCAGAAAACTTGTTAAGATAATTTTTCATATGAGGTCAAGAATGAAAAGTGTTGTAAGGGAGAAACAACAACTAGGGGAGTCTGAGGAACTCACAGAAAAGAGGTTCTAAGAGGTGACTGACACATCTTCCTTCTGGGATGCTATTTCAGATGGCCATGGAGAATGGAGAGGGTTTTGTGTAAGAAAGCAGTGAGAACAGCAAGGGTAAATTCACAGTGGTTGGAAAAGCAATCAGCCCAGTTCCACTGGGAACCGTCCCTCTCCTAGTCCAAAGGATGTGTTTCCATGTCCTTACCTAACCCTGATCCTTGGCCACATTAGGCCAATTGAGAAGTATGCTTCTTAGGATTTTATTTTTCTTTCTGTTTTATAGATTCTGAGAATGAGGTATCTCTTCCGTGTGCTCAACAGGGAGCCTGAGGTGGTAGTTTTCTGGATATATGGTGGTGCAAAATGTATTGAGAGAATGAAGGTGACAGAGAAGAAGAAAAAGATGGGGAGGAAAGGAATCCAGTATTCATGTCCTTATTTACAAGCCCAAAGACTGCACCAGTCGTCTGTCCTGGGAACTTCCCTTCAGTCTCTGTGAACACAGCGGGGTCCTTCCAATCAATACTGCTCTACTCAAGCTACTTTGAATTTATGTCCCTTGAAATCCAAATATTTCTTTCAAATAGAGGGGGTATAGCAAAGATCCAGGTGAGAACTTGGGAGAGCCTGCCATAGGGTGGAGGCAGGGAACAGAAAGGAGAGGAAGGATGGAGAAAACTGCAGACTCAGTGGTGCTGAAACAGTAAGATGTGATGGGAGAGTCAGAAAGAAAGAGTCAGGAGATCCATGGTGGGGGAGGGTCACTAAGTAGCATCCGGGAGAGCATTAGAGGATAATTTAGTTTTATATTCTAAGATTTAAGAACTGGGCTTCCAAAAAAAAGTAAGAACACTTCTACAGCTATAGCAGCCAGAAGTGTAAACCCTGTGCCCAGCTCTAGGCATGTTTGAGGGGCGTTTCATGAGTTCAGGACCGGGTCCACAGAAGCCACTCAGGCTCAGTTGACAGCTGGCTTAGCCCCTCTGAGCTCTGACTTCCATCTCTAGCCTTCTGAAACCATATCTAAAACAACATGATATCTAATTCAGTACTTAAAAATGGTTTAAATGAGAAATGGTTTAGCAACTAGAATATGAAAATTTCTCAGCGTATATTAGCAAGACATAGTTCGGCCCAAATAATAACACCAAACATTAGCCAAGCGGCACAAATGCTGGCTGACTTTAACCAAGAACGTGGAAAGATGGGTCTACAGCTGAATCTCAACAAAATTATGTTCATGAAAAATGTACTAGTTCAAGAGGCCCCATTCACTCTCAATGGAACAAACATCTCTGAATGCAGCAGTTATGTGTACCTAGGTCGAGAAGTCAACATGAACAACCTAAAATCTAAAACCTAAAACCTCTTCCTCCTGGCCATCTGTGCAGGAGGAAGAGAGCGGCATGGAATGCCTTCAAAAACATCAAAGAAATAGCAAAAAGACAAAAGAACCTCCGACTCCAGGCACATCTCTTCGACTCCACTGTTCTCCCTGCATCAACATACGCCTCAGAGACCTGAGCCCTATGAAAGCAGGAAGAGAATGCTATTCAGGTCTCCCAAAGAGGAATTGAAAGAGCTATGCTTGGAATATCACGCCTCACTCAAGTGAAAGCAGGAATCCGGAGTTCCGACCTCCATTGCTGTTCCAGAGTCAGGGGCGCTGTCTCAATTGCCAAGGCATTGAAAATCAGGTGGGCTGTACATGTAATGCGATTTGGAGACGACCGCTGGACTAGAGCCATTACTGACTGGATCCCACAGGACGTCAAAAGATCATGTGGCCGCCCACCTACAAGATGGTCAGACTTCTTCGTCAAGACCCGGAACGAATGGTTTGAGGCTCTTCGTATTCCTGAAAAGAACCAGACGCCATTGGGCTACACTGGCATGTTATAGGGTCAAATGGAAATGATACTGGCGCCCACTCAAGGAAATCGATGAACAACGGGATGTCTAGTGATCTAGTGACATTAGCAAGACCCCAAGTCAAACCAAAACAAAACTCACAGATTACTAGGTTAAGAATTTATTTTCCTTTGGAAGATTCCATTCTTCATAATCCGTTAACACAAGGAAGCTAAGTAAAGTCATCCTAAAATTTACATAGATTAAAAAAAATGCTACTGTTTTGGTGTGTGTGTGTGTGTGTGTGTGTGTGTGTGTGTGAAGGATCTATCTACAGATACTCTGAACAATCTGTATACAACATGAGTCTCACTGGTTCATGAGCAATATATATCATTGTTATAGAAAATGATATATATCATTGTTTTCTACTACAGGACCTTCCTTTAAAAATCTCAGTGCATTGATTGATCTAACTCTAAAACAGGATAAATATTCTGATACCGTAGTGGGATGCTAGAAAAAAGATGGAGAGAGGAAGTTGTCTTGATCTCCATAGAGGCTAGGTGCTGAGCATTCTGCGGCCTTCTTGTACCCAAGTCTTTGCTTTCCTTTGCCCACATGTCTTCCTCTTTGACATCCAAAGATCCAGCTTTCCCAGGAGACTTTATTGTTCCTCCCCTTTGAATACTTACAGTATTTCCACTTGGGGATTGCACCTGGCTCTGGGTCTGCCTTACGCTTAGGAACTTGTGTATCACATTCTGGCTCTCTAAAAGAAAAATTGAGATTTATTGCTCTCTGTTTCTTGAGCACTTAGTGCAGTACCATTCAAGTATCCAGTGTTCAATAGATGTTACTAAAGAGCACCCTGACGTATTGCTTAATGTATTTTAGCCTGGCAAGCTACCCGTGTTGTATTTGATATGCCAAATACCAGTAACAATTATAGACCTCATTCCGGAATGGATTGAGGCTCTTTATGTTCCTGGAGCAAGCAGATGCCTTGGGCTCTACTAGCATGAGACAGGACATATGGAGATGTTACTGGGGCCGCTCGAGCAAATCGATGATGAGCGGGAAGACAGTGACAGTGATCATTGTTATATATATAAATTATATATGTATATAAATTATATATATATTCTTGTTAGGGAAAGACATTATTAGGGAAAGATGGACTATGATGATCAAAAAATATCACAGAGGACACACTCTTTTGACAAAGAATAAAGATGACAGCAATTTTTTCTCTGAAAGCGCATTGTAAACAACTATGTAAATCATAGTCTACATAAAATTTAAAGAAAAGAAAAATAACATAGTTCCACTAAAATCTCACATGAAAAAATTATTTAGAATGTTACAATGCTTACATGCATGGCTTTGACTCTAAACTGTCTGAATTTGCTTTACACTATAGGATACAACACATGTCCTATCCTATGGAATATTACTGAAATCCCCAGGACTCCCATCATTTCATATTCTTCTACATTCTTTTAAAATTGATTTTGATTGAGCTGTCATAGTTTCTAACAGTATTGAAATCATTGTCTTGTACATCAGGACTGCTACACCAGTTCCTCCATTAGTGTTTAAATTCCCTCCACCACTGTCCCACTCTCTCACAACACTTCCTCTTACCCCTAAAACATCTCTCTGCTTTTTCAGTTCCCAGTTCTATTGCCCATGTCTCAAGGCTGTTTTCATCAGGTAATGTCTAATCCCACTCTTTTTGTATATTCTACATATCAGTGAGATAATATTACTTTTGACTACTTCATTTAGTATGGCACCTTCCAATCCCAGCCAAGTTACAGCAAACTTAAAGATTCCATCTTTTTCTCATAGCTGAATAATATTCCATTGTGTGTGCATTCCACAATTTCTTTATCATCCTCTCATCTGCTGTTGAGTGCAACAGATAGCTTGTTTCCAGAACTTGACTATTGTAAAGAATGCTGCATTAAACATATGCGTACATTTATCTTTTTTTAATGATGTTTTAGTGCTCTTGAGGTAGAAGGCCAGGAGTGAAATTTCTATACTCAATTTTTTTTTAAAGCCTCCAAACCATTTTCCAAAGAGGCTGAACAAGCAGTGAATGAGAATTCCTTTTCCATCACCTTCCAGAACTTGTTTCCATACTTTCTAAGATAGAACATTCTTGCTAATGTGTTGAAATATCATTGTAGTTTTGATTTACATTTCTCTGATAATCAGGGATGATGAACATCTTATATATACTTGTTGGCAATTTTTATGTCTTCATTGAGCAAGTGTCTGCTCATCTTCTTTCCCCATTTGACGATGGGGCTGTTTTTTGTCTTGTTGAACTTTGAGATGTTTTACATTTTTAGGAAAAAATAATTTTCACATGTCTAAATATGTTTTTTATAAAATGGACAAGGTAAATTTTTTTCTTCTTCTGGAAAATGGATTCTAAAATTACTAAAATACCTCTGATTTACAAAATAGTTGATAAAATGTTTCTTTTGGATTATGGAACAAGAGGGACAGGGGTCAATTTACAGATATGATCTATGACATTGTTCAGACTTAGTTCTCTACTTCCTCCCCTTCATGAGACTTTTATATTCACTTAGTTTCTCTATTCCTGCAGGTAAATCCTTCATGTCTTGATCAGTCGGGTCATCCTATTTTTCTCTATGCTGATTTTGTTTGAAATTTGTTTGCACTTTCCCTTGATTTTTCTGCTGCCTTTGTGTGAGATTAGCTTACTCTTAAAGCAGGCTTAATGACAACCTTGCTAATAGGCTTGGTTTCTTTCTTTCTTCACCTACTGGCCAAATTAACCTTCAGTCAAAGTTTCCAGAAGGAGTGATGGTATAGAAATTAACACTTAAGGGAGCAAAAGAAAACAAAAAGGGCAAATAATGACTTAAAATATTTTGATAATCCTGTACATTTGTTTATGTAGTTGACCATGGATTTCCAAGAATGTGTTGGAGGAGGAAGGGGAGGCAAAAATTTAATAGACCAATTGTAGGAAATAAACTTGCAAAGCTAAGAAATATGACCTAGAAAGTTTAACAAAACACGCACAGGGATGGATCTATAAATAGCTGTGGCAGCATGTGGAATCCATTAAGTCAAAGGAGTGGTTTGGGCACCTTGGAA
Organism: Cryptotis parvus; assembly: GCA_021461705.1. Classification (NCBI taxonomy): domain Eukaryota; kingdom Metazoa; phylum Chordata; class Mammalia; order Eulipotyphla; family Soricidae; genus Cryptotis; species Cryptotis parvus. The sequence goes on from JAJIBD010022502.1 coordinate 347,117, forward strand.
GGTAGCTGCAGAAGCAGGCATACTCCAAGACGGCGCCCTTTCACTCAAAGACTTCACAGATGTCAAGAGTTTCCGAGGACTCTGCTCTGTCTGCCGGCAGTGGGCCACACCTTGCCCTTTGCCTTAGCCTGTCTGTGAGTGATCAGAACTTGGAGAACAAATGTCTGATGTGCTAATAGATCTTGCAGAGTATTTGGCATTAGGATGGTGAATTTATCATCCTAACTTTTGTTCTCTGCTCTTTCTCATAGCTGCTTAGTGTCATGCTAAAGTTGGGAGCTGTGTATCAAAGAACAATTAAAACATGATTTCTGATCTTGGATGCCATATTTGGGGCAAGGTTTTTTTTTTGGCATTAGCTCAGCCCCAAACACAAAAACCACATCTTCTTATTTATCTATAGTCTTACTTATCTATCTTTCTCTGAATCTCAGCTAGCGTCTTTAATTTTCGTATTCTCCAAATTTCTCAACCCATCTCATCTTTTCTCTTTTAGATTCTTCAGTTCCCTGTCTCTTGTACTCTGGCAAGAGAATAGTTTTTTTTTACAGAATAGAACTCATATTCTGTCAATCTATCTTGAATAAATTCCACCATTTAAACAGAGATTACTAAATGATTATTTGTGAGAAATTGTACTCTTAATAATAACCCATGGTCAGGACAGTCCCTGAGTAAAACTAGTTTAGTCAATGAAAGCTTGCTAATGTGCACCTAGACAAAAACAGAATAAAAGATTACCATGACTTTAATATGTGAGTTTTTTGACAGTAAGGGTGGCAAATGTGTGCCAAGGTGGGATAAGACATTTCCCTGATTTCAATGCTACACATTAAAAGTGCTTGTTGATTGTTTATCACCCTATGGCTCCAGTTACGTAAAGATCCTAGTCTTTGCTCTTGTGTACCAGTTAATTCTTATGTTTTTTTTTTCTTTTTGGGTCACACCCGGCGCTCAGGGGTTACTCCTGGCTCTGTACTCAGGAATCACTCCTGGCAGTGCTCGGGGGGACCATATGGGATGCCGGGGATCGAACCCGGGCCGGCACAGGCTGGTCGCGTGCAAGGCAAATGCCCTACTCTCTGGGCCATCGCTCCGGCCCCTACCGGTTAATTCTTGATGCATCTGTTCCTCTAAATATATCTGATGTCCTTGATGTACCTGTTAATGTAAACAAAAGCTCATGTGCTTGGAGCCACGAGCAGGGTCAGGGAGCAGAAATCGTGTTCAGTAAAAGGCTAGTTTCTCCCCCTTGTTCTGGGCTGTCAAGGTTAGCTTGTAACCTAGACAAGCTACAGCTGTCTGTGACTGACCCTACTAGAGAGAGGTCAAAAGTGTCAATCCTATTGACTTTATTGTGATAACTGCCACAGCTTTTAAATGTTACATTACATTTATACTTTTTCACTTTTGGGTCATATCTGGTGATGTTCAGGGGTTACACTTGGCTCTGCACTCAGGAGTTACTCTGGTGATGTATGGAGGAACCATATGGGATGCTGGGGATCGAATCTGATTGGCTGCTTGCAAGGCAAAAAGCCCTAACCACTGTACTATAGCTCTGGCCCTACATTTATATTTTTAATTACCCATATCTGTATAAGGATTCTTTGTAGCATTACATTTTATGTGTACCCAGACACATAGAGTGACTTTCAAGTGTTTCACTGTCTTGTCCCACATGCCTTCTACACCTGTGTGCACACATGCTTTCCGGGTATGGTACATATTCTTTGAAACAGAAACATAAGGAAAAAGTCACATTGTCAAAAGTCACATTAAGCCAAAGGAATAAAATAGGTTCTAATGTTAAGTTACTAATGAGAATTTAAGAATTTTTAAATTGTGATTTCAGTATATAGTTACCCATAGACAAATGGTACTAGATTGTGACTCAGATTAGACAGGCTCATAGAAAATTACAGTAGCAAACTGTAGAAATGAATTATTTTACTGGAATATGTATGTAGTTTTGCTATTGACTATGACTTGGTTCTGTCTTCTACTTTTCCTTATCTCTGATTTCATCTGGACCAGATTAACTGAAGGAACTTTCAGATGTCAAAAAAGATAGGGTTTGACAAAAGTCAGTGCCTTTCCTATATACAAAAAAACGAAAGAGAAGAAAGGGATATTAAGAAAATGATCCCAATCACAATTGTGCCACAGAAAATCAAATACCTAGGAATCAGCTTAATGAAGAGTGTAAAGGACCTGTACAAAGAAAACTATAACACCCTGCGTCAAGAAAAAAAGAGGACACAAGGAAATGGAAATATTTCCTGCTCATGGATTGGGAAAAATCAACATTGTCAAAATGGTAAAACTGCCTAGAGCTTTATACCAATTCAATGTGGTCCCTATTAGAATACCCATGACATTCTTCAAAGAAATTGACCTAACACTCCTGAAATTTGTATGGAATAATACCCCCACCCCTCATGGATAGCTCTAGCAATCCTTGGGGAAAAAGATGTACTACAAACTGTACTTCAAACTGTACAAGATGTACTTCAAACAAGATGTACTTCAAACTGTACTACAAAGCAGTAGTAATTAAAACAGCATGGTATTGGAATAAAATAGACTGTGGACCTATGGAATAGAGTTGAGTATCCTGACACCCAGCCTCAAATATATGGTCATTTAATCTTTGATAAAGTAGCACAAAGTATGAAATGGAGCAAGGAAAACCTCTTCAACAAGTGGTGCTGGGAAAACTGGGCCACTAAATATAAAAAAATGAATTTGGACCTCTGTCTAACACCATGCACAATACTCAGATCAAAATGGATTAAAGATCTCAATATCAGACCTGAGTCCATAAAATATGTTGAAGGAAATGTAGAAAAAAACCCTCCAACTACATTGAAGCCAAAGGTATTTTCAAAGATGAAACACCACTAAACTTCACTGGAAGTAAAGATAAACATATGGGACTGCAAGAAACTAAAAAGTTTCTGCACCTTAAAAAGAAAAAATGACCAAGATACAAAGACAGTCCACAGAATGAAGAAGAATATTCACCCAATACCCATCTGATAAAGGGTTAATACCCAGGATATATCAGGCACTGGTAGAACTTTACAAGAAAACAGCCAACCCCATCAAAAAACGTGGAGAAGAGATGAACAGAAATTTTGACAGAGAAATTTGAATGGCCAAAAGATATGAAAAAATGCTCATCATCATTAATCTTTGATATAATCATCAGAGAGCTGAAAATCAAAACAACAGTGAGATTCCATCTCTCACCACAGAGACTGGCACATATCCAAAAGAGCAAGGACAATAAGTGCTGGCATGGATGCGGGCAAAAGGGTACTCTCATCCATTGTTGGTGGGAATGTCAACTGGTATGAACATTCCTCCAAAGACTAGAAATTGAGGTCACATTTGACCCAGCCATACCACTCCTGGGAATATACCTAGAGAAGCCAAAAACACAGCAGAAACACCATCTGCACTTTTATTTTCATAGCAGCACTATTCACAATAGCCAGAATCTGGAAACAACCAGAGTGCCCAAGAACTAATGACTGGATAAAGAAACTTTGGTAAATCTACACAATGGAATTACTATGCAGCTGTTAGGAAAAATGAAGTTATGAAATTTGCCTATAAATAGTTGGACATGGAGAGGATCATGCTGAATGAAATTAGCCAGAGGGAAAAGGACAGATATAGAATGACTGCATTTATTTGTGGGATATAAAAAATAGCATGATACCAATATACAAGGCCAGACAAAACAAGTATCAGGAGGTCTTGTCAGTGGGTACAACCTACTGCAAATGTGTAGGAGTCAGAGGTTAGGCAATACAGAGAAAGGAACAGTGTACTAATAATTTTTTTTTTTGCTTTTTGGGTCACACCGGCGATGCTCAGGGGTTACTCCTGGCTCTGCACTCAGGAATCACTCCCTGGCGGTGCGCGGGGGACCATATGGGACGCCGGGATCGAACCCAGGCCGGCTGGGCCGGCCGCGTGCAAGACAAGCCCTACCCGCTGGGCTATCGCTCCGGCCCCAATAATTATTGTAAATGATAATACTAGCATAGAACTGAGTATTGAATGTAGGCAAAAGAATATACATGATAACCTCTAACTGTATGTTGCAAACCACAGCGTGTAAAAAGAAAGAAGAGAAAGAGAGAGGGAGAGAGAGAAGGAGAGAGAAGTGAAAATTGCCTGTCATAGATGCAGGCTGGGGAGGGGGAGAAATCATAGGATATTGGTGGAGGGAAATGGGCACTGGTGGAGAGATGGGTGCTGGAACACTGTATGACTGAAACCCAAATATGAACACTTTTGTAATTGTATATCTCATGGTGGTATAATAAAAATAAAAAATAAAAAGAAAAGATAGGTGTCGGGGACCACCGCGGGTCCCTGACAGTGCCGGGAAGCGAAGTTTCCTTCTACCTCCGAAGCCAGCGGGGAATGGATAAAGACTCAGGAATCTGATGCAGTTTTAAAAGGCTTTCCGATGCAGTTTTAAAAGGCTTTACTTATCACAGTTTCAGGATACAAATCAGCAATAAGAAAAACCCTGTGCTTAGGATTCCTGGCTAGAACCCCAGCCACGTGTAGGCCAAAATGGCGGCCAGCACGTGTAAAGGCCCTGTAAAGAGGAGACAAAGACAAGACTCCCAAGAAGGGTGCGAGCTCACAAAGAGAGAGCCCAAAAAAGAGAGGGCGAGAGAGGAAGCAGGCTAGTTTTATACCCTGCAACTCAGACCTCCCTCCCTATTATGGAAAGCAGGGAGGGTCAAATGCCCTCAGGTAATTTCTCCCTGCACCTCGCCTAGGCCCTTTTATATGCTAATGTCTTGAGCCAAGATCTGCCTGGAAAAGCCTTTATAGGTAGAGAAGGGGGTTTCGAGATGGCTTGTCTCTGTACCAAAGTCTAATACTAGTACCACTTAAATATTTCTCCAAGCCTTCACAAGTCTCGTCTACTTCATGGTACTTTTGTATTTTAGTTGCCTTTGAGGTATCAGGGAGCCATGCTTGCTTGCTTGGAGGCAAACAGCATTTCTCTCTGGTCTAATTATTTAGGGATCCAACGTGGCCAGGCAAATATGCTGGTAAGATCTAGCTAGTCCCACGATGATTGTGGTAGCATGAGAGAATATTTATACCAGCCAGTACAGAATACATGGTCAGATAAACTGCCACATTTAGACTATCCCCTTATCTACGAAGTGATTTGCAGGCGGCAATTCAGAGCAGATGCAGAGGCTCTTAGAGGAGTCCTGCAACAGATAGGAGTTGAACTGAACAGAATTTGTGGGTGGCGGGAGGAGGGAAGAAGGAAAAAAGAAAAGAATTGGTAGAGTGGAATCATTCCTTACATTTCATAAGCCCTTACTACGTTTCAGGTACTGTGCTGGATTTTGGGTGTGAAAAACAATGCAACAAACATCTACTAGTGTAGTGGACAAAACACAAGGCAGATGTATCATCTGAAAGGTAATTCTAGATGCATCCTGGATCACAAATTTGCAGATATTCAGTGTGTGTAACTTCAGTGAGTGGCATGAAGATTGCCAATTTAGAATGTTCTCTGGTATTTTTTATATGCAGAGAACAAAAATGTCTGGAGACATTAATGAGTTTTCAATTTGTGTGCTACTTTGGCATTGAGTTAGTAGAGTAAGTGGCAGATGGAGCTTGATGCCAGGTCAATAACTCAAGATTTATATATTCATCTATTTGCATTACTTTAGGGTTCATTACTGGAAAGCTGGTATATTCACACTGTAGTTCCCCTAAATCTCACCAGAAGTGATCCTTGAGCACAGAGCCAGAAGTAAGCTCTGAGCACTTACTCAGATGTAAGCCCTGAGGGTTTTCCCTCTCCCTCAAAAAACCCCCAGATAGACCGACAAAGAAAGCAAGTAGGAATTCTTCGTCAGATAATCTACTATCACCACATCTTTTTTTAAATTAGAATAATAGGATTATTTATTTATTTTTTTGGCTGCAAAGTTTTTTTTTAAAGTATTTTATTATACCACCGTGAGATATACAATTACAAACATATACAATTAAAAAGTTCATATTTGTGTTTTGGTCATACAGTGTTCCAGCACCCATCCCTCCACCAGTGCCCATCTCCCACCACCAACATCCCCGGTTCCCTCCCACCTCCCCGGCCCCCTCCATGGCAGGTTCTTTATTTCTTTCCCTTTCTCTCTCTTTCTCTTTTCCCTCCTTTCCAGACTATGGATTACAGAACATACATTAAAGGGTTGTCATGTGTATCTTTTTGCCTCTATTTTGCTCAGTTCTAGATTGGTATTAGTACTTTCGACAATTGTTAGCACACTGTTCCATTTTCTGTCTTACCTAGCCTCTGACTCCCACACGTTTGTGATAATTTCCACCTTTGACAAGACCTCCTGATACATGTTTCACTTGACCTTGGATATTGGTATCATAATATGTACATATATATTTATGTCATGCAAATAAATGCAGTCATTCTGTATCTGTCTCTCTCCTTCTGGCTAATTTCGCTCAACATAATCTTCTCCATGTCCATCCATTTATAGGCAAATTTTATAACTTCATTTTTCCTAACCGCTGCATAGTATTCCATTGTGTAGATGTACCAAAGCTTCTTTATCCAGTCATCGATTTTCGGGCACTCTGGTTGTTTCAGGTTCTGGCTATTGTGAATAACGCTGCTATGAACATAAAAGTAGGGATGGTGTTTCCGCTGTGTATTTTTGGCTTTAGAGTATATTCCCAGGAGTGGTATGGCTGGGTCAAATGGGAGTTCAATTTCTAGTCTTTGGAGGAATGTCCATATTGTTTTCCAGAAAGGCTGTACCAGCTGGCATTCCCACCAACAATCACCACATTTTTTTAATAGCTCTTTCTGGCATTCCAAAAAAAAGGGATGTGCTGCTAAGATATATGAAACGCTGATGTCTCATGCTTCAATCATAAAAGAGATTTAGAAAAGGAAGCAGTCTTGTGAGGCTCCACTCGCTCATCCCCTATGAGATAAGTACACTACTCTTAGAAGTTCCCAGTTCTTCTGCCCTCCAGGGAAATAGAACATATTAAGGCCATAATTGTTTCTAAATGGGACCCAAAAAACAATCTTTAGTATCTTAAACTTCTTCTTGAGCAAACCTTTAGTGAGAAGCAAGGATGGATCACTTATGTTTTCGTTTGTATTCTTGATATGGAGAGAAGAGTTTTATGACATAAGGTCTCTCTCAGCTTCTTGTGACATACATCATGACGTGGGTCTCTCAGCTTCTTGCTAATGTGTTTATTGTGAAGTTCTGCAGGAGACCTCTCAGGCCTCTAAAGGGATGATGAGACGTAGATGTACCTTAATAAAGTTTCATTGTCACATTATAGAAACTATTCTTGGGTTGATTATATTTTTGAGTAGTATTTGTGCCTGACTCTGGTCTGTGTTTGGGGCCATGTTTCATATCTGTCATCTCTAGAAGTTTCAGTCTATAGGAAAGTTCTCCTAACCTCATGTTCTAATTTTCTTAACATTTGATCTCTGCTCAGAACTAATGGTTTATTTTGTCCACATGTGACTGAATGTCCTATTGTTCAGGACTCCTTTCTCCATCAATAAATAAACTTTCTTTGCTAGTTTACTTCTACATCATTCTAGAGTTTTGACATACTAAGTACCAATTTAATTGTTTTTTTTTTTATGGTGACATCAAGGCAGATTTAAAATAGTAGAAAGAAGAATAGAAAGATGGCAGACACATTAGAGATGGGTGGCATGTGTCAGTGTAGAGGACACACAAGGCTTCATTGTTTTAAAAGATCAGGGGACATTTGTGATTCGGTTGCAAATATGAAAGTTCAGAATTTTAAGGTGTTAGTTGGACTGTGTCGTATTTGATATGCATTTGATATGTGAAAACAATAACAATTATAGACCTCATTCCCATAACCTGAATGGTTGGTTTGAGGCTCTTCATGTTCCTGGAGTGAGCAGATGCCCTTGGGCTACACTAGCATATGACAGGGATGTATGGAGATGTTACTGGTGCCCACTTGAGCAAATCAATGAACAATGGGAAGACAAGTGATATAAGTGATACAAGTTGGACAAGTTACAAAGGATAGTAAAGCACAAAGGAGGCTGTCAGCTCTCAAAAATTTTCTTCCTTGAAATTCGAATGGCCAAAAGGCATATGAAAAAATGCTCATCATCACTAATCATCAGAGAGATGCAAATCAAAACAACAATGAGATATCACCTCACACCACAGAGACTGGCCCATATTCAAAAGGGTAAAAGCAACAAGTGCTGGCGTGGATCGCGGGAAAAGGGGACTCTCATACATTGTTGGTGGGGATGTCGACTTGTACAACCTTTCTGGGAAACAATATGGACATTCCTCCAAAGACTAGAAATTGAGCTCCCCTTTGACCCAGCCATACCGGCTCCTGGGAATATACCCTGGAAAGCCAAAACGCACAGCGGAAACACAATCCGCACTTTTATTTTCATAGCAGCACTGTTCACAATAGCCAGAACCTGGAAACAACCAGTATGCCGGAGAACTGATGACTGGATAAAGAAACTGTGGTACATCTACACAATGGAATACTATGCAGCTGTTAGGAAAAATGAAGTTATGAAATTTGCCTATAAATAGATGGACATGGAAAGGATCATGTTGAGTGAAGTTAGTCAGAAGGAAAGAGAGAGACATAGAATGACTGCATTTATTTGCATGACATAAATATATCAGGTGGTCTTACCAAAAGTGGAAATTACCATAAACGTGAGGGAGTCAGAGGTTAGGTAAGACAGAGAAGGGAACATGTGTGAATAAATGTCGAAAGGGCTGATACCAACATAGAACTGAGCATTAAATACAGGCAAAAAAATGCACATGATGGTTTCCAAGTGTATGTAGTGCAACCTACAATGTGTAGGAGAAGGAAGGGAGAGAGAGGGAGAAAGAAAAGAGATAAAGAACCTGCCATTTAGGCAGGCTATGGGAGGGGGAGGGAATTGGGGACATTGGTGGTGGGAAATGGGCACTTGTGGAGGGCGGGTGCTGGAACACTATGTGACCGAAACCTCCAAACATGAACAACGTTGTAATTGTATATCTCACGGTGGTATAATAAAATGTTTAATTAAAAAATAAGAAATAAAAGCAAAGAGAAAAAAATTTCCTTCCTTGAAAAGGGCAGAAATCATTACAGTTTGGACTCAAAAGAATAAAAAGAAAATCAACTTTGGAATTAAAGTCAGAAACCATATGACTGAAACCCAAATATGAACATCATTGTAATTGTATATCTCATGGTAGTATAATAAAATATTTAAAAAATTGTTATCTTTAAAACCAAAAAAAAAAATCAGAAACTGTAATAGTACACACATATTTATCTAACTTTTGCCATTGTTTTTATGGAGGGCAACTTTTGTCTCTCACTCACTATTCTTTCTAAGTTTCTAGTCCTCTTTAAGTCTAAACTCAATGTCTTTCCCTGACCCAAGATCAGCAGACAATTTTGTTGTTATATTTGGTCTCTTCTTGAATTGTGTTAGCATTTATTGTATAACTCTACTATTCTATATGACACAAGAAAGTAGACTATTTTCCAGCCTGACCCACATAGGAAGGTCCCTACTGTGATCTTACTTTCTCAACCCAGGAAAATGTGGGTGTGCAAATCAGGGTGGTTGTGTGTAAACTAAAGTAGACCACTAATAATTTGTTGTTGTTGTTGTTGCTTTTTTGGGCCATAGCCAGTAGTGCTCAGGGCTTACTCCTGGCTCTGCACTCAGGGGATCACTCCTGACAGGCTCAGAAGACAATATGGGATGCCAGGGATTGAATCTGGGTAGGTGACTTGCAAGACAAATACCCTACCTGCTATCATTGATGCCCCAGAAACCATTAATTTTTAAATCTTCCACAGTCATAGATATTTGCTTCTACACTATAGTATGAATTTGGAATTGTTTCAAACAGGTATACTTCTAAATATTTGAGTAAAACTGATGATTCTGGATATTTGGATATTTGATAAATGTGAATAATTTATTTTACTACACTTTGAGAAGCACGGTCTTGAATAAAGCATATTATATTATTTATTAGGTGCTATGAATTTTAGTACTGCGATGTTTAGTAAGAGATTTTCCATTGAATGCTATCAAGCTAGAATATAGGGAGACAATTTTGCATAGAAATTCAGGAACATTTTATTTAACGAGTTAAGAAGAAAAAAAACAGAGTTATCTAGATAATTTTTGACCAGACTTAAAAATTGGTTGAAAATTGTGGAATTTATCATCTGCATGACAGAGGCCAAGGAGCCCTCTGCATTATTTTGGCAGGGGGTGGGCAGATATTTTAATATTAGCTTTGGTCACTCTTACCCAGGTGATGATCAGGAGTGGGCCAATCTATCAAATTACACATTTCTCCCCCATTGAAAGTGCTTAAAGATTTTGTGGGATATGTGTTATAAAAGATTGTGAGAAGCCACCAGAAGGTTTTTATTCATTTGACTCTGGTACACCAGTGGGAATCTCCAATTGAGACTTTATTATTATTATTATTATTATTATTATTATTATTATTATTATTTTAATTTTCTGAATTGGGGCAGAATACAGGCATGGAGTTTGTTTGGTAGTTGTTTATTTTTTGACTGATCTGGCCTCATTTTTAAGTTCAGTAAAAGAGAGAAGTTTTAAAATTCATTATTCTGTCTCTGCATTTTCTGCTGGTGAAGTATCTGGCCGCCACTTATGCTATAAAGATACAATAAAGATAAATTTTTTATTTAGTTGGTAGGAGACTTGTAAAATTGTCTGGAAGTCAATAGAAGAAGGCCTTAAGTGTAAAAGCAAAAACTTAAATGGAGTTTAGTCTAATGTTTGAGACTTGGCTTCAAATAAAACTGTCTACATAGTTTTTCTTATTTAAGAGTAATGGTAAGGGGTTTTAGTAAACTTAGATGGTAGAATTAAAATAAAAGATTTAGTTATTATAATGTAATATTCTTAATATTTTCTCAGAATGTGCACATGTTCATATCTCTCTCTCTCTCTCTCTCTCTCTCTCTCTCTCTGTGTGTGTGTGTGTGTGTGTGTAGAGCTTCATGATTATTTGGAGGAATTTCTATGAACTATGGTAGCAGTGCCAGCTAAATTCCTGGAAAAGAGATTTGTATGCTTTGGGATGAAGAAAATTAAAATTGTGCTATTTCCCTAGTCTAGTTGGTCTCAAGCGCAATCAGAAGCTTGTCATCAAAAGCAACAGAAACTTTCACCCAGCTGATGTTCTGGGTTGGAGGGGGTCAATGTCACCACACACGTTTCTCTCACGGAAAAGACTTACAGATTTTGTGAACCTTTCTCCCATGGTGATTAATTTATTTACTCCTTACTAAAGAAACACAACACCACTAAGAGATAAAGGTCTGCTCTGACCTTTCAAGTCATTCCTTTAAAATTGCATTTATATGTTAGAGATTAATTACACAGCTAACAATTGTCCCCTGTCAGGCTGCCACTGAGTGGAAACAGACGCTCCACTAATGAGTCTTGTTTCTTGACAACTGTTTCAGTCTTAGACAATATTAGTCAAATGCCCACACTTCAAGAGAGGCCTAGACTTTGACTCTTGTCTCTATGGCCTCAGGCAGGCCCACTCTTGTGAATGTGTGACCCCCTTCTCCCCCTGCCACACACATACAAACTCATTTCTCTATGAACTTTTTATTTCATAATTCTAAAAAGAAGGAATAATATACCCTCTCCTAGAGTATTTTTTAAATTTTATGCTGTGATTGAATTGTGGGAAGGAGAAGGTACTCACAGGGAAAAGGGGAGAACACTGAAATGATAAGGCAAGTATCCAAAACTTGTACAGCTCTTCCTTCATTTTTGTCTGTAATTATGCTCATCACTGCTATCACTTCTTAGCTAACATCTTATGTGATTTTGGCCTTTGGAAAATTGCTTTGCCTCTTCTTAAAATTGGGAAGAATAAAATCTTAAAGGACTTCTCATTTGGAAATATTTATTTTGAGGAAGAAGTGGTTGCACAAGTAAAGGCCTAGTATAAGGTATACTAATGGAGAGTTCAATAAATGAGAATTTTCTCCACTTTCTCCTTTCTTTTCAATTTTGCTTTCCTCTAGGATTTTCCCTAAAGAACTTTCTTTTAGCAGGATGTTCTGATGAGATGTTACTGAATTAAGCTCAAAGGTAGCATTCAGAACATCACAGGTGGTCTTCAGAGCAGGAAAATGCCAAAATGAAGATTTTCTATGTGTTCTTCCTGCTTCCTAAAAGCTGTAGATGAAAGATCACATAGAGCGTGTCCTTCCTCCTTCAAGTTTCCCCCTATATCCTGGATCATTTTCTTCATCTCTAATTAGAATCAGATAAAACTGGCATACATCATTTTATGTTTAAGGTATGTAGCATAATGGATTAATTTATACCATCTCATATAAATATAATGAAAAGAAAACCACTCCATTTTTTTTTTTGGTTAGAACTCTAAGGATTTACTTTTTAAAGAACATTCATACATATCATACTGCAATGTTAGCTACAACCATCATTCCTAGTACTTTACAAACCTACTACTTAGCTTATAACTGATGTTTGTACCTTTTGACCACTTTTCTCTAATTCCCTCTTTCACTCCCCACTTCCATCCTGCTAACCATAAATCTATTTTCTTTTTCTGGGTCTGGTTTGCAAAAAAAGATTCCACATGTCAGTGAAGCCTGCATTGTCTTTGACTTATTTCACTTAGTATAATACCTTTCAAGGCTATCCAGTGATTAGAAATGACAAGATTTTGTCCTTTTTTAAAATGACTAGATACTATTTCATTGTTATATAACACATGCTACAATTTCTTTATCCCTTCACCCATCAGTGGACAAATAGATTTTATTCACGACTTGGCCACTGTAAATACTGATGCAGTGACTATGGGCTGCCTTACCTTTATGTTACTGTTTTTGTTTCTTTGGGATGCATTTTCAGAAGTAGAATTGTCTACTCATACTGAGGCAGGGAGGTAGATGGGGAGAAAATCCCTGAAACAGGCTCTTGGAGCATAATAAAACCAAGATGGGATTTTCCGAAGCTATGCTGTCACTAGACCTAAAGCAGCCAAAGCATTATTTCTGAACCCCTTTGTGGACACAGGAGCTTAGTACAAGTAGACACTAACTGGAACCAGCACAGAGAAAGCTGGACGCCACTCTGGGAGAAGCTCTAGCCAGATGAAAGGGGTGTTAAATGACATGGAGGTGGACCATTCAAAAGTTTAAGCTCCTCCCCGTGGCAATACCATAGCAATGGGCTCTTATCTAGGCAGAAGCCCACATAGAGCAGGTTGGGAGAAAAACCTATAAAATCAATTTTGCAAAGACAAGCACTATGCCTTCCTATTTTGGGGTTGCCCACATCTTCACTTGAGTCATGTACTCTCAGCGCTCTCGCTTTCTCTCTCTCTCTCTCTCTCTCTCTCTCTCTCTCTCTCCTCATAATCTCTAAATAAAGCTGTTTTGCATCATAGTTCATCTTCTAAAATTCTTTTCTGTGAGAGAATGGCCACAGACCTGAAAAGCCTGGGTAAAATTTGGACTCGCTTTCTTTTCCTGCAAAGAACATTTCCTCGCTCCAGTCTGAGTTCGTGGCTCCTGAGTAATTGGGTGGCAGGGTCATTACCCACACTACAGAACAAGTGGCACAGCATGAATAGGAAAAAGCACTGTCTAGAACAAAGCTGCACCACACATGTGTTCTCATACCTCATGGGTTCGTGAGATGTGAAATCAATACTTGAAAGGGGCTCATAGCAGACTTTTATCTGTTCTGGATTTCCCCAGCCACTCTCTGGATGACTCAGTTGGGTAGAGAGGAAAATGGTAGATTCCCCCTCCCTTCCAATTAACACAAATCACCTTGCAACAATCTTTTTTTTGAGGTCCTACCGTGTAGTTTTTCATAGTGGCCACACTAACTTATATTCCCACTATGGGAATGTCCAATTCTCCCTTTTATCCACAAGAAAACATCTATTATTTCTTTTTTTAGTGGGGTGGGGAACATCTAACAGTGATCATGGCTCTATGCTCAGGTGATCACTCTTGGTGGGTATCAGGTTACCAAATGGGTTGCCAGGGGATAGAACTCAGGTCAGCAGTGTGCAAAGTAGGTGCTCTCTGTACTATCTCTCCAGCATTCTCTGTCTCTCTCTCCTCCCTCTCTTGATAGTAGTAATAACCAACAAACATGTTACTCCTGAATTTCATTTCATCCATAGGATATGGCAACCTGGTCTCCATACTACTGTGAATTCTTCCCTGTTTAGCCAAAGCAACTGTCTTTCATCACTGGATCCATGTCACCATTTTAACTCTTTATTCTACTTTCCTTCTTTTTTTCCTTCTGCTTTTTGGGCCACACCCGGCAGTCTCAGTGGTTACGCCTGGCTCTGCACTCAGGAATTATTCCTGGCAGTGCTAAGGGGACCATATGGGATGCTGGAGATCAAACCCAGGTTGGCTGCATGCAAGTCAAATGCCCTACCCTCTGTGCTATTGCTCCAGCCCCCTCTACTTTTCACTTGAGTAGTGAAATCCCTTCACTGTATCACTGTCTTCCTGTTCATCATCGATTTGCTTTCGAGAGGGCCCCAGTAACATCTCCATATGTCCTGTCTCATGGTAGTAGAGCCCAAGGGCATCTGCTTGCTCCAGGAACATAAAGAGCCTCAATCCATTCCGGAATGAGGTCTATAATTGTTACTGGTATTTGGCATATCAAATACAATACGGGTAGCTTGCCAGGCTCTGCCGTGCAGGTAGCATACTCTTGTGGTCATCTTTAAGTCCAGCATTTATTGATGAACCACACTGCCGCAAGTGGCTGCGCAAACTGGGCTGGTATGCTGGATGGAGTTCTGACGAGGGAAATCCCTTAAAAATTTAAAGTTGCCATTGGTATATACATTTCACTCTATAATTGTTGCAGATTGTGTGCCATTCTTTAAAAAGAGGGCTGTAAGCAACTATGTAAAGCTCTTGAAAAAAAGTTGTGCCAGTATTACTCAACAGTGATGATTACATTTGTGGCCCACGATTATGTGGTGAAATATGGCAACACCCTATTGCTATTTAATATTGTACTCTTTATCTAGAAATGATGGCAGATTTCTTCAGAGTAGGGAGCTTGTTCTATAGCTTCCCACACATAGCAAGCATTCCACATATGGGCAGAACCAAGGTCAAAAATCATTTTAAGCTTTTCATTAGTTCTTATGGTCATACTGAACATTTTATGACCTAACCACGTTAAATTACTACTGAATTTTATTATTTTATATTAAAAATTCATTTTAATGTAGAAAAAGCCACAACTGTTGAATTCTAGAGTTTTGAAACAGATTTGATAACAAAACTCCAATATTAAAATCATATAAAAATGAGTTTTTATGTGAAAATTTTAATATCTCATACGGGATTGTTAAGTCCTTGTCTAAAAATTCACTAAGCTATTTTTCCTAGCTGAGTCTTCTGTGTTATTGTGTTTGCTGATTTTAGTTGGCTTTTATGTCACTTTCGCACCTAATTTGGTATACTTCTACTGGAATTTCAGTTCTGAGGAATTAGCAGGTGTTGCACGGCCACAGATACAGCTGTATTTAAGGTCCACAGACTTCAGGGCTTATGGTATCTGGGCCAATGAGTTGGGGGCAGTAAAGGTGGAAGATGGGTATAGCTGCGGGGCTTCTGGAAGTACAGGGGTGGGGGTTGGGAGGAAGCTACCCACCTTGACTCGAGAAGACACCAGAACATAAGATTGCATGGGCATCAGGAACATAAGATTATTGGTAGTTTGGGCTCTCTGCAGGTATATTCATAAAGCAGTGGAGCTGAGCCCTTGGTGTGGCTGCAGTGGTGAGGGTGCCAGGACTGAATTTTTCTAAACAGTTGCTCACTGCTTTTCTTCAGAGAGTCAATGAGATTTCTAAATTTGAACTTGTATTACATTTTCAGAATGATAATTTTATATGATGTATTATGTTGATTGACTTGCGAATGTTGAACCATCCTTGCATTCCCGGGATGAATCCTACTTGGTCATGATGTATAATCTTCTTGATGAGTCTTTGGATTCTGTTTGCTAGTATTTTGTTGAAGATCTTAGCATCCGTGTTCATCAGGGATATTGGTCTGTAGTTTTCTTTTCTTTTGTGTTGTCTCTCCCTGCTTTGGGTATCAGGGTGATATGTGTCTCATAGAAGCTGTTTGGGAGTGTTTCTGTTTCTTCTATTTCCTGGAAGAGCTTGAAAAGGACTGGCAGTAGGTCCTCCATAAAGGTTTGGTAGAGTTCATTAGTGAATCCGTCTGGACCTGGGCTTTTGTGTTTGGGCAGACTTTTAATTACCGTTTCTATTTCCTCAATGGTGATAGGCTTATTCAGGCATTGGAGGTCTTCTTGTTTCAGCCATGGGAGGTTATAGGACTTCAGGAATTGATCCATCTCTTCTAGATTCTCATGTTTCACAGCATACAGGCTCTCAAAGTAATCTCTGATGATCTTTTGGATTTCTATGGTTTTTGTTGTGATGTCACCCTTTTTTATTTCTGATTCTGTTTATTTCTGATTCTGTTTATTTGGGTTCTCTCTTTCCCTGTCCTTACAAGTCTTGCCAATGGCTTGTCAATCTTGTTTAACTTTTCAAAAAACCAGCTCTTGGTTTCATTAATCTTTTGGATTTTTTTTTTTGGTTTCCAACTCATTGATTTCCTCTCTAAGTGTTACTATTTCCTTTTTTCTGCTTTGGTTGGGCTCCTTTTTGTTGGTCTTTTTCTAATGTCTTCAGCTGTGTAGTCAGGTTATTTATGTGGGCCCTTTCTTGTTTCCTGAGGTATGCTTGCAGAGCTATAAACTTCCCTCTTAACATGGCTTTTGCCATGTCCCACAAGTTCTTATAGTTGGTGTCTTCATTTTCATTTGTTTCCAGAAATCTTTGGATTTCCTGTTTGTTTTCTTCTATGACCCATTTGTTGTTCAGGAGTGAGCTTTTCAGTTTCCAGGTGTTTGGTTTGACTCCCTGTTTCTGTGTAAGGTTAACTTCCATTTTCAGTGCATCATGGTCTGAAAAGATAGCTGACACAATTTCTATCTTTTTATTTTATTGAGGTATGCTTTGTGGCTCAGCATGTGGTCTATCTTGGAGAATGTTCCATGTGCACTAGAGAAAAATGTGTATTCAGCTTTTTTGGCATGAAAAGCCCTGTATATATCCACTAGCTCTCTTTCTTCCATTTCTTCCTTGAGGGCCAATATTTCCTTGGTGAGTTTCAGTCTTGTTGATCTATCCATCGTTGATAGAGCAGTGTTGAAGTCTCCAACTATTATTGTGCTACTGTTAATGTCTTCTTTGAGGTCTCTTAGCAGTTGTTTTATATATTTTGCTGGCCCCTCGTTGGGTGCATATATGTTTAGTAGTGTAATTTCTTCCTGGTGTACATACCCCTTAATTAATAAGAAATGGCCTTCGTTGTCCCTTCTAACCTTTTTCAGCCTGAATTCTACATTATCTGATACTAATATGGCCACACCAGCCTTTTTGGAGGAGTTGTTTGCATGGAGAATGGTCTTCCACCCTTTGATTTTTGAGTCTGTGTTTGTTCTGATTATTCAGATGCGTTTCTTGTAGACAGCAGAATGTTGGGTTCAATTTTTTAATCCATTTTGTTACTCTGTGTCTCTTTTTGGTGCATTTAGACCATTGACATTGAGAGAGATTATTGTCATCGGATTTTGTGTCATCTTTCTGTTTGAGCTTGTTGTGCTTATGGGTTTGGTCGTATTACAGTAGACCCTTCAGACCTTCTTTTAAGGTTGGTTTTGAGTCCATGAAGTTCCTGAGTTGTTGCTTATCCATGACGTTGTGTATCTTTCCTTCATATCTGAATGTGAGTCTGGCCGGGTAAAGAATTCTTGGTGAGGCCTGCAGTTCATTGAGTCTTTTCACAATATCCCACCATTGTTTTCGGGCTCGGAGTGTTTCATCAGAGAAGTCTGCTGTAAATCTTAGAGATGTTCCTTTGTATGTGATTTCCTTCTTTGATCTTGCTGCTTTCAGTATTCTATCTCTATCTATAGTTTTTGTCATTTTTATTAAGATGTGTCTTGGAGTATTCTTGTTGGGGTTTCTTTTAGCTGGTATCCTATGGGCCTCCTGGATCTTGAGGCAAGCGTTCTTTAGTTCCAGGAACTTCTCAGCAATTATGGCTTTGACAGTTTCTTCTTCATCAGGGTTTTCTTCTTGGCCTTCTGGGACCCCAATGATCCGTATGTTGTTTCTTCTGGCTTCATCCCGATTATCTCTTGTTGTCTGTTCAGTAATCGTGAGCCTTTTTTTCTATCTTCTGGTGTTGTGTAGCGAATCTTTGGAACTCGTCCCTCGAGATCACTAATTCTTTCTTCAGTAGCTATTATTCTGCTATGCTGGCTTTCCACTGTGTTTTTCATTTCATTTACCTCATTTTTAATAACTGTCATTTCCATTTGCATTTTCCTCACTTCTTCTATCATGTCCTCTTGTATTTTATTGAGTTTGCATTCCATTGCTTCTTTGAATTCCTTATGAATTCTTAACATTTCTTTCCGAAATTCCTTATCAGAGAGGTTATACAACTAATTGGTATTGCTTGGCTCATCTAGACTAGTGACTTCACTCACAGAGCTTGATGGAATTTTGCCTTGCTTTACCATTATGACTATTGTAGGTTGCAAATATGGGGTCTTGGGGGACTAGATAGTACAGTTAGTAGGTGTCTGGTCTGTTTGCAGAGTTTGGGTCAGTAGCAAGGATGTAGGAACTAAGGTTCACTGGTACATCATGCAAGATAGGTAGTAAGAGGGTCGTGCGGATGCTAGCGGCGTCTGCGCCAATTTTGAGTTTTTGGGATGTTCCCGGGAGCGCATGGCCCAAAGGGTCCACTGTAGAACCAAGGCAGTTTGCCTTGGTTCCCGTTGATGGAGTTTCTGCTCTTCCCTGGGGCAACCATGGAGATGCAGGGGTCACACACACATTTGTGGGGAGACTGCCACTGGGGGGAGACTCCATTATGATAATTTAAGTGTTCTCTTTTAACAAAAAATAGGAGCTGTGTTTTGCTTGCCTCCTGGTACCTTTCTTTTTTTTTGTTTGCTTTTTGGGTCACACCTGGCAATGCTCAGGGTTACTCCTGGCTCTGCACTCAGGAATTACTCCTGGCGATGCTCGGGGGGACCATATGGGATGCCGGGGATCGAACCCAGGCCGGCACAGGCCGGCGTGCAAGGCAAGCGCCCTACCCGCTGGGCTATCGCTCCAGCCCGCCTCCTGGTACCTTTCTAAGGACTCAAAGACCTTAGGTTATTACTAAGGACCCTAAAGCTTCTGTAAGATGTTAAAGGTAGATAATGTTAGTTTCCTAATAATAATATTAAAATATTGTGAATAGTTTATTTTTTTTATTTTTATTTATTTTATTTTGATGGGACAGGTAGTGGTTGACACTTGGTGATGCTACCAGGTCAGGTGTGTGTGTGTGTGTGTGTGTGTGTGTGTGTGTGTGTGTGTGTGTGTGTGTGGTGTGTGTCACAAGGCAAGGCTAACACCTTACCTGTTGTACTATCTCTCCGCCTCTATTCTGAACATTTGATTCTTTTCGATATTTTAAGGTCTCATCATTGTATTTCAAGAATTCCCTCAGACAGAAAATATCAATCTTACAAACTAATTTCCATTCAACCTACTCTTCATATTTGATCCCAAGCCATTGCCTTGAAAGTTCTTCCCAGCCCTAAAACTAAATGATAGAAAAATGTAAAAGACACCCTTGCATTGGAATGATCCTGTCTCCTACCCCCTCCCATCTGCTGATTCAGCAGACTGGCTCCTAGGGAGGGCGCTGGTCTCCACTTTACTTTGTGGTCTCTTTAACACAGACAGAGGCATCCCCAAGCAGCTCTGTGAGAGGCCAAGGACATTTTTCAGCATAGGTTCTGAGTTTGTGGCCACATTAACAAATAGAAGTATTTCACTTTAGCTTCCCTAGGTTTTTTGGATTGACAACTAGTGCTAAGAGAAAGCCAGAAGCCAATCAGGCATCCTGGGGCAGTGAGAAGCCCGGAAGAAAGTTGGGAATTGCTGGCTCTGGCTCAATGCTCAGGGGTGAAGCTGGAGGCAAGCCTCAGCCATGAACGAATGTCTGGAAAACTCTCTCGGCTAGATCCATCGACCTGGAGGTAAAATGACGTAGGAGTGGAGAGAATCTTCCCTGCATTCCTTTGATGTGTAGTTTTCACCTCTGTCTTCTCAGTCAAATCACCTGTGAGGTTCTTAAAAAGTTGTGGGTGTCCTGGCTCTATGCCGGGCCTGGAGAGTCCCAAGTCCAATGTTTTGAAAAACAAAACATTTTTTTTCAAAACATTGGACTTGATTCAAGAGAATCTTACAGGCTGTCAGGATGGACAACCACTGGTAGCTGATAGTGAAAAATCACTTATGGTAGGTGCTTTTCTTCTCTCTCATCTCACTCTTTTTTCCTTCTGGGAATTATGGTTTACAATATAGGTACTAACATATTATGATGTATATCCTTTTACCTACTTTCACTTCTTGTTCAGAGTGATCATTTATAACTAGCCTGGCAAGCTACCCATGTCTATTTGACATGCCAAAAACCAGTAACAATTATAGACCTCATTCCCATGACCTGATGGATTGATTTGAGGTTCTTTATGTTCCTGGAGTGAGCAGATGCCCTTGGGCTACACTAGCATGTGACAGGGCGTATGGAGATGTTACTGGTGGGCGCTCGAGCAAATCAATGATCAAAGGGAAGACAAGTGAAAGTGACAAGTGACATTGTATTACTGGTTCCTTCTGTATCCTAACTCCCTCCACCCTTTCACTGTGACAAGCTTCCATCAATGGACCAGTCCTCCTGGTCCTTGCTTTTACTGTCTGTGAGTATTAGTCACATATTATGCTTTATCATAGCCCACAGATGAGTGAAATCATTTTATAGTTTCTCTCCTTTTCATTCATTTCTCTAAGCCTGATGCTCTCCATAACCATCCACTTATCAAATTTCATGACTTTCATGACTTTGTTTTTCCTGGTGGCTGCATAGTATTCCATTGTGTAGATGTACCATAGTTTCTTTATCCAATTGTCTGTTCTAGTACACTCAAGTTGTTTCCAGATTCTGACTACTGTGACTAGTGCTGCAATGAATACAGAAGTGCAGATGGAGTAGTTTTTAGGCCCCCAGAAGTGGTATTGCTGGGTCATATGGAAGCTCAATTTCTTTTTTTTTTTTTTTTTTGAGGAATGCCCTTATTGCTTTCCAAAAAATCTGGACCAGTTGGCTTCCCACCAACAATGAATGAGAATCCCTTTCTCCCTGCATCCATGCCAGCACTGGTTGTTCTTGTTCTTTTTGATGAGTGCCCGTCTCTGTGGTGTAAGATAAAATATCATGGATGTTTTGATTTGCATCTCCTTGATGATTAGTAATATATAGACAATTTTTCATATGCCCTTTGCCCATTTGTATTTCTTCTTCTTTGAGAAAGTTTCTGATTTTTTGTCCCAATTATATGATGGGGTTGTATGCTTTTTTCTTGTAAAAATAAGCTTTTTTCTTGTAAAGCCTTATATGTCTTTGAGTCTTTGATATTAACTACTTTTCAGATGGGTAATGGGTAAATAATTTTTCCCAATTTGTGGTATTCTCCATGATTTCTCTAACTTCTATTACTCTCTTAAACAGTCCCTTCAGAATTTCCCTTTCTCTCCACACATACAAAAATGTCTAACATACATAAACAAGCTTTTAAAAATACATTTTAAGGGGCAAAGAATTTATTTTGACTTCAATAAAGTCTTCTTTCAGAGTTCCAGCATTAGTGACTGCAATATATTGGATATCACACTTGAAGCTGAGTCTCAGCAGTTTGAGTCTAGTTCATTGTGTAGTCTCTTGTACAGTCTTACAGCCTCTCTGAACCAGTTTCCTTACCCATAAAGAGAAGGAGCCAACATGTAGCCCTAGCACCCACAGGAATACTTCCAATTTCTGGTACATATTACAGCAAAGCCTACAGAAGCATTGAAGATCTCTTTCGTGTATGTGCTGGAAATATCTCTTGTCTGATCTTTAGGAAGTGGGTTAAGGATCTATGGCATACAAATAAGACCACTCACAGGCATAAGGTAATATAATACCTCATAGTCATTGTGATTTGCATTTCCCTGATAGTAAGTGATAATGAGTATTTTTTCTATTTATATGTTAGTCATATGTATGCCTTTTTAGGTGAAGTGGTCTTATTTGTATGCCATAGATCCTTAACTCAGTATTGTGGACAGATAGTAAGGCCAGGGGGGACATAACATTAATTTCCTTCTCTGATCATCTTGATATGCAATTCAACATTTGTGTAAACAATTCATTTTGAGGCTATTCCTTCTCTTTGATCTTCCTTAAAGAATAACAGTAAACTAAAATGAAGCACGGATCATAGCAATCACTGAGTCCAAAATATGGTAAAGACTTGAGTACGTGTTGCTTACTGTCACTGATCGTGGCTATATGGACCACTAAATTGAGAACATGTGGCTCTTTCCTGACTCAGGATAAAGTTCTCTGCAACTCCTAATAAATGAGTTCTGTACACAACAGGTGGCATAGAGTCCAGTGTGTGGGTATTCTATTTTTCTTAGATAAATGAGGGAATCACTTAAAGAGGTAACTTATGAATAGCTCTCTTAATATTCAAAACCCCAAATTATAGCAGAGGTTTTGAGACTATCTCAATATCATCACAGTATGCAATCATCTGCTAAATTTGAGTGGAGTTAATAAGAGGGATCACTTATGCCTGAATTGTAGTCAATGACTTCCACTTTGCTTTGCCTGTATTTATTGTGCAGACATGGCCAGTGTTTGTGACCAATTCTGCTGCACAAACTCAGTGTTGAAAAACGTGGGTTTTATTTTGCTTTCACATCTTGAAACCCGGGCAAAAGGGTGAGTCTATTGGCATTTGGGAACTGCTGCTTTGGTTTTTCAGAAATTTCCCAGGCTTTACTTCCAAGTGCTTCCTAGTGCTGGTATGCACTTTCTGAGAATTAGATGATGGAAGTGTCCAGAAAAGAATCTTGCTTCCATTTACTAAGTCTGTAACCCCTCGATATCTGGCTCTCTGTAATGCTGGTCTCCTTACTTCAGGTCAACCTTAGGGGATGACCTTGTTGATCCCTTTCAGTTCCAGTTATGTGCCCGATCTCTTAACACTACTCAGCGTTTTATCTTTGGCAGATGTTTATCCAAGATAAGAGCTGAGAATCTTCTGTGCAGCACCCAGGAATGAATTGCCTGCTGAGGTCAGGAAAGCTTTCAGACTCCTGCCCAACCAGGAGGAATGTGCTGGCAGAAAGTCACTTTCCTCAACTGAGTCTAGTAAATATTTTCTCTAGATGTTATTGACAGCCTGTTGAGTTGATTGCTGCTACATACGTAGCAGTGTGCTTAGCAAACTGATAGATAATTTAGATGCTCTATCCCATTAAAAAACACAAATGACAAACTCAAACCACAACTATTACCAGTATTTTCATGTATTTCCACAGAAAATGGGCTGGGAGATAATTTACCCATCTTTAAATTTTTTATTATTATTTTTTTTTTTTGGTCACACCGGCTACACTTAGGGGTTACTCCTGGATCTTTGCTCAGGAATTACTCCTGGTGGTGCCCAGGGGACCACATGGGATGCTGGCGATCAAACCGGGTTGGCCACATGCAAGGCAAATGCCCTATCCATTGTGCTATCGCTCTGGCCCCTAATCTACCAATCTTTTCTTTTTGTTTTTTTTTTGGGGGGTCACACCCGGCGGCGCTCAGGGGTTACTCCTGGCTCTGCACTCAGGAATTACTCCTGGCGGTGCTCCGGGGGACCATATGGGATGCCGGGGATCGAACCGGGCCAGCACAGGCCAGTCGCGTGCAAGGCAAATGCCTTACCCGCTGGGCTATCGCTCCGGCCCCATCTACCAATCTTAATTGTGAATTGTGGTTAATTTAGGGTTTGGAGTCATAAGGGCTTTTAGAGTGGGCTTCCATGTCCTGCTTTACATACATCAATGTTTACATCTTTTACATACTCATATTTTAAGTTGGGAAATAAAATTACACTGAAAAATTGTGTTAACAAAATACTAAAGATGAAAGACTCTGGAGTTCATTTAGTTCTTTTAAGGTGTCCAATTTGTTCTTTCTTAGAAAGGACAGTATTTTGAATGATGCCTCATATTTTTGGTCTTAAATTATCATTTTGTTTGTAAGAAAAGTGATGATTTTATAAATATTTAAATAATTGTCTTTTAAAATAATTTCCTACTACAATAATTGGAGGTGCAACGTCAGCTCACAAAACTCTAGACACTTATGGGCTTACATAAGAGTTATTGGGGGCTGGGAGAGATTACAGCAGGTAGGGTGCCTGCCTTGCACAAGTTGACCCAGGTTCCATCCCAAACCACATGGTCCCCTGAGCTCTGCTAGAAGTGATTCCTGTGTGTCGAGTCTGGAGTAAGCCCTGAGCACTGCCTGGTGTAGTCCAAAAATCAATAAAGAAATAAAATTATAGTCTTTGAACTACTCAGGTTACCAATTTACACATTTTATGGATAAGGGAACTAAGAGTCAGAGAAGTTGGGAAAAGCTTATGAACACTGATTTGTCTGTCTGAAACATACCACACTGCTTCTCAAAACTCCTTATTCACATAATACTATCTTACTGAACATATTTTTATAAGACCAGATGTTTGGGAAAATAAGAATAGGTCTTGCTGGAGCTTTTAGTGTACGATAATGGCTAGTAACAATAATTGCCTATGCTAATTAAAATGCTTTTCCTCTTTGTTTAAATGCTCAGGGATAATTCCTGACTGTGGTCTAGGGACCAAATGTGGTATCAAGGATTGAACTTGGGTCAGTCACAGTTGAGGCAAGTGCCTAACCCTCTCTGTACTATCTTTCTGGCTCCTGCAAATGAGTTTTATACCATCTTTTACATGTTATCTATCACTGTATCTGTCTTTAGTACATTCTTTTCTTTGCAGTTTGTTTTGTTCACAATAATACACTGTCTTATACTTGAATTAATGCACAAATTTTTAAAGTTAAAAACTTTGTAGCAGAATGAAGTATGCTGACTTCATTATAAAAGAGTTAAACAGTATTTAAAAATATAGATAATTAAGTAATTAAGTGAGAATCTGCTTCCATTGCTTGTAGTTCTCCAATCTTACTCTCATCTCCAGAACAAACTACTGGTTAATAATTTTGTGAATTTTGTGTGTGTGTGTGTGTGTGTGTGTGTGTGTGCGTGTGTTTGGGCAGCATTCAATCCATCAGGTCTTACTCCTAGCTCTGTGCTCAGGAATCACTCCTGGTGGAGTTTGGGAACCATATGGGATACCAGGGATAAGACCTGAGCCAGCTGCATGCAAAACAATCACCCTACCCACTGTACTATCTTTTTGGACCTAATTTTGTAGAAAATCTTGTGTAGCATTTTCCTTAGACTACATGCACAAAACTGAATTTGCAATGTTCTCTATTTTTTCAGAGATTAAATTCTTTTTATTCCAGCTAGGTGATTCTATTATTTCTGAAAGCATGATTCAGAAATCATACTCCCTACACTTCTTTTAGTTTTATTTAAATTTAGGACCTTTTCAACTTAAAAACAAGTTGTGTTCAAAAGGTTTTATTTCATAAGTTGGTTGGAACTTGGATCCCTGCTTCTCTACAAAATGAGTGGCAAATGTATTTTACACAATGACTGCAGCTGCCTAAGGAAAAGGTCAGTATGAAAAGGAACATTTAAAGAGTATTCATAATTTATGAAAATTCCTAATGAAAATTTTCCATGATTTCACTTAGTCTTTTCAATATTTTATTGGGCTATTGTTGTTGAAAATTATACAGATGAAGCAAACTTATGTTCAAAATAACTTGCTCAGTGTCTCACAAATGCTAATATCAGAGCTGATGTCAGATCTACATAGATCTGATTCTTAAACACATGCATTTTTAGCCATAGAAGTTTGGTTGAAAGGCTAGAGGTACATGTAGAAATATTATTATTATTATTATTATTATTATTATTATTATTATTATTATTTTGTGATCAGGAAAGATTAGGAGCTGGAAAGCAGGGAGCTCTGGTTCTACCTGGCTCTATGAACCTCAATTGTCAGACTGCACATTGACACATTACTTGAAGCTATGTAGGAGATTTTTATTATTTTTATCAATACAAAGCTAGACAGAACGTATACTAATTCAGACGTTCTACTTCTACCCTCTGATTAGATTTTTCCAATGGAAAGCATTAAGGGAGATGGGTAGGTATGAGGGAAGAAACGTCAGGGCAATTATTCCCCTGGCTTCTTTCCCATCACAGCCACTTTGCATGTCTGGAAGCCCATAAAAGTCACAAACTGTGCTGGATAACCCTCCTCTGTCTTCAGTAGTCTTGCCATCCAATTAATAATTCCTGCCCTGGTATTTTCAACCCTCGGAATGATAATGACATTCTGCTCTTACTAGCCCAGGTGCTTTACCATTTCTTGTTGGCTTAATACAAATTTACCCAGCTTGCATAAATATTTCCACACTATACTCTAGTAATCATTTTTCAGTGTTTCATCTGTTTGCTGTTGGGAACTGGCCTGGTCCAGTAAATAAAACCAGGATTTGTTCCCGAAAATAGAGTCTCGAAATGGGTTTCTATAGTTAAGGTGCTCACATATTTGATAAGGGCACAGAAAATCAATTTACTAGCCAAAGTGAAATGAGTAATGAGCATGCGGTGTAATCATACTTACTCAATTATCAACAGCTGTTGCATGGGATTGTGGGCAGATGAAGAGCAAAATATTATTTCTTGTGACTACGACATTAATTGTTCTGTCAAGTGATTTATGCTACGCAGATTGTAGAATGAGTTGGCTACTAAGGAAATTCCAGAAAGAACAAACAAAGAAAAATAGCAAAAATTATCAGTCTTGTTTAACTCAAGCCACAGGTGGAAAGTTAAATAACCTCTTTGGAACTGTTCAAAGAATTTTTAATCTTATGTAGCTGCAGGGAAAAATATCTAACAAGGGAACTTTAAATAATCCATTGTGGTTACACTGAAAGAGACACAAAATTACACTCCTAAAACATATACTATTGTGTGAACCATAACTTTAATTTAAAAAAGAAATCTTTGTGCTACTTGAGCTATAAGAAAAATAGTAATTGAAGATTCATGCAAAGTCAACACATATTGAACCTTTATCTTCCTTTGCCTTCTATACAGATTCCAGGGGTTTAAAACTGAGTAAAACAGAAGATTCATGTGCTGAGAATTAAATATAACTGGATTAGATTGACAGTCAATGCTAACAATAATTCCTTAAATGACTTTGGATAAACTATTCAAGTGAGAGATTGTTGGCTATATCAAATAATGTGCAGCAGTATTTTTACTTAGGTGATAAAAACAGGCATAAATAGAAAAGATGGATTTCTGAAATCTGAAAAGTAACTGGGTAGACATAGAGAATACTGAGAACTACACACAAACTTCCAAATCCCTCTGGTCTGTTGCTTATCCAAGAAGTCCCCAATTCCCCAGCTACACATGAAGCAACCAGCCACAGTCATACCCTCTTACCTTTGCAGGCTTCAACAGGAGAATCAATATAGACCTCTAGTGCTTTGGAGGAGAGCCATGAGCCCTTCTGCAGATAATTATTCTTAAAACTGTTTCGCCTTACCAGTAGACTGCAGCAGAAACTAAATGCCTCACCACATTAGATTTCCATGGATGCAGTAACAAATTATTTTAAAGCTTGGTGAGTGGTGTAAAGCAGAAATGTGTTCTCTTACCACGTTAAGAGAACACTAAATGGAAGCTAGAAGTCTAAAATAAGGTGTCAGCAAGACAAGGATCCCTTCCCTCTGTAGATTCCAGAGGAAAAAGTGTCCTTTCTCCACATGCTTTTGTTGTTCCAGAAATTCCTTGGCTTGTGATTGTGACTGTAATATGTCCCTCCATCTTCTCATGGCCTCTTCGTCTTTAATAAGAATGCTTGTCATTAGATTTAGGGCACACCTCAGAGCACCAGAATGATCTCATCTCAAAAGCCTTAATTCTGTCTGCAAAATGTTTTCCCAAATAAGTACACATTCACAGGTTCTAGAAAGTTTTTTTTAGGAGACCACCATTCAAACCATTGTACAGACTATGGAAAATTAATTGACAGTATGACCTAGGATTTTCCTAATGAAGTGGGCTTATTTGACCCACCTTTAATAAAACTGGAGATGTGGGAAGGCAATACATCAGGTGGAAATGGCTTATTAAGACTGACTTTACAATAAACAGGCAGTTCACTCCTTTAAATTTATTTTTTATTATTTTAAAGTTTTATTTTAGACAGTTTGGATTGCAAACTGTAAGCAGGGTTTCATACATGAACCATTCAAGCACACACACTCAATCCAAGTGTTTGCCTCTCTTCCCATTGTCCAAGTGTAGCAGTTTACTGATTCAACAGCCACTGCTTTTAGTAGCTCTGTTCACATCTATGACCTTTATGGAGTTCTTTAAATTATGTAGCTAGAGTAGAACAACTTGAAACTGACTTTATAATATGTGAGCAAAGTAAAAAAGTGGATAGTCACTGACTATAGTCCTAGTTAGAATGTCTCTGAAAACCACAGTGGAGGAAAATTATTCCAATTTGTGAGAATTAAATCATACAATTGGTTGTTGGCTTAATTTACCAGAAGAAAGCTAATGATCATAACTACAGCTAATGAGAAAGGGCTAAAAACCTGACAATGTGTCAGAAACTTTAAGAGAACATGATATAAGTCATGGCTGGGGCTATAGCTCAGTAATGGAACACTTACCACACATTCAAGGCCCTGGTTTAGAAACACTTCCTTCCCAAAAACCACACCCCTGCCTTAAAACAAAAGATAAGTGAACAAGAAATGAAGATTGCGGGATGGGAAATATATAAGGGTAGATATCTCATTACAACACCTAATGTTCTTTTACTTTAAATGCCACAAGACTGCATTTCATTGGAGAGGCTTTTCATAATGAGGTGGAGCAAGTGAGCTCATCCTGTGACTGTCAGAATATTTCTCAAGCTGGTGCCTGTTTAGTGGACCTTGCTATGCAAAGTTGTTACTGTAGCAGCTATTTAAGCACATTGATATGATTTCATTTACCAAGATTTAACTATTGCTCAATAGCAACTTCACAAGAGCAGACCATTGGTGGTCCTTTTGATATAGTGCAGGAATCTTGGATCTAATTTCCACTGGGAAATGAGAAGATTTATGCATATCAACAAACAATTTTCATACACAGGTAAGGTGTTGAGAATTCAACTCAATTCAGCCCAATTTTGATAGCACCTACTCAGTCAATACCAGATTTCAGACAATCTCTCAAGCTCAGGCTGTTAATCAGACCAAGTGGTTATTGCTCAGAGGTTCCAAAGACCTACCTTTCTTGTGTTAAATTAATTTTATAATAACTAGGGCTAGGAAATTAATTTACTCACAAGATTACTGAATTATTATGTAGGTTTTAACTCAGAAATAGAAAAATAGGTAAGAGGTATAAAGCAAGGTTTGAGAGAAGTATGGAAATTCCATGCTCTCTCTCTAGCTTTCTCCCATTCTCTCTCTAACTTTCTCCACACAGTCACCAACCTGGACCCTCTTCCAAGTTAGTCGTCTTGAGTTTTTTGATGGCTTCCTTCCCTACATAGCCAGAATTTTAAAAATCATTGATCAAGTGAAGGGACCAATCAATCGGCAACTGAATTTCATTTTATCCCCTCTCACTCCTAGGAAAATCAGATAAAACTGAAAAACCCAGATTATCTTTAAGTTTATTTCCTTGAAACCAGACCCATCCTTATGTAGTTTCAAAAGTTTCATTCAATGGGTTACTTTGCTTCTCTGTTGTTGAGTCTTGTGAGTGCATTATGTATCTTGAATATCAGTCCTTTGCAGATGTGTAGTGAGTATTTCACCCACCATCAGAGTGGGTTAAAAAAATTAGTAATAAAAATTACTAAAATTTTATTTTAGTAATTTTTTTGTTGTATAGAAATCTTTTTGTTTGATGTAACCCCATTTACTTACTTTTGCTTCTGTCTCCTTCATCATTAGCACTGAATCATTAAAGATGTCCCTGAGTTTGGAATTCTGTTTTCCTTGATATGTTTTATGGATTCTGGCCTTCAATCCATTTATTTTTAAAGTTTCAAAAGGCTTTACTCACACTTGTTCTGGTATACAATATTTTTTAAATTA
This sequence comes from Cryptotis parvus, assembly GCA_021461705.1. NCBI lineage: Eukaryota > Metazoa > Chordata > Mammalia > Eulipotyphla > Soricidae > Cryptotis > Cryptotis parvus. Next base: position 377,596 of record JAJIBD010022502.1, read on the forward strand.
ATATTCTATTATACCACCGCCTTCAATCCATTTTGAATTTACCTATGGGTATAGTGTGAGGTTGGGCACTAGATCTAAGTTTTGCATGCAATTAACTAAATTTCCCACCACTATTTTTTTAAAAAAAATTTTAATATGCCACCATGAGATATACAGCTATAAAATGTTCATATTTGGGTGTCAGTCATACACTGTTCCAGCACCCATCTCTCCACCAGTGCACATTACCCTCCACCAGTGTCCCGTGATTTCTCCCCTCCCCCCAGCCTGCGTCTATGGCAGGCAATTTTCATTTCTCTCTCTCTCACTGTCTGTCTGTCTGTCTCTCTTCCTTCTTTTACACACTGTGACTTGCAACACATAAAGTTAGAAGTTATCATGTATATCTGTTTGCCTACTATCTTTCTTTTAATATTTTATTATACCACCATGAGATATACAATTAAAAAAGATGTTCATATTTGGGTTTCAATCATACAGTGTTCCAGCACCCATCCCTCCACCAGTGCCCATTTCCCACCATAAAAGTCCTCAATTCTCTCCCCCTCCCTGCCTCTATGGCAGGTTCTTAATATTTTTCTCTTCTTTCTCTTTCTCTTTTTCCTTCCTTTCCACATTGTGGATTACAATACATACATTAAAAGGTTGTCATGTGTATCTTTTTGCCCCTATTTAATGCTCAGTTCTAGGTTGGTATTAGCACTTAAAACAATTATTAGCACACTGTTCCATTCTCTGTCTTACCTAGCATTAAAGAGATGTTCTTTGCTCCATCTTATTAACCTAGATCCTCTAGGTTAAAACGAATAGGAAGAAATGAACTTTCAAAGGTGAAACAAATAGGAAGGAAAATTGACACTTCCTTAAAAACATACAGATGATCAATAGGAATATGGAAAAGTGCTCTAGATCATTTATTATAAGGTAAATATGAATCAAAATAATATAAAGATATTAACTCACCGCTATGAGAATGGCTTACATCAAAAGACGAAATAATTAGCAGTGAAGGGTATGTAGTGAAAATGGAACTCCCATTCACCATCAGTATGAATAGCATCTGTTTCAACCACTGTGGAAAACAATATGGAGAGTTCTCAAAAAAAAGATGTAGGGGTAGGGTTTCATAATACCAAGTTACTCCATTTCCATATTACCAAGAACACAAAAATAATATCTCAAAAAGATATTTTCAGTCCTATGTTCACCACAGCACTATTACCCATAGCTGAAACAACCCAACTATCTAAGGACGGATGAATGAATAAAGAAGTTGTAATAGACATACACAGTGGAGTAAAACTGAACTGTAAGGAAAGATAAATCCTTTTGTTTGTTGCAAGTTACATGGAAATGAGGGGTATCAAGCTGAGTGAAGTGAGCCTAGTAGCAAATGCTCTCACTCATATGTGCAGTACAAAGAAACAGTACAAATGAAATGAAGAGATGTCCTAATAGGCCAAATGCTGTATTCAGGAAGCATGATGATACCAGGTTGGGTACCTGGAACCACTAGTCAGAGAGGATCACCAAACACTGCACTGGGGAGAGACCTTGAGCCCTACTGGGTATGACCCTAAACCAATTTTATTAAATCACCATGAGATACAGTTGCAAAGCTGTTTACGGTCAGGTTTCAGTCATACAATGTTCCAACACCCATCCCTCCACCAGAGTACATTTCCCACCACAAATGGAAATTTACCACAGTTTACCTCTGGCCACCCCTTACCCCTCATCCCCTTCTCAACCTATCTCTACGGCAGGCACATTGCTTCTCTCTCCTCTCTCTCTCACTCTATCTTTCTGTCTCTCTTACTCTCTCTTCTTTTTGGACAGTATGGTTTGCAATACAGATACTGAGAGGAAAGGTCAATTTTAATACTTGTATTCATAATCATATTGGTAATGGGTATTTTAGCACCAGTTAGAAAAATGCCTCTAAAATGGGAAGGTCAATTTTCCTCTCAATTGGAAATTGATACTGAATCACTCTTCATGCTTCTGAACCAACAGGCAAAGGAGGTACTCATAGCCTGGGTGATCAAACTTCTTCACAAGGAAAATATGGATTTATAATGCCCAATAGGAGAAACAATGACTATGCCTAGAGTCTAGAAAATAATCTGGAGACCTTCTTTGTATTTGTCAACTATAGAGGTTCAAACCAGAGGTTTAATTTTTGTATGAATAAGGCTTGAATTTCAGAACTGGATAGAAACTTGCTCTAGTTAAGAAGCTTGCAGAGGGGGCAGAGCAATAGCACAGCAGGTAGGGCATTTGTCTTGCATGCAGCAAACCTGGGTTCGATCCCTGGCATCCCCTATGGTCCCCCAAGCACTGCCAGGGTAATTCCTGAGTGCAAAGCCAGGAGTAACCCCTGAGCATCGCTGGGTGTGACCCCCAAAAAAAAGTAAAAAAAAAATATAGCTTGCAGAGAATAGGAGGAAGAAACTGGTTTTCAACTGAGATCTGTGACCAAGTACAAAGACAGAGACTACAGGAGCTATGTTTTCCACCATCCCAATCCTTTATTTTACACACACTCCCTACCCAGCCCTGATCCATTGTGTTATACGAAGAGCATTGGTGCTCTATTTTGAGTTTCATATGACAGTATGGGTGAATTCACAGTATCTCATTATGCACCTATACTTCAAACTCATACTTATTTTCCCCCTCACAGTGCAAGGTAGAATTAAAAAATGTACCTGCTGGCATTCACAGTCATACCATCTCATTGTCGACTGTGTGTTCAGAATTTTTCAGTTATTTGTAGTTTCATGTGAAAACTGTAGCATAGAGTGGAAACCCAGAGGGGAACATCTTGCCCATAGTAGAGCTGAAATCAGGAATGCTTCACGCTGTGAAAAATGGCTCCAGACTGGGAGCACTCATGCTTTGGAAAAGGTAATGTGGAAAAATGAGGTACATGGAAAATGGGAATTTTCACATTGCAGCAGAGGATATCCATAGTTTCTTTTCAGGTTTAATTGCACGTGGGTGGTGGACAATTATAAGTGCTCATAAATTGTCTACCCCAATATTGAATCCAGTCTGCTCCATATGTGTCAGCATGGGCTAAGCTGAAGTCAGTGAAATGGGCCAAAATACACTAGAACTGTAGCCAAACCAATGACAGTAGGGTTGAAAAGTCAGCTAAAGAGACCTGCGAACTCAGTTCTTGGAGTAATATCTTTCTTTTCCTAAGTAGCTATCCAGATTGTAATACACGCATATGTAATATAATATTATATAACACACATCTTATATATTATATAATATTTCTCTTTAGTGTAGGATGTGAAATAAGAAGGTACTGATGGAAAAACTGACTTTCTTCTCTAGGTGAAAAAGTCTCATTTAGTAACTAAAAAACTGTTCTGAAATTTTAGGTGAACATTGTCTTGTGAAAAAGTAACATTTATTGTTTAAAACTATTATAACTTAGATAAACTCTATCATGTGGTGTTGTGTGTATACTGTATATTATAAGATACATAATCCATGAGTTCCCTTATTTTAAAAAAATGTAAACACTACTAGAAACAGCACTATTAACTTAGTAGATTGAAAAACTATTAACTTAGTCACTGTCACTGTTACTGTCACTGTCTTCCAGTTGTTCATGAATTTGCTCGAGTGGGTACCAGTAACATCTCCATATGTCCTGTCGCAAACAAGTATAGCTCAAGCACATTTGCTTGCTCCAGGGACAGGAAGAGCCTCAAACCATTCTTAAGGTCATGGAATTGAGGTACACAATTGTTCTTAGTTTTTGGCATAATAAATAAAACAAATAAAACATGGGTAGCTTGCCAAGCTCTGCCATGTAGGTGGTATACTATCAGTAGAAGGCTCACATCTCGAGCAACTACTGATAAAACTTATATTAACTTAGTAGATTGTTTTTAATGTCTATGAAAGATCAATAAAATATCTATTTATTTTGGCTTTTTGGGTCACAACCAGCAATGCTCAAGGGTTACTCATAGCTCTGTGCTCAGGAATTACTCCTGGCAGTGCATGGGGAACATATGGGATGCTAGGGATCAAACCTGGGTCAGCCGCATGCAAGGCAAATACCTTACCTCTGTGCTATCTTGCTCAGGCCCCCAATAAAATATTTAAAAAATGCACTTTTAAGCTGAGAAGGGAAGTAATAAAGTGATATACAGTTTTTTCACTAGTGCTTGATCACTTGATCACTTGACATCCCGTTATTCATCGTTTTGCTCGAGCGGGTGCCAGTAACATTTCCATTTGACCCTATCATGTGCTGGAGTATCCTAATGGCATCTGGTTGCTTCAGGAATACAAAGAACCTCAAATCGTTCATTCAGGGTCTTGACGAAGAAGTCTGACCATCTTGTAGGTGGGCAGCTATGTATGTAATCTTTCGACATCTCGTGGGATCCAGTCAGTAATGGCTCTAGTCCAGTGATAATCTCCAAATTGCATTACATGTCCAGCCCATCTGATTTTCGATGCCTTGGCAAATGAGACAGCATCCCTGACTCTGGATTGTTGATGGAAGTAGGAACTCCGGATTCCTTCTCTCACTTGAGTGAGGTGTGATATTCCATAAACGCTGTATTTAGAGGTGACTACAAGGGTATGTCACTTGCATGGCAAGCCTGGCAAGCTGCCCGTGTTTTATTTTATATGCCAAATACCAGTAACAATTATATTAGTTCATTACCATGACCTAATTATAATGGTTTGAGGCACTTTATGTTCCTGGAGCAAGCAGATGCTCTTGGGCCTACTAGCATGAGACAGGACATATGGAGATATTACTGGTGCTCGCTCTAGCAAATAGATGATCAACGGTAGGATAGTGATAGTGATAGCTCTCTTGATTTCTCTTTGGGAGACCTGAATAGCATTCTCATCCTGCTTTTCGTAGGGCCCAGGTCTCTGAGGCATATGTTAATGCAGGGAGAATGGTGGAGTTGAAGAGATGTGCCTGGAGCCGGAGGTTCTTTGTCGCTTTAGCTATTTCTTTGATGCTCTTGAAGGCGTTCAATGCTTCTCTCTTCCTCCTGTGCGGCTCAGGTTTTAGGTCTGAGCTCAGGTTTTATTACTTTACTTAGAAGTAATAAAGTGCTATACAGTTTTTTTCATTAACGCGTGCTGGCTATTTATTACTTATGACTACTCTGGTTTGTATTCAGTAGAAATTTTGTGCTCCTGTGTGCATTGTGTAAATACGGGGCATTTTTGACTTTGGGAAGAGTGGAGAGAATTAAAGGGTAATTATATATAATATATCACTGTATCACTATCACTGTCTTCCCATTGTTCATTGATTTGCTCGAGTGGGCACTAGTAACATCTCCATTAGTCCTCCATTTACAAGCAAGTGTAACCCAAGGGCATCTACTTGCTCCAGGGACAGGAGGAGCCCGAAACCATTCTTCAGGTCATGGAACTGAGGTCCATAATAGTTACTAGTCTTTGGCATAACAAGTAAATAAAACACGGGTAGCTTGTCAGGCTTTACAGTGTAGGTGGTATAGTCTCAATAGAAGGCTCTCAACTCAAGCATTTACAGATGAAACTTAAAAGGGGAAGATCAGGTTTTCTCTTGGATGGAGCTCTGAGGAACTATGGAGTCTGGATGTTGAGAATGACTGACTGCATGATGTGTGCTTTGCTCTGGTTTCTTGCTAGGCTTACTGGTATAAGTTAAAACCTGTCTAGAACTGTTTCACTATCACTATCACTATCACTATCTTCCCGTTCATCATCGATTTGCTCGAGCGGGCACCAGTAATATCTCCATATGTCCTGTCTCATGCTAGTAGAGCCCAAGGGCATCTGCTTGCTCCAGGAACATAAAGAGCCTCAGACAATTATATTAGGTCATGGGAATGACCTAAAATAATTGCTACTGGTATTTGGCATATCAAATACAAAACAGGCAGCTTGCCAGGCTTGCCGTGTGGGTGGCATACTCTTGTAGTCACCTCTAAATACAGCATTTATTGATGAACTGCGCTGCCACAAGCAGCCACGCGAGCCGGGCTGTAATAGACTCGTCTGCTGCTGGGTGGAGTTCTGACGAGAGGGAAGTCCGATGTGGAAGATGGCGGCCCTCATGGAGTGGGGGAGTCATCTGGCTTGTTGTGAGGCTGGGGTGGTGGGCCAGGGCTAGAACCCGCCATCCCCTCCCGGGTGCCTCGTGAGCAGCTGGGCACAGGGAGAGCAAGTAGCAGCTCTGTCCCATGTCTATAAGTCTCTGGATCAGCATACCTGGGCCAGATTAAAAAAAAAAAACTGGACCGGAGTATCCAGAATTAATTTAAGCTTGATCAAAAGAAATCTAACTCAACTGTATCTTGTTAAGTAGAACTGAGAAATACACTGTACTTTCTTCTTGACACCTTCAGTATGTTCTTAGTACTTCAAGGCAGTGTCTTGTTATTATAATAGGAATTGTCAGGAAGACAGGTAATGCTAAAGGTAACTGAGAACTGGTCATACTTCTGAGAGCCATGAGTAACCCCTGAGCATCGCTGGGTGTGACCCAAAAAGCAAAATAATAATAATAAATTATTATTTATTATAAGAATAAATAAAAGCAATAGCCCAGCGGGTAGGGCGTTTGCCTTGCACACGGCTGGCCCATGCCAGCCCGGGTTTGATCCCGGGATCCCATATGGTCCCCTGAGCACCACCAGGAGTCATTCCTAGAACTGTTTACTATGTATAAATGTGAAAGATCTTGGGAAGAACCTTATGCTAAAATCAGCATCCTCTAAAAATATTGCTTGGCTGCTTTGTGGCCGGCGCCAAGGGACCTGTGGGTCTGGTATGGGTGGGTCTCTCTCTTCCGGGGGCAACTGGCATGAAGGCAGAGGAAAGGGCAAGGCCCAAAACACCACTCCAAGTCTGGTCAGCATGGTCTCTCCCCTGCTCATGAGAGCGAACCCTTGGAGCAATGTTGGGCTCTGCCAGCCGGGGCTGGCCGAGCCCCTTACCGGGAGGTCAGCTTCATGGGTTGCTTCCACATGGGGCCAGTCAAGCAGCGCAGCTGTGGGTCTGAAGTGGATGGGTCTACAGATATATATATATATATATATATATATATGTGTATGTATGTGTGTATACACATACACACATGTACACATAATAGAATAGAATAGAATATAAAATATGTATAATATGTAAACATAAGATTGTTGGATGACAGGCCTAGCTAGTTTGGGAGCTTTGCTGTTTTATCCACTCATAGCTTAATTTATTTACATGTTCTTAAGCCAGGGTTCATACTAATGAGATCTCTCTTCTATGTAAACACTGATAGAGGGTGTGACTCTGAATGGATAAATTCTGACTTATTATAAGACTTCTATGTTATCTAGATTGGGCACAGCTCCTCTTTAGACCCACTGGACTCAGCGTGGGACAGTTAGAATTTACCAGGAAACTACCACCCTGGCTATGTTGAGGCTATCATTTAAGATTATAGGAAGGACCATACTAGATTGATCTCAAGCAGACAACTGTGACCCTTTCAATATACAGAGAACAAGCTACTCAGAATCACCCTGGTACAGATATTAAATAAGGAGGACCTTGTGGGTACCATCTAGATTACATGAAGCCCATGAAATTAAGATGTATTACCTTATACCAGCCCCCCTCCAGTGTTTTACATAAGAGACAATCTCAGAAGAAGGGATTAGTCCTTGGCATAATCCTTTATTTATACCTGTAGTAGGGTATAGCACCACCCTTCTACACTCTTCTGCTATTTAGGGTTCTTTGTTGACAGGAACCTCCCTAAAGTTAGGATTACTTTGGTGTATAAAAGGGACTGACAGACTTTTGGTGTATATAAGGGTACTGCTCTCTCTTTGGTGGAACTCCTTTCTGGTAGGACTCTCTTTTGGGGAATTCCTCTCTGGTGGGATCCTCTTTGGTAGGAGACTTGGACCATCATGTATGGTCTAAGTTCTGACTAGAGCTAGAGTTCTTCCATTACATTGGATTGCAGTTCTAGAGCTTTTTGTACTATTAAAAGCCTTTTGGAACTACGCTTGGAACTGTGAGTTTTCATCCGTTCCGGTGGCCTTGGAGGTAGAAAAGAATTTCTGTCCTGATCCTGTTGGGTACCCCAACAGCTCCCTGACATATTATAACATAATGTAATATATGTATATTCTATATATGATTATATATATAATGGAAAAATGGAATATTACTCAGCTATAAGGAAAGACAAAATCACACAATTTTCAGCTTTGTGGGTGGACCGTGCTGAACACAGAGATCAAAGGACAGACACAGAATGATCTCTCTCAGATATGTCACATAAAGAACATAGTAGGGGAATAACAAATGCCCAAATACAACAGAAATGAAGAATATGAGAATTGGTCTTCAGTAGGAAGCATGCTACTGGGGTGGGGAATAGGAAGGGAAGAGAATACTATGGTGAAGTGTTCACTCTGGAGAAGACCGAGTACTGAAGGTGATGAGGTGTTATACATGAAGCCATATCAGTAACAGTATTATAAACCACAGTGCCAGGAAGGAAGGAAGGAATAAGGAAGGAAGGCAGGAAGGAAGAAAAGAAGGAAGGAAAGAAGGAAGGAAAGAAGGAAGGAAAGAAAAAGGAAGGAAGGAAGGAAAGAAGAAAGGAAGGAAAGAAGGAAGGAAGGAAGGAAGGAAAGAAGGAACTAAAGAAGGAAGGAATAAGGAAGGAAGGTATATGTTATAGAGGCAGCAGCAGGTGGTTGGGCAGGAAACTCGGGACATGTTTTTCCTGGAAAAATGCATATATACACACACATATTTGCCATGAGTGTTTCTTCCCTAATATTTGAACTTAATTTGTTATTTCCAAATGCATCGTGTCTGTGTCCAGGAAAAATGAACGTCATTCTCATTTTCTCTGTTAAAAGACACTTCTAGACAGGTGTATAGGTCATCACAAGCCCTAAACCTTCTGAAGGGTAAAGTCAGAAAGACTTCCTTCCCTATAGTGGGTTTCTACTGAGAAGTCAGGCTCTGTGAGATTAAAAACTGCGTCAAGCTTAGGGAATTTCAAGTCTTCTTTCCATTTAAAAACACCCTGCTACAATCTAAGTCATGTTTCAGCTATGTCCTAGAAGACTGAGGAGTGTTGTTTTCATGGTAAATTACTTATTACAGAAAAGATTTCATAGCTAGATTATAATTTGTGGTGGGCATAGTCTGGTTTAAGACTGCAATAATGGATGGAATTCTGATATCATAGTGCGTGTGCTCTATTTCAAAGATTCATAATCTTCTAATTCTTCTTTTAGAACTATCCCAGGGACTGGTACTGAGTTCTAATTGGGGAGGAAGGAGTATAGAGAGAGAAGCAGGCAGAATGAAAGGGGGAGATTTAAAGCCAAAATGCTGTAGCTATTTCTTACTGACTCCTTAGCTTCTTTCCTCCCTCACGTTGAATCAACTTCACCAGGCCCCAGACATGCTGAACACCAGGTGGTGTCTAAATAAGACAGTTTCTGTATTCAGGAAGCTACTAAAATAGCCTCTGCAAGTCCTGGAAAGGGCATTTAGTGAAATGCAAAGTAAACAGGCCTCTGATGAGAGGCTGATGGCAGCTGTACTGATGAAAAGACCGAGAGAAAGGAGCAAGTTCACCCCAATCGACGTCCAGCTTCAAAGGCTGAAGCTCATATATAAATCAGTCAGGGGTTCTCCTGGTCCCAGAACTTCTCCCAACCTCTGGGGATGTAGCAGTCTGCTGGCATTGGCATGCTGTGGAGACAGGCTAGTTTCTTCTTCAGTATCAACAGATAAGACCCTTCAATAGTAGCCACCTGGGATTTTCAGATATTGGTAGATTCAACTGTAAGCCGAGGATTAGAATGACCAGATGTTCAAGCACTGAAACCTGTGTGACCCAGTGAGCACCATGGTCAGGAGAGTGCGCAACCCTTGGTAATCATAATAGCAACAAGGAAGGGAAGAGAGAGGGAATTTAGAACATTTATTGAAAGGCTCAGTTAGGAGGCAAGGTACAGCTTCTGTATCTCTGCTTCTGGGTCATCTAGTTTTAAAAACATGAATACTATTTGAAAATCTTAGAGTTGGCCATTTCCAGTGCTGCCTAGTCGATCTGTTTTTGTTTGTTTTTTTAAGACATGTATAGAACAGAGTTACACAAGAGTTATAGACCTTACTGAATTATAGTGGCATCTGCTGTGAGAGAATACTCTAGTTTGGGACCCTGGTGGCATCTATACTCACAGCCTCAAGCCCTACAGGAATTAACCACTGGATGTTAGAAGCAAGTCAGTGCTCCCAGGTAGAAGTGCACTGGAGCAGATCTGACTAAATATTTCCCCTTCACAAGCCCTCTTCATCCAAGAGATTTTTATGTGACTGTCGGCATATAGATGCATACAATAGTTATAAAAATCAATGGTTACTCTCGGTAGTAGGCTCTCAGTTTTCAGTTGTATTGGATATGCCAAAAACCAGTAACAATTATAGACCTCATTCCCATGACCTGAAGGAAGGGTTTGACGCTCTTTGTGTTCCTGGAGCAAGCAGGCCCTTGGGCTACACTAGCACTGTAACAGGATGTATGGAGATGTTACTGGTGCCTGCTCAAGCAAATTGATGAACCGTGGGAAGACAAGTGATACATGTGATAAAAATCAAACATTTACTGATAATAAATAATCAAGAAATTGATTTAAAAAGTTAAAAAAATGACTCCAAGTGGGAGTCACGACACATAGTTTGGGAAGCTAGAATTTAGAGATCATCTACACAGAGATGAAGTACATAACACTATTCTCTGTATCTAGCAAGTTCTTTCTCAATACTTGAGAATACACCTGTGCTCACCAACACCGTAAATACACTATCATTTGTGCTTGCTCAGGCCCATGAGATGCCACTGGAAATAAGGTGGTTAGGCTTTGGATGTGCAATGGGTCTAAAAATGTGATGGGGATGCCAAAGGAACATCCACTGCTGGTCTGGATGGACACTAACTTTCTCTGCTTTTTTGGAGGATGAGGATTTTGCTTGAGCAAAGGCAGAAAATATGGTCTTTCTCCATTGTTTTTGCAGACCTTTTTTCTGTGTAACCCAGCACTTGGCTTGAGTCACTGTATTGCCTTCACGAAATCCTTTATTGTGCCAGCAAATTCAAGATGCAAATGGTACATGTTGGCAAACTACAGGTGCATAGCTGAGCTGGTATCCATTCTCCCTCAGTTTGGATTATAACCCATGCTTCTCAGAACAAAGAGCCTTCTTAGAATCAACAGGATTTCTCTTTCAAAATTGAATAGGTTATAATGTACCAAATATTCACCCCTAAATCTCAAATGTAAAGTATAAGCAATGTTTCTTGCTCTCTCTATAGGCTCTACCGGTGACTTGTCAAAGGACTGTTCATTATAACCACTCGGTATCTAGTGCACAGAAGCTGAGCCAATCACACACTTCCATGATTCCAAAGTCAGGCAAATGAGAATATGTTGAACCACACACTCTTAAATCTGAAGCTAACATGTCACTTATAATCATCTAAATTAGCGTCTCAGGCTAAAGTACGTCTGTCATATGAACAAGATCAAAGTTCAAAGTGTAGTCACAGTATTCCCACAGGACTGGAATAACCTTTTACCTCTTCTTTCAATACTGGCCACTTCATATCTTTCACACGTTTTCACAGGGCCCCTCCTGCCCCCCCAAACCAGGTATGCAAACTTCTGAGTGTGTTCTATCAGGATTTTGACACTTTTGAACAGTTTTCAAAAGACTTCTAGTTATATATTGGTTATTCATGGTTTCAAGAGGCTATATTTATGGACTCTTGGAGAATATTTAAATGAAAACTTGTCATCTCCTTTGATGAACTATTCTAATATGGCCTACCCAATTAGAAAGTTCGTAATTTTAGAGGTTAGAGTTTACAGATATAACTTTGAATGGAAGCAAAATACTGAACTTTTCTTGCCAAAGAAGTGATTCTTATTATAGGTATGAAAGAGGTTGTCACCAGTACTCCTAATTAGTGGTGTGACCCTGGAAAGACACCTGACACTTCAGGTAAAGTTCTTCCATGGGAAGGATAAGGAAAGACTCCAAGAGTTTTCTGGGTCTATAATTCTGTAATCCTATTGTTTCTTTCATTATCTCCTATAAAATATATGGCTTAAAAATGCCCTGGAGACATTGATAGTTTTACATTTCTGTAAATGCAAAGTTCCAGTTTATTTTTGAACAAGCTCTATGAAGATCACATAGAAATATGTATTGTAGAATGGGAAGAAGCAAAACACTGTAAAGCCAAATGTTGTAAAATTTGTCATATAGAGACCTGAGTGGAAGTGTCAGGAAAGGTAAAAACAAAACAAAACAATTAGATGGCCCACAATATAGAGTTGGTGAATTACTTGTGCATCCTGCTGAGGAGAAACACATCCACTAGAATTCTTTGTTGGACACAGGTCATATGATCTCTGCAGACTCCTATAGTTAGGAGAGGCAGTGACCAAAATAATTTGATTATAGCATCTTGCTAGTTACATGGCTTATGTTTATTCTTTCTTCTCCCTTTGGTATTTCAGACATAACAATGCCAGGCACTATAGATGGACTGTTTCTTTTGATCCCCTTCCAAGCCTACTCCGGTATCTTTCCTACAACTTCAGTCTTGGTCTATCTCTGTATAACAAGTTTCTGAGTTGGAAATCACTTGGGAACACCCACTGGGTCCTCGCCTTGTGTAATTTCTAACATATATTCAGTTTATATATTCATTCAACAAGAATTAAGCAGCTCACCATTACCAGGCCTCAAAGCTTCACAAATATTGGGCAAGTGCTTTAACCACTAAGCTGTCAGCAAAATCAATGTAATTGTGTTCATTGTCAAGATAAAGTTGTTAATTGGAATTACCAGGAAAGACAAAGAATAAACACTGTTGATTCAAGTAATAAAGAGACTGTCTAGAGGATATGGTGAGTTATAAGGCCCAGAGATCACAGGTAGTTGGTTAAATATTTGGTCACACAGAAAAGGAAATTTTTGTACAATACTTGGTGTCTTCTATGGATCTTTGTAAAAGTCATATAAATTTAATACCTAAACTCCTCCTCACCCAATTTTAGTATTTAAAAAGAAAAGACATAATTGAAACATATTCCACATTCCTGAAAGCCCTCTGCTACAAATGAAGGCCCTTCTTCCTCATCAACACAATTTAAAATCATTTAAAACTCTTACAGGTGTAAGAGTCAGGTTATGTGTTTCCTGAAGTGTATTATTCCTTCTCTTTGGAAAGACACATAAATGACTGATCCTGAGGAACATTATCAACCTTGCAGGTCTTTTCTTTAAAAAATTTCCCCCTTAACCTAAGTCAATGCTAAATTACAAAGTTATTCATGATTTGGTCTCAGGCATAGGACATTACAAGTCTTGTTAAATTACAGAGTTATTCAAGATTAGATCTCAGGCATTGTTACAGGCCTTGTTAAATTACAAGTTATTCATGATTGGGTCTCAGGCATACAACGTTCCAGGTCTTTTCTTGACTATCTAGCTGCTATCATTCCCTATCACCCTGTGGTTACTGTCTCTTCCCATTTCATCTATTTTTAGTCACATTGGCAACCAAGACCCAGGGTAGAAGCAAATCATACTGCCTGAAAAGCTTTTTTTCCCCCATTTTGGGTCACACTTGGCGATTCTCAGGGGGTTACTCCTGGCTCTGCACTCAGGACTTACTCCTGGCAGAGCTCGGGGACCATATGGGATGCCGGTTCAAACCTGGGTTATAAGACAAACGTGCTGCTCTACCTCCCCCTCCCACCCCCGTCCGTTGTGCTATCACCCCAGCCATTGCCCGATAAGCTTGATATGGCTTTTGGTAGCATCAAGAACTTGAAGCAGACCTCTGAGGTTCTGGAGAAGGGTGTGGGTAGGGCTATATGTGCACATTCTTTTCCTCACCAATTCCTAAAATTGAGAAATTTATCAAGCCCTTAAATGCTGGAAATTCAGTAGCACATGTTTACTTCCTTCAATTTAAGGCAAGTCCTATTAGAATTATGTGCCAAACTCACACATTTAAAAAATTTTCCTTATCTATAGAATGGGATTTATAATATCTAACTTTACAGGGTTAGTATAAGATTTAACTATTATCATGTGCAATGATCTTATGAAGCACTGAAGCAATCATACAAGTACCACAAGTAGTAGAAGGCAAGGTTAAATCCCGATCTGTTAGTGTGACCTCCCTATCCGAATCTGTAGCCCTGAGTTATGTGAGTGGCTTAGAGCAGCTGCCATGTGACTGGCTACCTGCAGGGATGAGGTGAGTAAACGGGGCCTTCACAGCGATGACTACAGTGTGAACCAATCCAGGAAGAATGTCTCGCCCTTGTCGGCAGACTGAACCTGACAGGGCCAGCTAGATGATAACAGTGGAGATGGAGGGACTTTGGTTAACTCAAAAAAGAGGAATATGGTTCTGGGTACCACCCGAAGCTCAGCTTTTGTGCTTTAGACACCATTATTTCCTCCTTTATCTTTTGGAAACAGCCTCTTTGGAAAGAGGCTCTTTGGCAGGAGGATGCTAGGCATGCTTCTCATATTCTCTAGTCTCACCCCTGTTGGAAACAACTTAGAACTGGTTGGCTTTCTAGTGGATTCAACTTGTGCCAAATATAATTTTTAATCAATTTCATAGTTAAGAATCTTCTCCTAAAGTTGAAATTATCCTGTGACTACAGTGGGGGTCCTGCCCCTCAAGGTGTTGCAGGTGTGGCTGCAGTACCCAGCTATGTCAGCAGGTGGCAGACATGAGGAAGACTTGTCTACACCCAGAACTCTGCTCTGTGGGCCCTGGTCTGACATAGAAAAAGACTGGGCCCATGGGATGAACCTAGAGTCACGGCAGAGCCTGGCAAGCTACCCGTGGTGTATTCGATGAGCCAAAAACAATAACAATAATGGACCTCGTTCCCAATAAAAAGGAAACGTTACTGGCACCCACTCGAGCAAACTGATGAACAACGGAAGACAAGTAACAAGTGGCAGCCGGGGTGATGGCTCATGGGAGACAGAGCTGAGGTTATTGTCTCAAATTCTAGAAAGGAATCAGGAAGTCATGTACATATGCCTGTTTCTTAGAGGGCACGAGGACTATATCAGGAAGGTGAGTTGTACAGGGTCCCACTGCCCCAAGCCCACCTGCCAAATCCCACTACCAAGTGCTCGTAATAAGGAGAGAGGCTAGGAATTCACAGAAAGGGAAAGAAAAAGGAAAGTGGAGAAAGAAGTCTAAGACCCCATGAATCCACAAAAGAATTGAGGAGAAACGGTTCGGAGGACCAGCCAACTGGAACTAACCTGTCCGAGGTTAGGATGGGAGAGTGGGAGTGCAGAATACAGGGTAACATAGATTTTTTTCAGAAATTGAGAAAACAAAAGAAGGAAAGTGCCTGTCATACATAGTCTGGGTGGTCGGGATGGGGTGACAGGAGGGAAAAGGGGATATTGGTAGTGGAAAATGTACACTGGTGGAAGGATGTGTGTTGGAACATTGTATGACTGAAACCTGATCATGAACAGCATTATAACTGCATGAATCTCATGGCGATTCAAAAATAATAATTAATTAAAAAAGAAAAAAGAGTGAAAACCAAACTGAGAATTGGAACAAACAAGAATCAGTACTAGTTAGGGACTAACTCTAGCTGAAAATGATTTTTAGGACAAAACAATGAACAACAAGTTGATCATAAGTAAAAAAAAACCTCAATTAGGCGTTGTATAAAAGAAACATAATAGCTAGAACCGTGAGTGACTCCTTATGATAAGAAAGATGTCCACAGTCTGGAAAGTCTTTTCTTCTTTTGCTCTCTCTCGACACCCAAATGCAAAATAGAAGGCTCTTCAAAATGCCTGGGTAATTACACCCAGTAATTACCAATGCCATTTCCTTTCCTTAAGCATTTCTTTTCAGGTCCAACCAGCTCTATGTGTCCTTCGAATGGGGTAACCACTCCCAGTAGTGTATTCCCTCACTAACACCAATCTCAACCACCAATTGGATATTGAACAATTTAAAATCAATTCTGACACTATTAAATACTTTGGGATTGTATCAGATTCCACAGTTAAAATCTCAGTCCCGGAGACTCTGTCCCCTACATCAGATGCCAATCACATGTCCACAACTTTTGATATCTGTGTTTTTGGGCAACTGATTATAGTTTGGAGGCTACAACAGTCCCCTCCTTGGTTCAATTAACTTGCTATGGGCGTCTCACAGAACTCAGACACTTACCAATTGATTAGTCTGATATAATAAGGAAGAATAATCAGAATAATAAGAAGAAACTCAAGAACAGTCAGAAGGAGGAGATGTACTTGGCAAAAAGCTGAAATGCCCTCCACAGCCCTCTATTTTCTCATATGTGAAACAGCATGGAAGTTCTCAAACGCCATCCTTCTGTTTTTTAGTGCCCTTCGTCACATAGAGACGACTGATGAAATAACTGGCTACTCCTGATTGATTCTACCCCAACTCATAGGTGATGATAAAAGTCATCTTGTAAATACAAGAGACCTTCATTGCTCTTATGACTGGCAATTCTAAGAGTTGTAGCCAGAAACTGGATTGAAAACCAAATATATATTTATTCTGAATCACAACATCACACTTTCAAATACAAGTCCAAACCCCACTGCGTACTGTTCTGGCTAAGTATTCTTTTTCTGTTGTTCTGTAGTGTCTGTACCAGCCTCACACTCATTTTTGTTGATCTCTATGCATGCATAGCAGCATTTGCTCCTCCATCTTCTCGGCAAGTTGGAGTAAAACATATTATAACCCACTAGACTTTCACTGTGTATCTCACACATGTTAGGCACTTAGAAAATGTTCACCAAAAGAACCGGTCATCAAGAGACTGAGCATACTTTAGGAGCATGGCATTTTACTTTAGCTAAATACTTATTATGTCAGAATTTAAGAGTATTCAAAGGAGAGTCACAGACTTCATAAATAAGTTTAAAAAAGGAGACGAAAGGAAGTCAGTCTAAAGGAAAATACACCTTAGGTTCTTCCCAGTGAAGTAGGCATATTCCTGATTTTTCTCCAGGTCTATAAAGACTTTCTTTGCATACAAGTGACAGCAGCTGCCTTTCATCTCTGATCAAAACAGATCAGAGGGAAATTAACCCTCAACGAGCAGTACTGAGATCACCAAAGGGAAAATATTTCTGAGACGTGATTAAACTCTCATGAGTTATCAGAGGTATTTTCAGACTTCAAGTCTCCAAAAGACTATTAAAAAACAGATTCTTGTGTGTCAAGGCCAGTTTAGAAACTTCCCCTGGAAAGAGTGCCAAGGAATGAACCTGAACATCTGTCTCTCTCACTGACGCGCCAGGTATCCACCTTATAAGGCCCAGCAGCCAGTTCCAGACCAGTCCAGCAGGTGGCAGTAACGCGCAGGGAAAGCCCAGCAGTCTAGTCAACCAGAAGAGTTTGAACCTGTTCAGGGACCCAAGCAAATTGTGCAAGTCTAGTAAGCATGATCAATTGGAGAGGCCAGGGCACCTTCACCAGCGATACTCTCACTTTCTCCAGACCCGGCAGGACTCCTGGGGTTAGGAAAACTGCCGTGGGCAATTAGGAAAAACCCCGCCTCCAGACATTATTGACAGTTTCTTCCAGACAACTCCCAAAGCCTGTGCTTAGAGAATCCAAGTGGCATGCTGAGGATGTCAACCTGCTTTTAAGAAGACCAGCAGTAGGGGCTGGAGTGATAGCCCAGTGGGTAGGGCGTTTGCCTTGCACGTGGCTGGCCTGTGCCGGCCTGGGTTCGATCCCGGCATCCCATATGGTCCCCCGAGCATCGCCAGGAGTAATTCCTGAGTGCAGAGCCAGGAGAAACCCCTGAGCATCGCCGGGTGTGACCCAAAAAAAAAAAAAAAAAAGAAGACCAGCATAGTAGATAGCTTTAGAAAAATAAAGTAAAATTTAACCAAACAAAATCAAAGATGCTCAGTGGAGAGGAACAATAACACAGATACTTTAGAGGGGCAGAAAATCACTTAAATTCAACATCACCGATGCATGCATGGGAGTATGGTCATGACTACTGGATGTGGAAGCTTGTTTCTGAGGCTGGTGCTCTGGGTCCATTGAATTTGCTTGCATTGTACTGTGGAAACTCATTGGTTCTGCTGCTATTTGAAAAACTGGGTGTTGGAGCCCAGACAGAGACTGCCTGATGGCTTAGCCTTTGCCTATAAATTGGCCAGTCTAATAGTGCCACCCACCAGGATGTCCAAGGTGACATCCAACCACGCCAGAGTCCCTGCTGGAGATGGTCATGCCAAGATATACTCAGTAAGGCTTCATGGATTTGCTGCTATTCACCGAATAAATGAGGACTGCCCTGCCTGTCTTCCCTCTTTCTCTATCTTCCCCTCCCTCCTACCTTCCCTTTTCTCGTCCGCAGACTGCTGAGAAGACTTTATATGTGTCCTCACTTTCCCAGTCTAAATCTATAGCACATTTGCATGTCCTCAGTGATCCAGCACAACTCTTCAAGCAACTCAAACTGTTCTGTACACATGGTGGGTCTTCTCTGCCTCACCACACCCAATGCCCAAAAGGGGGCTTAACTTTTTTAAAACTTAATTTTTGTTTGGTAACTTGAACTCGGAGTGGAAATTTGGGCCCTGGCTCTATGCCAGCTGCCCTGGAAGAGAGGCCCACCCATTCCAGACCCACAGCTCCGTTGGCGATATTCTTAGATAATGCTTTTTTAGGATAAGGTACTTCCCAGGAACTTTTACGTTTATACATCGTATACAGTTCTAGACAGGTTCTAACTGATACCAGTAAGCCTAGCAAGAAGCCAGAGCAACCCACACATCATGCGGTCAGTCATTTTCAACATACAGACTGTAGTTCCTCAGAGCTCCATCCAAGAGAAAACCTGATCTTTCCCCTTTAAGTTTCATCAGTAAATGCTCATGCTCGAGATGAGAGCCTTCTACTGAGAATATACCACCTACACAGCAGAGCCTGGCAAGCTACCCATGTTTTACTTATTTGTTATGCCAAAAACTAGTAACAATTATGGAGCTCAATTCCATGCCCTGAAGAATGGTTTGAGGCTCTTCCTGTCCCTGGAGGAGGCAGATGCCCTTGGGTTACACTTGCTTGTGACAGGACTTATGGAGATGTTACTGGTGCCCCCTCGAGCAAATCGATGAACAACGGGAAGACAGTGATACAGTGAACTTGGTTTACAACCATTTCTCTATCATTGTCTGCAGTGTTTCTTCACCACTCACCACGTGTCAGCCGCCCATCACCACGGTCTCAGCACCCCCACCCTCTTTCACCTCGTCCGCACATCACTGCTCTGCTGACAATATCTCAGAGCTTTATCTGTCGGGGTCTCTTATCCCTTGCTTTGTTTCTTTATGTTCCACATATGAGTGAGGTTCTTTGGTGATTTTTCTTAAAACTGATTCAATTAGAGCAATGGAGGGTAGAATTGGAGGGTAGTATAAAACCTCCAACTCCATCTAGGTTCAGCAAACTCCATAATTTCAGGTTTTCCTCATAGCTGAATAGCATTATATATGTATGTATATACATGCACAGAGTCTGTAGGGATATATATGTATAGCACTGTGTGATTGTATGTGCATATATATGTGCATGCATATATTCACCTCAATTTCACTATTCACTTCTATTGCATTGGGTAATTTCCAGACCTTGTCTATTATTTTCTTTTTAGTCTATGGTTTTCACACCTAGCTGTGCTCAGGGGTCAATTCTGAGAGTGATCTGGAGACCACATGTGGGGTTGGGGATTGAATTGGGGTCAGTTGCAAGCAAGGTAAGCAAGTGCCTTATCCATTATAAATATCTTTGGACCCCAGATTTTAGCTATTTTACCATTGTGATGAACATGCTCTGGAATTCTTTGCATAGATTCTCAGGAGGGGAATTGCTGGATTGTATGGAAGCTCTATTCCTAATGATCTGAACATCAGAATCATTTTCCATAAGGGAAATGGAAAAACATTTCCATGATGGAACAGACAGCAGTTCCATTAGTGGGAAATAAGGGGCCCCTTTTTATCACTCCCCATCAACACTGATTGTTTCTATTCTTTTAGATAAGGGCTATTCTTACTGAAATGAGATGGTATCTTGCCAATTGCATTTGCATTTCCCTGGTCATCATTGGTGATTAAAACTTTTCACATGCCTACTGGCCATCTTTATGTCATATTTGAGGAAGTATCTAATTTCCTTTCCCCACTTTTGAAGGGGCTTTATTGTTATTGAAATTTGTGAGTGCTTTTTATACCTTGAAATTAGTCTTTTGTATGATGCATTATGTATAAATATTTCTCCCATTTGGTAGGGAGAAATATTTATACATAATGCATCATACAAATGTCTTTCTAATTTGGGCATCATTACTTTTATTCAGAAAGCTTTGGAGTCTGACAAAGTCACAGTTGCTTATTTCTGCTTTTATTTACTTACTGCCAGTGGGTTTATTTCACTGAAGACTTGTAAGTCAATACTGTGAACAATTCTGCTTATATATTTCTCAATGAATTTAATAATAATAGGTATGATATCCTGTTCTTTAAGCTAATCCATTTTGAATTAACCTTTGTACATTATGTGAGACAGGGGTTATCACCTTCTTGAATGAGGCTACCCAGTTTTTCGAGGACAGCATGCTGAGGAGACTTTCCTTGTTTAACTTCATGTACTTATACCCTGTTATCACAGATCGATAATACATATTATGATACCAATATCCAAGATCAAGTGAAACATATATCAGGAGGTCCTGTCAAAGGTGGAAATTATCACAAACGTGTGGGATTCATAGGCTAGGTAAGACAGAAATGGAACAGTGTGCTGACAATTGTTGAGGGTACTAATGCCAACCTAGAACTGAGCATTAAATAGAGGCAAAAAGATACACATGACAACCCTTTAATGTATGTTCTGTAATTCATAGTCTGGGGGGGAAGGAAAAGAGAAAGAGAGAGAAATGGAAAGAAATCAAGAACCTGCCATGGAGCAGGGGCTGGGGGAGGGGAGGGAACCGGGGATGTTGGTGGTGGGAGATGGGAACTGGTGGCGGGATGGGTGCTACAACACTGTTTGACCAAAACCCAAATATGAACTTTTTAATTGTATATCTTTGTAATTTTAAAAATAAAAAAAATTAAAATAAAAAAAAAAGAATGTCCTTCACATGTCCATACATGTGAAGATTACCCTCTGGGCTTCCAATTCAACAGTTAAATGACTTTGGAATTCTGTTTTAATTTTGCATTTCCTGAGGTAAATTATCCATTCAGAAATATAGGTGACAGAGCCCCAAATTGCAGCTGCTGACAGGATGACAGACATGGCGTGTGGCACTGGGCAGATTACCATGTGCTTCACTCCTATGAGCTGTGAAGCCTGTGGAGCTTAAACTCTGCTTCCAGGCCTTCGGAAAGTGACCTGAGGGCTCTTGGGCTCTATTTTCTTTCTCAAGAATTACGATCTTTAGTGTTTGGCTTAGGACGTGACAGAATGAAATGAGACCATGTGTGCAGAGCACTGATAGTGCCCTCACTGTGAAGACTGAGTATTAATACTCATTGTTGTCTCTATTTGGTTATACGATAATAATATTTATTATCTCTACTTACCAGCACTATTACCAGAACAGTTCTAATACCTTAAATAGGTATGACAAAATTATGTAGGAAACAACTGAGGAGGACGTTGAGATAAGCTCCTTTGGTTACATGTGAGTTAAATACCTTTTACAGTTCTGGTTTTTCCTGTTACCTGCCCCCTGCAGCTCTGTGCTTCAACGGGTCAGTTTATTTTTGTTTGCTTGTTTCTCCAATGCTTTCAGCCCTTTCTATTTGGTAACCTTTGGATTGGGAATCATAAGCGTCCTGAATTGCTTTATTATCCTATAGTAAAGGCACATGAGGTTATATGAATTGAAAAAAAGTGGCACTATTCCCAGGCAAGCTTGGCCCAGATGTCCTTCCATAAAAGAAAAATGTTTTTCAACTTTGGGCTTCCAACCCACGGTGTGGGTAGGTTAGAAAGATGGAGGTGGGAAGATGGAATGCAGGCGGGGTGGATATCCTCAGTGCAGTCTTGCTTTGAGAACTATGTGCTTTCTTTGGATTTATTGTAGATGTCAAAAGCAGCAGGGTTGACATCAATACACAGCAGGGCATGGATTATGGCTGCCTCTAATGACTGTGTTTCACTGTGTTTATTGTTCTTGATGTTAATATATAGAGTAAATGATAGTCCTTTAATTGAAGGCTGGAAATGCCCCATATTCAGGCACTCTGGTGACATCACCATTAACCACTGAAGTGAAACCCAAGACATTTGCTACCCAAGAAATTACAGCCTTGGAGTCCATCTTCCTATTTGTGTATGTGGGGTGTGTGAGGGAGAACGGACCCAGCAGCTGGCCTAACCTGATTGCCAGTTCTTGTTTACTGGTGGGAGAAACACATCATTTGGAAACCAGCAAGAACATATTAGCCCCACGGAAATCTCCGTTAATTAGAATCTTTATAGAACATGGTCCTCTATGAGCTCAGGAGAGGAGTGAGGGTCAGCACCCCTTTAGTCCTTCTTTAGCAATCTAAAGTGTTTCTTTAAAAATGTTCCCAAGTCTGTAAGAACACGTTATATATAACTTATGTCCCCACTGGTGTTAGGGACCAATCCAAGGCCTCAAACTTGGGAAGCATGCATTCTACCACTGAACTACATACACCCTAAAGTCCTTCGACCTCACTTTTTTTCTGGGGTGGGTGTTGGGAAGGGTATATCCAGAGATGTTCAGGGATTCCTGCTGGCTTTGTGCTCAGAGGTCACTCTTGGAGGTACCAAGGTGACCTTATATGATGCAGGGTAATTGCCTTACCTGCTCTACTATGTCTCTAACTTTCCTCCTCCTGACCACCTCCTCCCAGCCCCCAACCTCACTTCTTAATGGGAAGAGCTATGAAAGATCACATTATACAGAGTAAGAGCCACATTTTTGTAGTAAAAATCTAGCAGAGTAGCAGGGTATTCGAGAAGGTCTGATAATAGGCCTTGTTGTATTTATATGATGGCTTGGTTAAATTTTGTTTCCTTTTCATTTCATCTGTGCCCTGAGGTCTGTGTGCTCCTACCAAAGAGCGATTGGAAGGAAGCGGAAGTTCCAGCTGAGCTCAGGGACAATGTCTTAGATTGACTCTCTGTTAAGATTTTTTAGGGTCTAGATCACATCTCTGACTTCTCTTGATTTGCTCACTGAATATTACCGAGAAATAGAAAAATGGAACTCATCAAAACACTGTTAGCACAGGATACACACTTCAGTTAGGTTTAATGTCATGATGTCACTGTGACCCACAGGTAAGAAAGGACAGTGGGAAGGAAACAAGTTGTCATCAGGTCTTCCCTCAAATAAAAATGACTGGAAAAATGCATCCTCCATACCTCTGCATCTCCCTGAATGAAAAGCCTACTCCGGCTGCTACCTATCTTTTGTATATCCTAGTTGTTGCGCCCCTAGGCCCACTGTAGACCATCCATGCTAATGGCTCAATGTTGTCAGCTTGATGCATCATGCCTGAGAAATGGCAAGGAGAACTTGGGGTCTATAGATCAGGAGAAATGAAAGTACCTAGGATTTGTGGCAGGCACCACTAATTTCTACAAGGATCAATGGGGTTGCATTTAGCACATTGTTCCCTTCTGTTTTCTATGGTACTAATTAGGAAGAAACACTGGAGTTGGGCAAGACTCAAGTAGAATGGTGGCACTGTATGTCCCCATGCTGGGGTAAAGCACCCTTACCCCTTAGGAGTGCGGGTCTAGGGCATGGAGGTGTCAACTGTCTGCCCTGGACGTTTTTTCCTGGAACTTGGATCTGCAGGTGGGTGAGAGGCACGTTGCTGAAGCATGGGAAGGAAGAGGAGCAGGTCAGATAACGAGGCGACAGGGACATTTGGCAGCCTGACAATGAACTGGATGAGTCTGGCCCAACCCAAGTGGCCCTGGTCCAGGGAGGGAAGTCAGGAACTTAAAGCATAATGCCAAGTCTCTCTCATTTGTTTTCTTTCTCCTTTCATTATCACCAACATATTTGAGCCCGACCCCTCAGTCTGACATACACACCTTCCTTACTTGCCTCCCTGAATTGTTGAAATGGAACCACTTAGTGAATCACTAAGGTGAGTTTAGCAGGAAGAGGAGGGAAAAGCTGCTCATTTTTTGGTGTACCTTAGCTATCATTATCTAAGAATGGTTAGAACATTCTAACCAAACATAAGAATGGTTTCTTATGTGAGCTCTTACCTTCATACCACTGTACATGAATCGACTTCTAATTGTACCTCAATTTCTCGGCTTAGATACCCCCTTCCTGCCTAGAATATACTTTCTGTTCCTGTCTGTTTAAAATACTGTTTTTATGTAGTTCTCACAAACTAGAGAACTAGAGAACTATTTTAGTTCTCACAAACTAGAGAACTTCATTAATTGTTCCAGATGTAATGATATCACCACTCTTTAAATTTCAGTTGTCTTCTATTTGCATGTACACACGTGATTGATCTCTATGACTTGGTATTGTCACTCATCTTCCTTGTGAGTTTCCTATTCTCTACTGAAACTTAGCTTCTTTTTGTTATAACAAACCCTGACAAATGTTTAATGTTTATGGCACTTCCAATGTCATGATCTCCTTCCTAAGTGCTTCTTGTAGACATTGATAATGTTTTTTTTTGCTACCATGTCTATATTCTCCCTTCTAAGTAATAACAATTTCCACTGGAGCTAATTACTTCCCGGTCATATATTCTCTTGTTAGGAGGTAGATGCAAAAGCCTACATTCCAAGATGGAATTCCAAAGCACATGATTCTAGTTGCATTCTGGGAGAGATCTAAGTGTGACCGAGGAGCTGGCAAAGATTTTGAAATCTGTGGGATGTAAGGATAGAGGAATGGCTGGAACCAACTGCTGGCTGGTGACAAAAGCAAACTTATCACATTGCTCCTCCAACATGAGGGTATGTCCTCTTCTGGTATCCCAGACTTTTTGGAGCTTTTGGTTGTGTAGACTCTCCAGTTTTAGACCAGTCTCGGGGCAGACATGTGAATCTTACCAAATGCCTCTAAGGAAGGTTTCTCGAAGGGTCTGAATGTCTGCCTTTGTTTACATTGCTCGAAACCAGTAACATCAGATACAATCCTTACTTTCAGCTATAATCAGTGCTTTCTTGGAATCCTGCAGTAGCCTTCTTTCTGAGCCTCATATTTTTGATTTCATCTTCCATCAATAAGTTCTGCACTTATCCAGAGTTTTATATGTACCTCTCCTGGTTCTGCACACATTTCAGGAGGAAAAAACATGAAAACATGACAGGATGTGCATTTTGGGCGATTAGCATGTATAAGTGTGTGTTTTAACCACATTAGGACCACATCCCCTCAGCACGCCCCAAGTCTCCATTTTTCTTGCAACTTCTTCAACTTTCCACATTTGAAATGACCTATTTCTCTATTTGTTATTTGGCCAAAGACTGAAAGCAATGTGAGCTAATTATAGAGAGACTTTTGTCAAACAGAAGGGCTATCCATTTGCAGCTGAAGGGGGCTGTTTTTCTTTTACATCAGTGATAGCTTGCTGGGATTAAAGGTACACAAGAGTCTCTAATAACTTCAGATTTGGGCTCACAGGAGAAAGCACATAATAAAGGGGACTTCAATTGCAAAGCAGGGCGGGTGGAGGATGCATTCTGGCAGTTTAATGGGCATCCTGTGACAGAAAGGACATGTAAATAATAGGAGAAAGGCACAGCAGCCAGTATCACCCTGGGACATCAGAATTATAAGTGTCAATCAAATAAGTGAGAGCAATTAGCATGGAAGTGACTTGCTCAGAAAAGATGTCTATCACCAGCCTTACCATCCAGTATGGCATTATGTCAAGGGGGAAGAACAGATGACATTGGTGAAGAGGGTATTGTTACATGAAAGCAGGAGATGTTTCATTGCAGCAGTAGTATGAGGCTTTGTCTTTTGAGCTTTCTTTTAAGGTATTTTTATAACAGAAAAAAAAACCAAACCTATAATTTGAGATAATGCCAGTATTCCCAGAAGCTGCATCTCTGTCTCTCTTTCTCTCTCTCTCTCTCTCTCTCTCTCTTCTCTCTCTCTCTCTGTCTGTCTCTCCCTCTCCCTTTCTCTTTTGTTTGATTTTGAGTACCACTTAGCGGTGCTCAGGGGCCATACCTGGCCCCTGTGCTCAGAGGCCACTCCTGGAAGTGCTGGGATTTGTGATAGGGTTTCGGTTGCAGTAATATTGGAGCGAGGCCGACGATTTAATTTTCATACTGTCTTTCCTGTCACACTTTCATCTTTTTTTTCCTCTAAAGCCTCCTGAGGGAGCTTTCTACTTTAAGAATCCAGTTAGGAAGTCATCACAGCACCACTGGCATGAAGGGTCTAAAACCTTTCCAGAAGTTATAAAAGTTAGAGATTCTCAGGGCTGAGAGTCTTTCGTTGTTGGGCAGAAAAATGACCATTCTCTCCAGTTATATGCTGTGGTGAAAAATGTGGGTCACAGATATCAGAGGTCCATATTTTTCACCATAGAATATCAGTTTGGGCAGTGTTTGGGTGACAAACGCATCAGGTTGAAGTGGTCTGAGTTGTTTACTGGGAAGTGAAATTAATCTCCCCTTGACCTTGGGAGCTGGAATCATATTGTTTGCCTCAGACTGTGACCTGGACATCACACTTTGAAGGCAACTGACTGTGAGTGGCGGGAAGGCGATGATGTGACTTCCCCCACACTCAGCCAATACCTCAAAGGAGCATTCCAGGGGAAATAGGATGACTCCAGAGTGACCTCTTTTATTCCTTCCTCTGTTCGGTATCAAAGACATATCACTCAGTGCCATTTTATAAAACACAATTCAAATGCTCCTCTTTTCAATTGAAATGTTTAGGACTAGAGGGAAAAATGAACTGCCTTGCCAACCTAGATTAAAGCAACAATAATAACAACAGGATCAATAGAACTTCCTTTGAGGTTTACCAAAGTCTATGTTTTAGCACATCAAGAACATACCACCAACTATGATGGTGTTGATGGTTTGCTGGAGAGCTTGAGTGCTGTCCCAAACTAAACACCAATTTATCTCCAATCTGTTTCATACATCAATTCTCAGTTAGGGCTATTCTCTTCAAGTTCTTTGCTCTGTAATGTTATCTAGTATGTGGCTACTAAATGGAATTTTACCCTATAAGATAAAAATTAAAAATAAAAACTATCTGCATCTCCTTAAAAGATAAATATTGGAAATGGCTTTTGGTAGTGATGCACACAGGTGGAGATTATAACTCTTACACATAAAATGCTTAATGCCATAAACTAATAGATTTAATAAAGATGTATTAAAAGCAACCCACACTAAAAATGTGTGAAAAACCTGAATAGAGGCTTCTTCAAAGAATACAAATAGCTGACATATTTGAAATATGAAAAAAACCCTCATATTAACTTATTATTAGTGAAATTCAACCCAAACTTCCATAATATAATTACAGGTGAAATTGGTTTATATAAAAAGTCCAGGGTATTAGTGAGAATGCAGAGAAAAGAATCCTTATATACTATTGTTTGAAATGTAAATTGATGTAACTTCATTAAAAAACAGAAAATTCCATATGATCAGCCTATATCTCTCCCAGGCATTTGTCCAAAGCTAGTGAAAGACAAATTTGAAAGGATATTTGCACTTCAATATTAATAACAGCATTATCCACAATAGCTAGAACATATACTCAAAATAAATGCCCATCTATAGATTTTTAAAATCTGCAGTATATATGCTCAATGCCCTATAATCATAAAAGATGAAATCATTCACTTTGAGATAAAAATTAATGAATTTTGAAATTATTGTGCCAACTGAAATAAAGTGGTGAAAGACAATTATCACATGGTTCTACTTACATGTTTGATTTGAATTACTAAACCAAATGAACTGGAAAAATCAAAGCTAATGTTTAGATTCAGTGAAAACTCGGTGGCTACCAGAGGAAAAGGGGAGAGGAGGTGGAGGAAATGAGTACAGAGGCCGCTTTCAACCACTGAAAGTCTCAATGGTGTGAAGCTAAACACCTGAAATTCCATAATACTGCAACCCAATGCAACTCAATAAAAATACAATAAAAAAACTAAAAAAATAGCAAAATTAGCAAAGTATAGTTTGCTAACCAAATGCCTGCATTTGTAAATAAAAGCTTTAATTGCACAAAGTCAGATCTATAAAAACTGATGAAAGCATGATAAAATAAAAAGAAGGCAGAATTGAAGTAGTGTACAGGATTTTAGAAACCTATACTCTAGACATAGTTTCTATAAAATTAATTCATAAATATGTAAATAAACATATATATGAACATTTCTATATGTGAAACTAAAGCTCCTATTGCTCACCATCATTAAAATCATCAAAAATTATGCACTATTTTTATGCACAAAATATGCACAAACAAGTCTTGTAATACTTAGAGCAACTTTTAAAGATGAATTTTTAAATTAAAAAATTTAAAGATGCATTTTAAAGTTGAATCCAAACCTCAAAGCACATAGAAAGAGACTCAAGCTTAAAAGCCTTTCACTGGATTTCTTTTTTTTTTAATTGAATCACCGGGCAATAGAACATTACAAAACTGTTCATGATTGGGTTTCAGTCATAGTGTTCCAACACCCACCCCTCTACCAGTGCACCCTTCCCAACACCAATGTGCCCCTTTTCCCTCCTCCCACCAACCTGCCTTATGGTAGGCACTCTCTCTCAATCCCCCTCTCTCTTTTTCTCTCTCTCTCTCCCCATCCCTTCTTACCTTCCCCTCCTTTTGCGCATTCGCATTCTCACAGGATTTGTTTTTATTTGGGTTTCTGAGAACTGCAATGGTGACCTTATTAGTGGAATGATGGCCTTATTAGTGGAATGGTGGCCTTATTAGTGGAATGGTGGCCTTATTAGTGGAATGGTGGCCTTATTAGTGGAATGGTGGCCTTATTAGTGGAATGGTGGCCTTATTAGTGGAATGGTGGCCTTATTAGTGGAATGGTGGCCTTATTAGTGGAATGGTGGCCTTATTAGTGGAATGGTGGCCTTATTAGTGGAATGGTGGCCTTATTAGTGGAATGGTGGCCTTATTAGTGGAATGGTGGCCTTATTAGTGGAATGGTGGCCTTATTAGTGGAATGGTGGCCTTATTAGTGGAATGGTGGCCTTATTAGTGGAGTGGTGGCCTTATTAGTGGAATGGTGGTCTTACTAGTGGAATGGTGGCCTTATTTGTTAAATGGAGGACTTATTAGTGGAATTGTGGCCTTATTAGTAGAAAGCCCTGCAGCAGATGGACGTGTTCTTGTTGCTGAGTGAGAGAAGCAGGGTGTGTGATTTCCTGACAGATTTCCTACTGTCTGCTGAATTCGTGTTTTCTTTGATTTGGCTTTTCCACTGAAATCTCCCTCATTTCCTGTTTGGGGAAACTATGGAGACAGTTTTGCTTTCTGTAAAGTGGGATAATACTTCCTAGGTTTATTTTTTAAAGGGTTACAATAAATTATTTTCTCTAAAAACACGGAAAAATTCAGGTATTTCCTCTGGTAAACCTGTTCTTATGGTCTACTTCTTCAGTCTCACAACTGACATCCGATATTACATTCTCTTATTGATCTATCTGCCCTCTGTTCATAGCACTAACTCACTCAATGAATATTTACCTACTGAGTCCCCACAGTCAGCCAATGTTTAACCTCTGGAAATACACCACTAAAATATTTTATTCTGTTTCTTCAAAACAAAATAAAGGAATCTGTTTCTAAAAATCAGAATAAAGTGTTGATAATGACAGTGGAACTGGCACTGCATTATAAGTAGGTCAAAAAAGGGAGGTGAATGGATGAAGGAGGTGGGGAACTACAGGTGTTTCAGTGAAGAATGTTGCTAGTCTGAAATCAGCGCACACAAAGGCTCTGGACGGTACCTTTTTAAGACTTTTTCAAAGTTGTAATTATCACTGTATAGTTCCTTATACTATAAAAATTGCACAAAACTGCTACAGAGATAGGGGTACAGTTGTTCTCCCTATCATCAGTCCTGACATCTAGCACAGATCTGGCACAAGGGAGGCCAGTTACTGCAATGCAATTAAATGAATCACAGGAATAGAAAGATGAAAATGAAGACTGACTTCGCCTGATAGGACAGAACTCAACGACTTAAGCATTTCTGGAATGATCTAAATAACTATGGCCTGGTAATTTTAAGGCTTTCCCTTTCCCTTATTTCCTGTCTTTCCTTTTCATACTCATAACATTTAGAAGTTATAAATAAATATTTTCTAAAGCGTCTTCAAAGAATGTGTGATATGTTTGTATGACTTAGCTCAATTTCTTAGATAAGTGGAAATCTTGCATTCATGGGAACATGCGAAGAAAGAGGCATCAGTGGTGTCGGTGTCCTTGTCAACACAAACCTGGTCATGAACCTTGATTCATTTGAATGCCTAACAAACCAGATAAAATGATTACACTTGATCTTTTGAATGTGTGCCAGTCTCTGTGGTGTAAAGTGGTATCTCATTGTTGTTTGCAACAAGTGCTGGCGTGGGTGTGGGGGAAAAGGGGACACTCATCCATTGTTGGTGGGAATGCCGGCTGGTACAGCCTTTCTGGAAAACAATATGGACTTTCCTCCAAAGACTAGAAATTGAACTCCCATTTGACCCAGCGATACCACTCCTGGGAATCTACTCTGGGAAGCCAAAAATATGCAGCGGAAACACCATCCCTACTTTTATGTTCATAGCAGCATTATTTACAATAGCCAGAATCTGGAAGCAACCAGAGTGCCCGAAAATCGATGACTGGATAAAAAAGCTTTGGTACATCTACACAATGGAATACTATGCAGCTGTTAGGAAAAATGAAGTTATAAAATTTGCCTATAAATGGATGGACATGGAGAAGATTATGTTGAGCGAAATTAGCCAGAAGGAGAGAGACAGATACAGAATGACTGCATTTATCTGCATAACATAAATATATAGGTACATATTATGATACCAATATCCAAGATCAAGTGAAACATATATCAGGAGGTCCTGTCAAAGGTGGAAATTATCACAAACGTGTGGGATTCAGAGGCTAGGTAAGACAGAAATGGAACAGTGTGCTGACAATTGTTGAGGGTACTAATGCCAACCTAGAACTGAGCATTAAATAGAGGCAAAAAGATACACATGACAGCCCTTTAATGTACGTTCTGTAATTCATAGTCTGGAGGGGAAGGAAAAGAGAAAGAGAGAGTAATGGAAAGAAATCAAGAACCTGCCATGGAGGAGGGCTGGGGGGGGGGAGGGAACCGGGATGTTGGTGGTGGGAGATGGGCACTGGTGGCGGGATGGGTGCTGCAACACTGTTTGACCAAAACCCAAATATGAACTTTTTAATTGTATATCTTTGTAATTTTAAAAATAAAAAAAAATTAAAATAAAAAAAAATGATTACACTTGAAGAGATGTGGCCCACTACCAGCAGTTTCTATCTTCATTGTCTACACACCAACATCCACATACAAGGAAGAAGAAATTGAGAAATTCTACATGGAACTGGAGGAGTTCTATTAAGAAGACCTTTCTACAAGATCACAGTTGGTGATTTTAATGCCAAGAGAGGACTGAAAAGATCAACCGAAGAACTCCACATCTGGACCCAGGGCCTAGAATGGAACAAACAGGGTGAGAGACTATATGAGTTCATCATGTCAACCAAACCATTCATGGGAACTCAGAGTTCCAGAAGGCTGAATCTAAAAGCTGGACATGGGAATCTCCTGGTGGACAGTTCCACAATGAAATTGACCATACCATATTCAATTGATGGTTTTGCCTGACAGATATTGCTGTTGTCCCAAAATTCCAAACAGGATCAGACCACCGTTTCCTTTGTGCAAGATTCTACTTCACAGAACATGGAGAAAAGACTGCATATTTTAAGAAGAGAACTTCCAGAATGACCACCAACTGGGAACACTTTGGCACTATTGTGGCAACATGGGACCATCATTGACGACATATATGAAGAATACAACCAACTGGTTCAGCACCTCCATGATTGTGCGAAGGACACCGAGAGAAAGACACAAAAGGATGCCTGTCTTCAAACACTCTCGACTCATTCTCCAATGTGGCAAGGTGCGAGACTCAGGCAACCATATGTTAATGTCCAAATTGCAAAGCAGTGCAGAGAAGCGAACAAGTAAGACCTCAAAGAGAGAAGAGCAGCAATACTGGCGGTGCAGTAGAAGCCGGGAAAAAATATTTGCAATACCCGCCTGTGCTTTGCCAACTATAAGACCAAGATGACTGCCCTCTGACGTCCTGATGGATCTATAATATCTTCCATAAAGGCAATGGAGAAGATTATCCATGACTTCTACTCAGATCTCTTCAATAGCCATGTCCACCTGCCCACATGCCAAATTCTGCAGGATGGATATGTCATTCCCAACATTCTCCCTTCTGAAATCTGAGATGCCATTTCATCAGTAAAGAAGCAAACAGAACCCAGCCCAGACAAAGTCAGACCTGAACACCTGAAGAATCTGCCTTCAGTACTCGCCTATACACTGGCACAGTTCTTCACATGCTACCTGTCTGATTGCCAAGTTCCTTCTCAATGGAAAACCAGCAGGACAGTTCTACTGTTCAAGAAGGGAGACATCCACGACATTGGCAACTATCACCCCATCTGCCTGTGGTCCATCATCTATAAGCTGCTCACTTGAGTCATCCTGAACAGGATTGGCAGAACATTAGATGAAGGGAAACCATGCGAGCAAGCTGGCTTCCGAAAAGGATTCAGTACAATCGACCATACCCACACAGTAACCAAGCACACTGAGGTTTGTAGGGAGTTCAAGATGCTGCTCTGTCTCACGTTCATTTATTTAAAGAAAGCCTTTGATTCTGTGGAGACCGAAGCAGTTATCAAAAACCCCAGCTAAACAGGGTGTTCAAACCCAATACATCAAGATTCTTCGTGAGCTGTATTACGGATTTGCCACCAGGATCTCACCATTCTACAAGGAAGTGATCATTAATGTCAAAAGAAGGGTTTGGCAGGCTGATACCATTTCACCGAAACTCTTCAGCACCACCTTTGAGAATGTCAAGCACCAATCAGAATGGGAAGGAATGGGGGTGAAGATAGATGGTCGGCAACTACACCACCTCCACTTTGCTGATGACATCGTTCTAATAACATCAAACTTTTGCCAACTGGCACAAATGCTGGCTAACTTTGACCAAGAATGTGGAGATAGCCTTACAGCTGAATCTCAACAAAACTATGTTCAAGAAAAATGAATTAGTTCCAGATGCTCCATTTACTCTCAACGGAACAAACATCTCTGAATGCAGCAGTTATGTGTACCTAGGTCGAGAACTTAACGTGATGAACGACCTAAGACCTGAGCTGTGCATGAGGAAGAGAGTGGTGTGAAACGCCTTCCAGAGCATCGAAGAAAAGCTAAAAAGTAAAATAAACCTCCAGCTTTGGACACATCTTTTGACTCCACTGTTCTCCCTGCATTAACATATGCCTCAGAGACCTGGGCCCTACGAAAGCAGGATGAGAACTCTATTCGGGTCTCTCAAAGAGGAATCAAAAGAGCTATGCTTGGAATATCACGCCTCACTCAAGCGAGAGAAGGAATCGGAGTCCTGACCTTTGTTGCTGTTCCAGAGTCAGGGACGCTGTCTTGTTTGCCAAGGCATCAAAAATCAGATGGGCTGGACATGTAATGCAACTTGGAGATGACCACTGGACTAGAGCCGTGACTGATTGGATCCCATGGGATGTCAAAAGATCACATGGCCACCCACCTACAAGATGGTCAGACTTCTTAGTCAATACTTTAAATGAACGGTTTAGGCTCTTTGTATTCCTGGAGGAAGAGATACCATTTGGCTACACTGGCACATAGCAGGGACAAATGGAAAATTACTGGCGCCCACTTTAGCAAATTGGCGAACAACATGATGTCAAGTGATCAAGTGATCAAGTGGAAATCTTGATGTTTTTATTTCTTTAAGTCATACCTGGCTATGCTCAGGGGTTACTCCTGACTCTGCAGTCAGGAATTACTCCTGCCCATGCTTGGGGGACCATACGGGATGCCGGGAATCAAACCCCGGTCAGCTGTGTGCAAGGTAAAAACCTTACCTGTTGTACTATTACCCCAGCCCTCATATTTGCTTTCATGGTTGACAACTTTACTGAGTACTTATGTGCCTTTGCTACAAATAAGGGTTTTTCCTGCCATAACCACAACTGCTCAAATCAGACTCTGATGCCAACCTCAGATGTCTCTTTGTGGTACGCTTACTCTGCTCGGCAGGTTCCCAGTCCCTTGACTAGATGCCTTATGGGAATGGGAAGAGGGATACCTATCTAATCCCTGCACCTTAGATTCTGACAACTGTTTGAAGCTCCCTAAAGCTACTGCCCACCCCATCTCAGCCAGCATTTGATTCCCTTGCTTAGCCTTATCCAAAGTCTTCAAGACTAAATCATAAGATAAACAGCCCATGTTAAAAGTTTAAAGGCTAGCACTTAAAACATTAAATTGATGGCAGTTACCACAGTATGTGTGACTTCCTTGACTATCCTACCTACAGCATCCTGACATCTTTCAGTGGATAGTGATTAACATCACTGGGGCTTGCTCAGGAAGACAACTTCTGAGTACTTTCCATCTTGCTTTCCCACATCTCATCCTTAAAGGACGAGATCAAGATTCAACTCTTAAAATAATATCTTTTGGTTCACCCCAAGCATCTCTGGTATAATTTTTGCCTAATTAAAAATATACATAATTTACTTTTGATAGGTTTTTTTGGTGTTCCATAGATATTTTGCTTCCTAATCTAGATTTGTTTACTTCTCAAGTCATCTCATGTGAAATCAAATTAGTCAATATTTTCCACTGATGTAGCCATGGGATTATGCACCATTGGTCTTTATACTGACTGTCAAAAATGTTAGAGAGAAATGATGGGAATCTGACCTCAAGTCTTCCATCTTCAATGCCTGTATTGATGTCTTGTTTCCTTGCTTTGTGCATAGGATGATACACTGCCATCCGGCTACATTACTTCCTGAACTTAAAACTCTTTAAAGGTTTCTCATTACCCATAGAGTCAGATGGTTTGAAATTATTTACAAAGTGTTCTACATTCTTGAGATTCATTTCCTGTTATGCCCTCTCCCATAACTTATGATCTACGAGTAATGCTTACACTGCTGTAACTATGGTCACAGCACAAAACAGATCTTCACTTTTCCATTGTACCCTGCTGTGTTCACAAATGGGTACACCTATTCTCTCTTGCCTAGTCAATGGCTCCTTACTCTTTAATATTCAGATCAGTTAGCTAACTATTTTAGGACACCTCTGTAGCTTCCAGGGGAGGTAACAGCCTATTTCCTGGGCTCATATTGTCCTTTACATACTTCTATCATAGCATTTCAATCATTGCATTAATTCCTCAAGTTTAGTTTTAAACATTTGCTGTGTTACAGACATTGTCTTAGGTGATGGGAAGATTCCATTGACAAAGCCAGATAATTTCCTTTATAGAGAGGATGCATGTAAAATATTTTACAAATTAATCCTTAAATGGATAAATGTGAAAAGTGTTACTAAATAGAAGCATGGGAGACAAGACTGGGTAGTGAGGTCAAAGTATTTTATTTTATTTTGCTTTTTTTGAGTCACACCCAGCAATGCTCAGGGGTTACTCCTGGCTCTTCACTCAGGAATTACTCCTGGCGGTGCTCGGGGACCATATGGGATGCCGGGACCGAACCCAGATCAGCCGAGTGTAAGGCAAATGCCCTACCTGCTGTGCTATTTCCCCAGGCCCAAGTCAAAGTATTTTATATATGTATTACTATATCACTGTCTTCCCGTTCATCCTCGATTTGCTCGAGCGGGCACCAGTAACATCTCCATATGACCTGTCTCATGCAAGTAGAGCCCAAGGGCACCTGCTTGCTCCAGGAACATAAAGAGCCTCAAACCATTCCATCAGGTCATGGGAATGAGGTCTATAATTGTTACTGGTATCTGGCATATCAAATACGACATGGGTAGCTTGCCAGGCTCTGCCGTACGGGTAGCATATTCTTGTAGTCATCTCAAAATCCAGCATTTATTGCGCCACACAAGCCAGGCTGTGATAGGCTGATCTGCTGGGTGGAGTTCTGATGAGGGGGAAGTCCAGATGTGGAAAATGGAGGTCCTCATGGAGTGGGGGGTCGTCTGGCTTGTTGTGAGGCTCTGCTGGGCAGGATTAAAAAGACTGCAGCAGGGTGGATCTCGATGAGCCGAGCTGTGATAGGCTGATCTGCTGGGTGGAGTTCTGATGAGGGGGAAGTCCGGATGTGGAAAATGGAGGTCCTCATGGAGTAGGGGTTCATACATAAAATATATTATTTTATATATATTTTTCTGATTAAGAGATATACAAGATGAAAACAGATGGATAAATTGGGACTATTCAGGTGAAGAGAGAAGGAAAGGATGATTACTAAAGTACATGGTTTACATATCTGTGTCATCATTTAAAATTTATGTAATACAAAGAGACCTTGAGATAATTTTAAATTATCCCTAGGAGTTAGTACAGTATTCAGAACATTTCAATGCCTTCTGAATTTATCAAAGCTGTTAAATTATTGTTCTAAGTGTGATATCTTTTTAGTGAGTACCAAAGAGTCCAGCTATTTGCAGGCTCTGCATCAGAGAGGAAGAACTCCCATCATTTCTTTGTTTCCTGGTGTTTGGGTTTCCTTTATTCAAATTGTGGCTTTCTATCTCTATCCTTACTACACTGCATTTCTCAGAAGATCTTCCAAAATTCTTCCCACATCATTCTCTCACACAATGATGTGGGACAACAGTCTGCAATTTTCGAGGCTCAGTATGATTTAGTCCTAATAATGGTGGCATATTGAACTCTTGCCACCCAATTGTGGTGTGATGGAATCTGGGTGTAAAATATTTGGTAAACTTGTACTTTGACAACCAATCTGAATGTCTTATTGACTGTTCATGGAATGGAATGGAAACCAGGGTTTCCCAGGTAACTTGTGGATCCCACACTGGGAATCTAAGTGCTCAGAACAATGAAATTCTAATGCCATGCAGAGAAAGATTCTAATTGCTAGAATTAACCAGGAAGCAAGGAAGAGGGCACATGACACTAGCTCTCTTAGTATCCATTCTCAACTTTTCCTGCCTTCTTCAACAGCAATAGGCTATTTTTTTGGAAAGCAAATTTGAGATAAAATCAAAAACAATATAGATAAGCCTTTCTTACCCTCCCCCTTCTCTTCCCTTTCACCATGCCCACTGGTGCTCAGAGTTTACTTCTTGCTCTGTGCTCCAGAGTCACTTGTTACAGTCTATGATGCTGGAGATTGAACCTGCATCACCCTATGCAAGGCACCCTACCTGCTGTACTACTGCTAGGTCCCAGTTTTCTTTTTCACTAATGGAGAAGTTAATCTTTAACAACCACTTTTCAAAATTAACTATTTTCTCCTTTTTTGTTGTTATGACTGGGTGGGGGGTTCACAGATAGTTGGTGGCAGTGCACAAACACATAAGTGTGGGGCCCATGCACAATGGATGCGATGTTAGTTATGGTGTTTGACAGGGCTTCAGCCCAATTTGACACATCCTTTGCCACAGCATGGGGCCTACACTCAGCACATATGGTGGCATCACAGACTGAACTCTCATAATCATGCTTGCCAAACAGGCACTCTACGACTGAGCTATTCCTGAATTCTAGCATAAAATTATTAAGTAGGAAAGGTCTTGATTATTTCTATCCTATGTTGCTAAATGTAAAATGGAGCTGGTGCACAAGGATAACAACTTATGGTAAGCATTTTTATCATCCTCTTCATCATGACTCTCAGTAAAAATTATCCTTAAACATTTTATTCAGTCCTACTTAGTTCTTAATTCTAGTACCCAACTACCTCCATAAATTCCGATTAAAATTTTAAAGTGATGGTAGGTCATGTTGTGAATGATATATTAAGTTGAACAAGTGTCCTAAGTAACTTTCTGATTTTTTTTCAGGCTGGAACACATTGTGGGTTGAAGCGACAGACTGATATACATTGTTCTGGAGAAATACCATGGCTTTTCACTTTGGGAGTACATACAATAACTATGCTCTTCTATTGCATCTAGACTCAAATTCTTTTCTCTAGAAGAAAAAAAGGTAAACGTCTTCCTATCTGGCAGTAGAATGGTCATTGTAAGTTACGGAGCTCTATGGAAGACTTAGCAATAATGGTCATTGTAAGTTATGGGGCTGTATTGAAGACTTAGCAATAAAATAATAATGGCACTAGAAAATAAGACACTACTGGTTTCTGGAGCTGCCTTCCAGAGTTTTAGTGGTGTGGTTATTTGGATCTCTATTATTTGTCCATTTTGGATACAGAGATACCAAAGACTTTCAATGTGGTAATAAAATATTTCATGGGAGCAAAAGTAGAAATATAAAAGTGTTGAAATTATGAGATAAAACAGATCCAAACTCTTTTTAATTAATGTCAGCACAAAATCATCATGACCAATTAGGAAAAAAAGGACAGAGATAGACCGTGTATTTGGAGTGTGACACATTGTTTTATTTGACGTATTTAGGACATTCATTCACTCCAAAAAGTCTATTTTGAACTTCCTACAAGGTTTCTGTCTACGTAAGAGATTTTGTGTCAGTAGTACTTTATAGAATTTCACCTTATATTGATACAAACTGCTTGAGTTTTTGAAAACTACGCTGTCAATGATTTGAGTGGGAGTCAGTGACAGCAAGTTTTCCATCTCTAGTCTTAGTTTTGTACCAACTACATGCCTTCACTAATACAATTGTGTTGACTCATGAACTAGATTCTGTGTCATTAACCTTTTCCAATAAAATGAGGTAAAACAAGGATATATAAACAACTCAAAACTTAATTGCTCATGTTAGGGTGGAAAATACCTGACTTAACACACATCTGGGGAAAAACAGTTTGAGCAGTGAAAGTTTATGATTAATGATCAGAGAGAGTTCCATAACAGGTCCATCCAGGCTCACTCACACACAAGGCATGCTGCTAATGACTCCACCTATTTCGGCCCTCTACATCTCTCATCCCAGGCCCAATTCAAATACAAAACCCAGTGCAACATGTACAAAAACAAAATGTCTGAAAAATTTGTCAATTAGACAAAAGACTCTGACATGAGACCTAATTAACTGGATGAACCCTGCGTCTTTATGGTGGATTACTGTAACTGGGGAGAGGGCAAGAATTTGGTTGAAAATAAAGTAGGGGGATATGACTTAAGATGCATTTCAGGTGTAAGGCCCTAAATTTGTCCCTGTCCATGGCCCTGTCCCTATTGCCACCAAATATCATCAGATGTAGTCCTCATAACAGTAACATCAAAAATAAGTTTAAGGGATTGATAATACATTGGATAGGATGATCTTCTTACACAAGGATAATCTGGGGTTAGTCCTCAGCATCCAAAATGATCCTCCAAGGTATCCAGGAGTGATCCCTGAGCACAGTCTGAATAAGTCCGAAGCATCACTGGTTGTTCCCCCAAATGAACAAGGTTTAAGTAAAAGACCAAGTAAAGGGTATAGTCAGTTTAATACAACTTACAAAACTCATATAGCGTTACAAATTTCCAAATCTGAAACTTGTCTCAAGTTTTAGAAAGGATTGAAGTGGACACTGATGGCAACTACATATATAAACAGACTAAATCAAATCTGGGATTTTGGAATCGCAGCAAAAACCAAAAGTATGCCTATTAGCATGCAGCTCACAGCTCAGGACATTAGGACCCAATAAACAAAACCAAATGAAATTCAATTCTGTTTATTCTTAGGTCAACATTGTTCCTTATTTTATGGAGATTTCTCTTGTATTGGGGTTGTGCAAATGACACCTATCCTAGCCGGGACATAAGAAAGAAAATGTGGACATTCAAGTGGTGGCAGAGATGTTAGAAATCATCTCTAGCCTGATTTTAGTGCCTCAGC
Organism: Cryptotis parvus; assembly: GCA_021461705.1. Classification (NCBI taxonomy): domain Eukaryota; kingdom Metazoa; phylum Chordata; class Mammalia; order Eulipotyphla; family Soricidae; genus Cryptotis; species Cryptotis parvus. The sequence continues at coordinate 417,890 of JAJIBD010022502.1, forward strand.
TCTCTTAGAGTATGAGTGGAACGTGCCTGTTGAAATGGTTTTACTGTTACACTACATCCTAGCCATTCATGCTTTATGGTCTCATCAACCTATGACCATGGTATGAATATATGTAGAGGGCAGCAGCAGGCAATCACTAATGCTCGCAGACACTTAGCTTGTTATTACCAGCCAGAGATACACTTGTAGGGTGCTAATTAAGAATGTCCCTCACTTCAAAGGCTCTATTGGGGGCAAGACCTCCAGATTTCACTTAGGCTGATTAGAATAAGATTCCTCAAAGAGAAAGCTTTAAGTTTAAGTGCCGTCTTACTTAAAAATTAGATGGTAACCACTTGGAGAGTTAATAAAATAAGTAAGGGATATTCACAATAATCAAAATTTGGGAACAACACAAGTGTTCATGAATACATGAGTAGATAAAGAAATTGTGGCCTCTAATGGAATACTACTCAATCAGAAGAAAATACCAGATCATGTGATATATTATGATCATGTGATCATAATACCAGGTCATGCTATGTGGATGGATCTGGACAGTGTTATGCTAGGTGAAATAATTCAGAAGAGATACATAATGATCTCTTTCACATATAGGGTATAAACAGAGTAAGGAAACAACAAATTTCCCGAGACAGAGTCTGAGAACTGATCTATAGGACTAAACTCACCATGTTGGAGGCAGGGGTGGGCATGAACCCTGGTAGAAGGTGTAATTTTGGAACATTGTATGTATGGAAGAAGCATTATTAATACTATTGTATATCACAGTACCTCAAATTAAAAAAAAATGAAGATAGGCAAGGAAGGCATATACATGGCTCAGTGGCACGGCACATGCTTCAGAGATATAGAGCCTGGGTTTGAATCCCTGGCTAGTCAACCCCAACACACCCCAAAGAAAGGAGCAAACTGGTGTTAGTTTCTTAAGGCTTTATTAAATAGATTATCTACATTTTCTTGTCATATATCAACTTTCTAAACTTGACTACTTAATGAGATTCTTTTTACATTATTCATGCTATCAAATGTCCCTTTCATGAAGAGGTCTACTTAACCTAGCAAAAGAGAGATACTGAAAATACTCCACTTTTTTCCTCTTGCTGCCTTCTCCACAGGACTGGTGACTTATCTTTCTCAGTTTCAACAACAGCAATCTGCTGTTTAGGCGGCCTGCTTTCAATAAAATTAGCCTAGCATTTGTAGAGGACAAACCATATTCAGACAGTTTTTCTGACATTATGAAATATTTCCTGCTGATTTGGATTCCATTGAATTGAATGAAAACAAGTTCACAGGGCTTGGGAATGTGTCTGGAAAGTTGTAAACAATGGGAAACACCAAGCAGATTCTATGCCTTAAAACTTCTGAGAACCCAGAGAGGTTGAGAGAAGGGCATGTCATACAAAGGAGTCACTGCAATTCTGGAAGATGTTGCTCGTGTCACTAATTTCATTACACAGAGTTACTCCAGTACCAGCGAATCCCAGAAAACATGCACATAAGGGCAGGAAACCATGGCATGTCAAAGAGGTGGTGAGAGAGAGTTTGGCTTCCCTTCAGTTCCTTTCCAGGGGACAGATATACACAATGAATAGATCACGCTGGAGGAGTGCCCAGGGAAAATAGGGGACAAGTGATGAGGCAGCTGTTTTGCTGGCATTAAAAGTCATTTTTAATTTTATTGGCATCGTTAATTGAGACAGAGCTAAGGCATTCACTCTCTGAAGCATTTTGGTGGCAAAATAGATGTCATCAAAGGATAGGGTTTGCACATAATGATTTTTTAAAAAAGGGACGCATCATTATAATTTAAATTACAATTTTTATTTATTTATTTATTTATTCATTCATTCATTTATTTGTTTGTTTGTTTGCTTTTTTGGGTCACACCCAGCAATGCTCAGGGGTTACTCTTGGCTCTGAGCTCAGGAATTACTCCTGGAGGTGCTCTGGGGGGGTACCATATGGGATGCCGGAGATCGAATCTGGGTCAGCTGCATGCAAGACAAATGCCCTACCTGCTGTATTCCTAAATTAAAATTTTTAAAAGGTACATATCATATATATATGGTACTATTCGGAAGGGCTGGGAAGGAAAATAAAGCAAAGGAAGTGAGAGCTTAGCATGGGTAGGGGCACTTGTGATCACCTGAGATCACGATAAAAGGTGTTATCAGAGGAAAATAGAAATGAGGGAGGGAGAGAGGAAGAGAGAGAGAAAGAGAGAGAGAGAGAGAGAGAGAGAGAGAGAGAGAGAGAGATGGGAAAACAGTGTCTCAGCAGAGCAAAGAGTGACATACATGCCCAGAGGCAGGAAAGAGCATTGTGTGTTCTCTGAAGTGCAATGAGACTGTGGGATGGTTGGAGTGGGGAGGGTGAGAGTGGGGATGATTTGGAGAGGTAGGAGGGGGTCCATCACTGAAGGCAGGGATGTCCATCATAAAAGAGGTCAGGCCCAGTGCAACATGACAATGCAGGGCTGATGCTTTAAGAGCAGTGGAAAGTGACTCATGGCCAGTTAAGCATAAACTTTTCTTTCTTTTGAAGTCTTAATCTCACCCCTTCCAGTGATTTATTTTCCCTGTTATAGTTTTCTCTCTTGGGTACGGGGCTGCTTGGGAGTCCTCCCTGGGCATTGGAAGGCCCGCCCCTTCCCTGCCTCTATTCAGTGCTCACAGGGCCCACTGGCTGCAGGATTTCTCCTCTTTTGAGCCCTGGGCTGGGAAAGGCGAAGTCAATCTCTCTTCCCATGGTTCCATCCTGCCCATTTCCATCCCATAGTGGATAGGTGACTCCCAAAAAAGAATAAAGAATGCTGTGTAGGGACCGTACAGAGTTAGGGGAGGCATGGCAGGCTTGCCTTGCTGCCTTCCACCACCCACCTCTCCCACCCCAAACACTCACCCAAACCCATTACTTAGCCTTACAGGGCCTGCACCTTTAAGAGCAGCAGAATTCAGGCTCTCTCTTGATGATGATTACCTTAGCTGGTCAGCCCCATACAAAGCATCAGCTTACATCTGTCAGAGGCAGGAAGGAGAGACAGGGGGAGCCAGGAAATCAGGAAGCAGGGAGTAGACAGACAAAATCAGCATTGGAGAAGAGAACTGGAGTCAATACTGCACATTCATTAGCTGAGACTCCCAGTTCTAAACGTTTTCTATTGTCTCCTAAGCTTCACTACAAAACTCAAAGATAAAATTATCGAGATTTTTAAGGTATGTGCTATAGAGTGCTGAATCCCCAAGTGTAGGGTATATGGACAGGCCATAGCAAAGACTCATATTTAGTTTAACTGAGGCAGATGGAACAGCAAAGGGTGGTTATGGGAGTGGCAGAGGAAATGGAGTCACTGCAGTTTGGAAGAGATCAGTCCAGCAGTTCTGTCAAAGAAGAACAGGACAGAGATAGGTGGAGGACAGGTGACGAAGGCGGCTTAGACCTGGGCATCACTGGCTGAGGTAGTGGGAGACACATTTCAGATGTGCATTTTTTTTAAGGAAGAATGACTTTTAAATGGGTTTTAAAGAACTTCTTAGATACAACTGATTTTAAAGAAGTCCTAAGAAACATTTTACTGAACAAATGACCATAAAGCACTAAGATTACAAGCTATGTCTAAAGTACTGCTATAGTACAAAAATGACAAGTAAACTTTTTGGAACCACACCTGGCATTGAGCAGGGGCTATTAGGCTGAGTACTTTCTCCTGATGGTTCTTGCTCCAAGATTGCAGCTGGAGGTGCTCAAGGAACCATAGGAACCATGCAGTTCTTGAGTCCAAACTCAGACCTCTTGTATGCAAAGGGTGTACTCAGTCCATTAAGCAGCTCTCTGGTCCAAGATGTACATTTTGTAAAAAGAAAATCCCAATGGGACATCCCTCCACCTGAAGTTCCAGCACCAACCCAGCTATGCCGATGGACCCTGGGGATAGCAATGCTGACATGACAATTGTCACTAGCACCGATATCACCCCCATGCCAATATTATACCTTCGCCAACTTCCAGTGTCTCCCTCTAGGAAGCCTCTTTTCTGGCAGGCTTCCTCTGTGGGATGTGTCTCTTTGTGTTTTAGGATTGCCTGGTCTTTAATACTTTAGTTAGACAAGGAAGGTTCTTTTTTCCAGCATATGACAATGATCGGTTTATTAAAAGTGCTATCACAAACACTATTTAACTTCCACTCAGATTTCCCAGTCATATGAATTTTAGTGAAATAGAATATCTTGATCATGATTTTTTGAGAGGGCAATAGAGGCGTATATTGGAAGAAGATGAAGTTACCTTTGAAAATGCACACAATTGACGTTACTACAAGATGATGAGAAAAGAGAAATTTTTTTTAAGGGTTAACTTTTTTAAAACATTTTTTTATTTTTACAATTACAAAGATATACAATTAAAAAGTTCATATTTGGGTTTTGGTCATACAGTGTTCCAGCACCCATCCCTCCACCAGTGCCCATCTCCCACCACCAACGCCCCCGGTTCCCTCCCCCTTCCCCAACCCTCTTCCATCGCAGGTTCTTTATTTCTTTCCCTTTCTCTCTCTTTCTCTTTTCCTTCCTCCAGACTATGGATTACAGAACATACATTAAAGGGTTGTCATGTGTATCTTTTTGCCTCTATTTAATGCTCAGTTCTAGGTTGGCATTAGTACCCTCGACAATTGTTAGCACACTGTCCCATTTTCTGTCTTACCTAGCCTCTGACAACCACACGTTTGTTATAATTTCCACTTTTGACAAGACCTCCTGATATATGTTTCACTTGACCTTGGATAAGATAAATATTTTAAAATTATGGATAATTTTAGTAAAAATAGGCTTATTAGGAAAACTATCACAGATGAAGTTTATGTGCTTCAGTTTGTTCACAAAAAAATTAAAATTACAGAGTTGAAAATGTGTTCTTCATTCCCAAGTGAAGGATGCTGTTGAGATATGAATGGCGCATTGTAGTGGGAGAGAAACAGTTGCCATTAGGGTTTTCCTTTGTTATTTTGCAGGAGAAATGCTTGAAGTCAAGAGCGCAATCAGATACACCGTGGACCTAGATCTGTCAGGTCCTGTACTGTCACTAAAATATTTCTCTTCAAGGGCTACAATGTAGCCCTCAAATATACTAGTTGCTTCCTCTAAAATGTGAGGTCCCAAGTTTTGTTTTGGGTCTTTTCAAAGCCTGACTTAATATTTCTGTTCCTGGTATTGGAATAAAGAATGTCAGTGTGGTTTCAAAGGAGTTTGTTTTCCTTGTGATGCCCAGGAGGAAAGTCTCTAAGGAAGCCGCCTGTGGTCTGTGGCCAGTCAGGACCGGACAAAGCTGGGCATTGTCTAAGCGTGTGGATAAATCCAAACCCAGGACCTGCCCTGTCACCTCAAGAGCTCAGAGATGTGGTCGGCAGCATAGCCTGGTACGCTTCTATTGGGCTCAGATGAGCTTGTTTCCCTGGCAAAAAGAGCTGTGCCCTTAAGTGCTATTATGGTGTTTACATTTTGTTAATTGTCAAAAGTATTTATATATATAAATATATATATATATACATATATATATACATATATATATATCTTTTGGGGGTCATACCTGGCAATACTCCTGGCTCTGCACTCAGGAATTTACTCCTGGCAGTGCTCAGGGGACCATATGGGATGCAGGGGATCGAACCCGGTCCGCCGCATGCAAGGCAAAAGTCCTACCCACTGGACTATTGCTCCATCCCTATTTGGTATTTCTTATAAGGAACTATTCACAGGTTATTTTCATGTGGAAGAGTCAGTTTAGATGAATGTAACTGTTGTGACTTGTGTTGTTTACTGAATGTAGCTCTTTGCAATAAAAACATGGAGTTCTTTATATAAAAGGTTCAGAGGAGATATTCGTAGTGACATCTTTTCCAATATAGCCTATGTTAACATCTAAGTTAGATGTTTATTGTCCATGGAGTCTCTTGGGAGGTAGAATTCCAGTATCTCCCCCATGTTAATAGAAGCAGATGATGTCACTCCATTATTGAATTCTGTTGTTGAGTCCCTGTACTATTCTTAAGTTGTCAGAGACCTGGGGATCATTCCAGAGCCTCTCTGCCTAGAACCAGTTTCCCCTTATTGTAAGTATACTATACTTGAGAGATGCACTAGAATGTTGGGACCTTACTCTCTTAGAAACCATCCTAAAAATGAACACATGCTATGTCTTTACCTGGATTTTCAAACCAGATGCCTCAGGGAGAATGGTGATGTGAAGTTCCTTTTGTAGGGACACTCATACGTAAATTTGTCTTTGCCTTATTCTTAAGAAACAAGCAAAATACAAAGCTCTTCTATTATCATGACTTCTTTATAAATCTATTTAATATTGTTCTATGTTTGGCATTCCAAAGACTAATCTTGAAACTTAAAAGGTGAACATTCACCACCTTTTTATTTTTAGTTTTAGGTTTTACTCAATGGTTCTCAGGAGTTACTCCCAATTCAGAGGTTGCAGGGATGAAATCCAGAGCTCTATCTTGCATGCAAAGTTTGTGCTCCAGCCCTTTAAGCTGTTTCACTGACCCTGAACGTTGAATGTTTGGTTATTCTTTTTCAGACTTTATTTAAATTTAAAACATGGGCAACTGGGGCTGGAGTGACAGCACAGCAGGGAGGTAATTTGCCTTGTACACGGTTCATTCCATATGGTCTGTTCCATATGGACATTCCATCTGGTCTCCCAAGCACTGCCAGGAGGAATTCCTGAGTGCAGAGACAGGAGTAACCCCACTGCTGGTGTGACCCAAAAAGTAAACAAACAAAACACATGGGCAACAATGATATGGCAAAAGAAAACAGAAAAACAAGGTAATGGTCTAAATTTTTCTAGTTAGATATACATGCACATATATTTTTAGAATACTGGTCCTGGCATCTGTGTTAGCACAATTGGTATCTGTAATTACCCAGGCATCATTTCTGCTCATACAAACAGATTTCATGTGTTTATATACATTTTAGGTATCAGAAAAATATTAGGACTTAGTTACCCCACATTATTTTTTTTCAACCTCACATAATGAGTCCATATAGAATCCAACTCTTACCTTCTACTAGTGGGCTCTTACATAAAATGGTACCTGAGGTCTTTTAGCATCTCAGCATTGCCCTACATGCTAAAAGACCCTAAGGTAAAAGCAAACTGAGTTGAGAAAAGTAAGCCAATATATGAGGACAGGGTCTCCACACTCAGAGGAGCACCTGGGGTCAAGGACACTAAGTGGTTGCTGCACATATATGAGACACTAGTTTCCATCCCTAGAACAAGAATAGATTAGGAAAAGATATTGGTTGGTAAGGAAGGAGGGAGGGAGGGAGGGAGGGAGGAGGAGGAGGAGAGAGAGAGTGAGAAAGAGAGAAGGAGCATGCCTTCCATAGTGTAGAGACAGGCTGGTGTGGATGGTGGTGGGATGGAAACTGGGGACATTGGTGGTGGGAAATATTCAATGCTGGAGGAATGGATGTTGAGCACTGTATGACTGAAACCTTATCATAAAAGCCTGATCATAAACTGTGTATCTCACAGTGATTCAACAACAACGAAAAGTTTTTGGTTGAGATCATGTAGAAAAGTCTGTAAAGAGATGACCTAATTAAATCAATTGGAGAGTGAGGCTTTGAATTGCTTTGAAAATCTAGTAAAAATTGTAGAGGGGTACACTGATGAAGGGTGTGGTACTAATTAAATGCATGAGAAATCATTATAAATAGAAATGTGAGTCATAGAGTCTCCATTAAAAATAAAATTAAGAGAGCTGTAGACCCTACCTAGACAAGACAAGTTTGCACAAAATTTTGTGAATGAATTCAGATTGTTTTCACAGAATCTAAAAGCAACTTCTGTTTAAGAATCAAGATATAAATAAAATAAAAAGGTGGTAAATGTTCAACTTTATAAAGGCAAGATCCTTCTTTGAGGTGATATCTGAGAAAACACCAGGAAGGTTGTTTTCCCTAAAGGACTGTCTTTGGAGTTGTAGCAGCAGGAATAGAAAGGGATCAGCCCAAGGGTAGTGAGAGAGTGAAGAATGGCAACTACTGGACTTAAAATATTTTAGGAGTGAAAGTTTGATAAAAAGTTGCACTAACCTCTCAGTCAAAGTCATCCTTGGGGCAAGGGCAGTGCTTTAATCAGTCCACTGAGAGCAAGACTAATGAGGACTGAAATAGAGCAATGACTATGTAGTGGAATAAAGACAATCTTGTTGGCTCTCACCTTTTATTCAAGCTAATAAGCCACTTGGGAGAGTGTTTGTGTGTTTGGGAGAAGAGAGCTGTAACCCCCTAAACTTGTCAAAAAATAAGAAGAAACTGCTGATTTCCAAATTCTCTAGCTGTGGAGACTTTATCCTGTAAGATTAGCATTAAAATATTTAATTAAGCAGCAGGATTTGGAATTCATATTACTTTTTACTTTGAATCTGAGTCTCTCAGCAGAGGGGAGAGGAGGCTGGGCAGGGCTTGGGAGACAGTTGTTTCATCCACTTTTATAACCAGCAAGTATTTATTTAGCACCTTTGATATATCAAACACTACACTATATGTCAACAATAAAATGATAAGCCCATTTAACAAACAGTGCTTGTGTTTGTGAAACTGAACAAAGGACATGAGGAAAGGAGTCACAAAAAGATGAGATAATGAATTAGAGGCAGGTCCTAGACTATAGAATGGGGCTTTGCAGGATGTTCTAAGAAACTAGAATTTAAGTCTGAGAATATAAAGGAGCACTAAAGAGTTCATTGGGAAGAATGATCTGATACACCATTTAGCCTGTGACAGCACCAGGGAGAAAGATCTTGATAGATGGCTCATGTGGATAAACTATTTGCCAGATCTGCTTGCTTTTTAAACTCACAGTGACAGAAGAAACTAAAAGTCTCTTTTAAATATGCCTGTTCATATCCACACCTGGCAAATGCTACCTTGCAGCTCTGAAAACAGACTTGGGAAATCAAAAGACCCTAGTGCAGATTTGTTCCTCAGTCTCCTAATGCATCCAAGAGTTAATTCACTGGACATAAATGAAGATGGCGATGGTTTTTACAGGCCTTCAGAAAATGCTTATGTCTCACCCCAGAGAAGACAGGAACACATGGATATATAACTGTGGGGTCTTTAATCCCTGGCCTTCGCTTATTAACCAAGCTTCCTCTGGGAGAGGCAAGACTCATCTGATTGGTGAGATGAACACTAGACTCTTCTAGGTTCTATTTTTCTCTGCAGTGAAGATATCTGTGTTATAGAAAGTCTATTATTGGAGACTTCGTGAGCTTCCAGTGAGGTCAAACTGCACTTTCAAATTCAGTTATCCTAGTAATAAAGCTAATGTTTCAGTTTCAAGATTTATGATTTTTTGTATTTATTGGTGAGATGAACATTAGACTCTTCTAGGTACTATTTTTCTCTGCAGTGAAGATATCTGTGTTATAGAAAGTCTATTATTGGAGACTCCGTAAGCTTTCAGTGAGGTCAAACTGCACTTTCAAATTCAGTTATCCTAGTAATAAAGCTAATGTTTCAGTTTCAAGATTTCTGATTCTTGTATTTATTTTTCAATTGGATTGAACTCAAAGCAGAAAGAAACAGTGTTCTCACTTAATCCGTGAAGATGTTAATGATAAAATCACTAACTTTTTCCTACTTACTTTTGGATTGTTGGTTTTCATTTCTGTCTTTGCTGAAAGTTGGTGGTGGTAGAAGACTGGCTCTTCCTGATCCAATGTCCTTATTAGCCCTTAAGGAAAGGCAGTTTACCGAGAGTAATATGGATGGAGAGTATGAGACTTTTGTGCTTTCCACTTTCCTCTTGTTAGTTACAGTTTAATGTTTACTTCTTCCCCAGAAAAGGAATGAGAGAATTGCTCAGCTTAGAGCTACATCTTGTTCGCCCTTAGCATCTAGGATTCATGGGGACACCGGATAATGGTGGAAGATGGAGGGGGCAGCCAGAGAGATTTCTTATCCTTTTGTGTCATGTGGTGTCAAAAAATTGGTTTCTGGATATTAATGGCTTCTACAATTTGCCTAACCTTATTTTTCCTTTCTCCTATTGTCTTAGTCATTGAAATTTATTTTATTTTACTCAACCATAAGCTTCTTTATGAATTTATTAAATCATTTAAGCAATGAAGCAGGGGTTAGATAAAAATAATATTCTCTCAAAACATTCAAGTCTCTTCAAATCTTCTTGGCTGCACATATTACTTTGACACACGAGGTTTATAATTTAGAAACAAAAATTCATGCAATCTAGGAAAGCATGACAAAATCCAACACAAATGCTTACAAGTTATTTATATTACTCCTCCTCTAATACTCCTCTAATACTTTTATTCAGATTTAAAAAGAATTCATATTATATTTAATTCAGTTCAGTGATATCTGGGGCCTCCCCAGAGGTGGAAGAGTTAAGGGATAGTATAGGGGTATAAGATAGTACAGGAGTTAAGACTCAAGCCTTGAACACACCAACTCAAGTTTTATCCCTAATGCCGTATTACCCCCTAAGAGCTTCTAGGTGGCACTGAGTCCCTCCAAATACCACTGGGGTAGCCCAAGTAATCTCTGGCACTCCAGAGTCCAAGCAACATTGACTCCTGAGCCCTTGCTTAACCCCTGTACTATCTCTCTGGCCCTTAATTTAATCACTGTTAACAGCTATTTTCAGGGCCCCCAAGGGTCTCTCCCATAGATTTACAATTAAATGTAAGGGCCCCAGGAGTCAATGCTGCTTGGGCTCTGCAATGCTAGAGATTACAGTGGTATTTCGGGGACTCAGGGCCACCTAGACGTTCTCAGGGGATCATATGGCATTGGCGATAAAATTTGGGTTGGTCTACACAAGGCTTGGGTCTTAACCCCTGTACTATCTCTCTGGCCCTTAATTCAATCACTGTTAACAGCTATTTTATACTTTGGAATGTGTTCCAGAAAACCAGCTCTTACTGAGCCTTAATTCTGAAGCTTCTACTTAACCAATATTCTCTGTCTATGTATTTCTGTGCAAAGTCTAAATATTTCTTTGCTAACTGGTTCAGAGTTTCATGAGAATAATTCTCCAGAATTTTCAAGTATCATTGTATCACTGTCTTCCCGTTCATCATCGATTTGCTCGGGAGGGCACCAGTAATATCTCCATATGTCCTGTCTCATGCTAGTAGAGCCCAAAGGCAACTGCTTGCTCCAGGAACATAAAGAGCCTCAAACCATCAGGTCATGGGAATGAGGTCTATAATTGTTACTGATATTTGGCATATCAAATACAACACGGGTAGCTTGCCAGGCTCTGCCATGCATAACATACTAGATATAAATTGTAGCACCTTCTCCTTACATAATAGTGGGGGCTGGAAGCAACCAGAGTACTTTGTGAGAGTAGTACTCTGTGAGAGTAGTGTTATATAATCATAGTTTGATTGGGGAGTAAGAAGATAATGGCTGAATATCAATCTTAGAAGTAGACTAAAAAAGAATTATGGAGTTATGTAGTGATGCTGATGATGGAGGAAGCTCAAAGTTCAAGTTGAGAAAATTACATATTCTTCAAAGGTATAGATTCGGCGCTCACTAAGCATCCCATCCCATACTGATATCCTTCAAATGCTGTCTTTAGACTTGCAACTTCACCTTCAACATGCATTCAATTATGACTGCTATTTTATGGGTTAGCAAAACCTTTTCCCAGAGTTCTGACTCTATTTCCAGGTCCTTCTAGTCTGACTTCTTGTTCTAATTTTATTAGAAGGGAAATTCATACCCAGACTCTATGATATTTATTTAGGTTTAATCTTATTCTTTTAGCTTAAGCTAATATTTCTTTCAACTTAATGCTTCTTCACTATACTAATAACACTTTATATAGGACTGTCTCTGTCAGTGCCAAATTCAGTCTTATGTCTACAAATGTTTCTACTTACTTTTTAACTTTCCGGGTGTATTTTTTATTTTAGTCCAGAACATTCTAGAACACTCGTCAACTAAACATTCAGTTTATTACCAAGTGATTATTATGCTTTTATCTAAAATCAATTTTTTTAATTATTACCTATGTATGCATCTTAGCCTGTGTGAGTGCATGTGTGCTCATCTGAACCTCTGAGTTGGCAGACTGGCAGGTCCACTGTGTATTGGGAAGGAGAAAATACCACTTTGTAATAACAGATTTGGTAGGAAAATCTCTTCTTTAAGAGTAAAAAGGAAGAACTGTGTTCCATATTAAAAAGGATGATACATATAATTAACATCCCAGATCAAAATAAAAATACCTCATCATGGTCAAAGAGAAGGAGCCGTACATTGTGGGCCTCCAAAAGAAACAACCCAATGGAATCAGATACCCATTTCCTTCAAGGACAACTGATCCTGGGCCACAGAAACCAAAGTTTGATATTAAGGCCTCAGAGCCATTTCCCCTGCTGACAACAGTCAGCTACATTGATAATCCAAGACAGTAGCTGTGTCAACCATTCAAAGGATTTCCTTTGCTATAACGACTATAACACCGGTTTACCTAGAGTGTGGAATTCTGTAGGATGGGAAAGAATGTGCATCCCTCACTATTTTTGTCTTCACAATTTTCATCCAAAATTATGAAATTTACTCTATTTTGGGTACTATGATAGAGACTGAAGACATAGGGGGGAGAGGAAGACAGAGGAGTTTATTATAAGAAAGTCATTCATTCAGCCCTCCCCTCTCACCTTGTGCCACCAGAATTCCAGTTACTGGAGAATATAACAGCAAACAAAACTGAAAATTTGGGGTAGGATTAAAACTCTTGTGCATGTGGCTGACCAAGGTTCAACTCCTAGCATGTGGGTCTCTGAGCATCAACAGGTGTGATCCATGAAGGCAGAGCCAAGCATAAATTAAAAGAAGATGGGAGGCATCACCTTTTCCAACTTCAAACTCTACTACAAAGCAGTGGTAATTAAAACAGCATGGTATTGGAATAAAAACAGACCTGTGGACCTATGGAATAGAGTTAAGTATCAGATAACCAACCTCAAATACATGAACAATTAATCTTTCGATATAGGAGCAAAAAAGAATGAAATGTAGCAAGGAAAGCCTCTTCAACAAGTGATGCTGGGAAAACTGGGCAGCTACATGTAAAAAAATGAACTTGAACCTCTGTCTAAAACCATGTACAAAAATCAGATCAAGATGGATTAAAGATCTCAATATCAGACATGAATCCATAAAGCACATTGAAGAAAACATAGGAAAAACCCTCCACAACATTGAAGCTAAGGGCATCTTCAAAGAAGAAACACCACTAACAAAACAACTAAAAGAAAAGATTATTATATGGGACTACATGAAGCTAAAAAGCTTATGCACCTCAAAAGAAACAGTGATCAAGATACAAAGACGATCTACAGAATGGGAAAGAATATTCACCCAATACCCATCTGATAAGGGGTTAATATCCAGGATATATCAAGCACTGGTAGAACTTTTATAAGAAGAAAACAAACAACCCCCCATCAAAACAATGGGGGAGAAACTTCGACAAGGAAGAAGTTTGAATGGCCGAAAGACATATGAAAAAAATGCTCATCATCATTAATCATCAGAGAGATGCAAATAAAAACAACAATGAGATATCATCTCACACCACAGAGACGGGCACATATCCTGAAGAGCAAGAACAACAAATGCTGGTGTGGATGCAGAGAAAAAGGAACTCTCATCCGTTGTTGTTGCTGGGAATGTCGATTAATACAGCCTTTTTGGAAAACAATATGGACATTCCTCCAAAGACTAGCCTTTGAGCTCCCATTTGACCCAGCCATACCACTCCTGGGAATGTACCCTGGGAAACCAAAAATTCGCAGTGGAAACACCATCACTACTTTTATGTTCATAGCAGCATTATTCACAATAGCCAGAATCTGGAAACAACCAGAGTGTCTGAGAATCGATGACTGGATAAAGAAACTTTGATATATCTACACAATGGAATACTATGCAGCTGTCAGAAAAAATGAAATTATGAAATTTGCCTATAAATGGATGGACGTGGAGAGGATCATGTTGGAGTGAAATTAGCCAGAGAGAGACAGATATAGAATGACTGAATTTATTTGCATGACATAAATATATATGTACATATTATGATACCAATATCCAAGGTCAGGCAAAACATGGAACAGGAGGTCTTGTCAAAGGTGGAAATTATCAAAAACGTGGGAGTCAGAGGCTAGGTAAGACAGAGAATGGAACAGTGTGCTAATAATTGCTGAAAGTGCTGGTACCAACTTAGAACTGAGTATTAAATACAGGCAAAAAGATACACATGACAACCTCTTAATGTATGTATTGTAATCCACAATGTAGAAGGGAAGGAAAAGAGAAAGAGAGAGAAAGAGAAAGAATTTAAGAACCTGCCATAGAGGCAGGCTCGGGAGGGGAGGGAATTGGGGACACTGGTGGTGGGAAATGGGCACTGGTAGAGGGATGGGTGCTGGAACACTGTATGACTGAAACCCAAATATGAACATCTTATGAACATCTTTGTAACTGTATTTCTCATGGTGGTATAATAAAATATTAAAAATAAAATAAAATAAAATCCACTCCAAACCAGAAAAATTTTATGTCCTCATTGATTTTACATTTCATTGAGGAAAAAGTAAGTAAATATGTAAAATATATCAGGTTTTTATAGTCCTTTTTTTTGTTATTAAAATTTGCAAATGATTTGCAAATATACTTTATTTTTTATTTATTTTTTAATTTTTTTATTATACCACCGTGAAACATACAATTACAAAGGTGTTCATAATTGGTTCCTGGTAATACAGTATTCCAGCACCCATCCCTCCACCAGTGCCCCATTTCCACCACCAATGTACCCCTCCCTCCCACCCCCCAGGCCGCCTTAATAGCAGGTACCCCAGTTTCCTCTCTTTCTCTCTCTCTCTCTCTGTCTCTGCATCTCTCTCCCCTCTTATTTTACACATTGTGGCTAGCCCTGCAGATATTTAGAGTTTATCACTTAAGTCTCTTTGTGTATATTCAGTGGTGAGTTTTAATCTGCCATTACCATTTCCCAGTTTTAGTAAAACACTGGTATCTATTTATATCCTATTAATGAATGCAGTCATTCTATATCTGTCCTTTTCCTTCTGACTAATTTCACTCAGCATGATAGACTCCATGTCCATCCATTTGCAGGTGAATTTCATAATTTCATCTTTTCTGACAGCCGCATAGTATTCCATAGTGTAGATGAACCACAGTTTCTTTAGCCAGTCGTCTGTTCTCGGGCATTTAGGTTGTTTCCAGATTCTAGCTATAGTGAATAGTGCAGAGATGAATAAAGAAGTACAGATAGTGTTTCTGCTATGTGTATTTCGGTCTCTCGGGTATATTCCCAGGAGTGCTATTGCTGGATCAAATGGGAGCTCAATATCTAGCTTTCGGAGGAATGCCCATATTGTTTTCCAAAAGGGCTGGACCAGTCGGCACTCCCACCAGCAGTGGATGAGAGTCCTTTTTTTTCCCACATCCACACCAGCACCGGTTGCTCTTGCTGTTTTGGATGTGTGCCAGTCTCTGTGGTGTGAGATGGTACCTCATTGTTGTTTTGATTTGCATCTCCCTGATGATTAAAGATGAAGAGCACTTTTTCATATGCCTTTTGGCCATTCGAATTTCTTCGTTTTGGAAGCTTCTGTTCATTTCTTCTCCCCATTTTTTGATGGGGTTGGCTGTTTTCTTCTTGTGGAGTGCTACCAGTGCCTGATATATCCTGGATATTAACCCCTTGTCAGATGGGTATTGGGTGAATATCCTTTCCCACTCTGTGGATTGTCTTTGTATCTTGGTCACTGTTTCTTTTGAGGTGCAGAAGCTTTTCAATTTTATATAATCCCATTTATTTATCATTGCTTCCATTTGCTTGGTCAGTGGTATGTAGTCTTTAAAGATACTTTTCGTTTCGATGTCGTAGAGCGTTTCTCCTATGTTTTCTTCGATGTACCTTATAGATTCATGTCTGATGTTGAGATCTAGAATCCATTTTGATCTGACTTTTTGCATGGCGTTAGATGGAGGTCTAAGTTCATGTTTTTACACGTAGCTGCCCAG
Organism: Cryptotis parvus; assembly: GCA_021461705.1. Lineage (NCBI taxonomy): Eukaryota > Metazoa > Chordata > Mammalia > Eulipotyphla > Soricidae > Cryptotis > Cryptotis parvus. The sequence continues at coordinate 434,023 of JAJIBD010022502.1, forward strand.
TTTTCCCAGCACCATTTGTTGAAGAGGCTTTCTTTGCTCCACTTAATATTTTTTTGCTCCTTTATCGAAGATTAAGTGGTTGTATATTTGTGAGTGCGTTTCAGGATACTCAGTTCTATTCCATAGGTCTACGGGTCTGTCTCTATACCAATATATGTCTTAATTACAACTGCTCTGTAGTAGAGCTTGAGGTTGGGGAAAGTGATACCTCCCATCTTCTTTTTCCCAAGGATTGCTTTAGCTATTCGTGATATAGTCCTTTTTATAGTCTTTTTTTTTTTTACCATTTTGGGCCACACCTGGCAATGCTCAGAGTTACTTCTGGCTCTGCACTCAGGAATTACTACTGGCAGTGCTCAGGGTACCATATGGGTTGCCGGGATTGAGCATGGGTTGGCCGCGTCAAGGCAAATGCCCTAGCTGCTGTGCTATCGCCTCCAGCCCCTAGAGCCTTTTTTTAATAGACTCAACTTGTCACGTTGAGTCCCAGGTTGAGAACTCAACATGATAAATGACGTAGCACCTGAACTATGCAGGAGGAAGAGAGCAGTGTGGAATGCCTTCAAGAACATCAAGGAAGTGGTAAAGAAGATGAAGAACCTCTAGCTCTGGGCACAGCTTTGAGTCTACCATTCTTCCTGCATTAACACACGCCTCAGAGACTTGGACCCTATGAAAACAGGATAAGAAGGTTATTCGGGTAGCCCAAAGAAGAATGAAAAGTCATGCTTGGAGTATCACACTTCACTCAAGTGAGAAGAGTCTGGAGTTCCGACCTCTATCAACGATCTAGAATCAAGGATGTTATTTAGTTTGCCAAGATGATGAAAATCAGATGGGCAGGACATGTAATGCATCTAGGGATGACTGCTGGACTAGAGTTGTTACTGACTGAATTCCATGGGATGTCAAAAGAATGTGTGGCCGCCCACCTATGAAATGGTCAGACTTCTTCATCAAAAACCTGAATGAATGGTTTGAGGCTCTTCGTGTTCCTGGATCAAGCAGATGCCATTGGGCTACATTTGCACGTGACAGGGACAAATGGAGACATTACTCATGCCCGCTCAAGCAAATCGTTGAACAATGGGAAGATAAGTGATAGTCCTTTTTATTTTAATAACAACTCTTATGGACATGGTGTTCAATTATTTAATAAAACGCTACTCTGGATGTATTTTAAAGATATATATTATATATATATATGTAGACAGATATAATGATAGGACATATTTCCTTGAATTTTAAGAAAATTTGACTGGGCATGATTCAATCAGCGGAAAGGCATTAAAGACAGGGAGAGAAAGAAATCCATTATGGGCAGCAGTCTCTGACCATATCCTTCCTTTTCACATTCCCTAGGGCTATTTGCTTAGCTCATAATTGTACAAGCTTATCTGCAATTACTTTTGCTCTTTTGAAACTGGAGGGATTTAAGTGTAAAAGAAAGAAAGAACTGAATAGAAAGAAGGATTAGACTGGTTGGGGATATAAATCATTTGAACAATTAAAAAATCAAATTCATAACCATGATCATAGTCAAGGTCAAAGTACTCAAGCAGAGATCCCAAACTTATTTGACCTCCAATCTCTTTTCAGAAAAAAAATCACTTAGCAATAAGCAAGCAATCTCTTGTTGCTAAGTGATTACCCCTCTTCCAGTTAATAAATAGAAAGTGTCCCCCCGTTGCACCTGCCCTCAGTCAGAGTCATTCTAGTTGAGCAGGCAGAGGGCAGTGCTGTTCACTTTGGGAAACACAGAACTGTAGTAAGATTAGAATAGTAATCATTTTATTAGAATGTGAAATTTTGCTTCGGAGAAAGAAGCACAGATCAAATTATGTGGGATTTTTTGTTTGTTCTGCTTTGGGGCCATACCTGGTGGTATCCAAAGCTTACTTTTGGTTCTATGCTCAGGGATCATTCCTGGAGGGGCTCAGGGTACAATACGCATGTGTAGCACCTATACCTGCAGTTCATTTGGAATTGGTTGAACCTTCAGGTTCTAAGGGTAAAACAGATGGTTTTTCCAGGGATTGCTTATTAATAAGAGACTTCCAAGGCAAAATTTGAGGCTTGCTGCTCAGTAATGTTTTTGATCATCAAGGGATTATATTCCTAAAGCACCTTACCTTACATTACCACACCTATTTATGACCAGGACTTACTCTTGACTCTGGACTGAGGGATCACTATTCTGGTAGGGCTTGGGAGACTATATGCAGTGTTGGAGGCCAAATCTGAGTCAGTTGCCTGTAGGACAAGCACCCTGTCTACTGTCCTATCTCTCCAGCACCTGACACCTTCTTATAGTAAACAGAGGTTAGAATAAATCTTCAATGATCCATTATCTGAAAATTATTTTCCTGAACCTAATATGTACTAACCACATATTAGGTCTAGGTGGTAGGATACATGTGGGAACAATTTGTGCAAGTGTCAACTTTCAAACAGATTATATTGCTGTGGAGGAACTTCACACAGACAACATGTAAGCTCACTGCCTAGGTAATTCAAAGGGGGCACAGTTCAACTGTAGATGCTATTGATGTCCCTCTAAAAGCAGGGGAGGCTCATTATGGGGAGCCAGGATGAGATAAAGGATGCTTCAGCAGGACAAGTGGTGTCAGTAGAGGTTTGAGAGAAGTGATCTGAGTCACAGAGAGGCTATGACTCACAGTGAAAAGGGATGGATGAGAGCAAGTCTCTGAGAACTGAGTGTGGATACGACAGGATATTAAGACTCAAATCAGTCCTGGGGAATAAGGTTTGTCTACTAGGTGCCTAAGGAGTTGAAAAGTAACTAGAACTACAGCACCTGATCTATAATAAGCGCTCGATTAAAAAATGCTGAATGAAAGGACAGAATAAAATTTTGAGTCAATGTGGTTTGATACTTCCATCAAAGAATCAGCTTGGAAGTTCTCTGAGCAGGGTCAGGATTTCATTCAGGGGGTTGGGGAAACCTGTAATTTGAAACAGAAGTGAGCGGCCCCATTGTGGAGCTTGGAGAAAGGTGTAGGAAGACTGGTTTGGACTGGTGCTGATGTCTGACCCAAGTTTTGGTTGAACAGGCATCATAATTACCATCCTGCCTGAATCTGCCTTAGTACTGCAACCATTAGGATTGGAAGGTCAGAACTGTAGAAACTGTTTTCAGCACCATCTGCTATTTCTGGTCCGGAATTATAATATAGCCTTAGATGACCTAGAGAATATTTGGAGAAGATTTTGGACTCAGTTAGTGTCTAGGGAAGTCTAATCCTGTATTGATTCTCTAGTAAGGTCAACATCTCCTAACTAAATACTTATGTCAAAACTATTTTCTCTAGCCCATTTCTGAAAAAAAATACATTCTTATTTGGTTTAGGGAAAATATGCACACATTTGTATACTATAGCTGCATTTTATAGATAGACATTCAGTTTTCTCAAGCAACATCAATTGGCATGAGGTATCTCCTGCTTCTTATTGACATGAGCTATAAGCTGCCCCCCCAATAGAAAGATTGGGGGGGAGCAGCTGACTACAAAGATGAGCTCTGAAGTCAGGGTAGAGGCTGTGACTTTTGTCATGATTTACTCTGCTAACCCTTGGTGTGAATAATGCCAGATCGAGTATTTTATAGAAAGTCAGAAGGGATAAAAAGGTGAACTCTGTACCAGAAGAGGGCAAGGAAAGATGTGCTACATTATATATGTATATGCATATATGCACGTATGTATACATGCCCACCCACCCCCTCCACACACACATAAACACACACAAGTAACATTTTCCTTGCACAGTCCTGGGCCTTTAGACTGTTCTTCCTAATTTTTTCATAAGGAAGCAGGATGAGTTAATTTGTCTAGCAGTGTACCTATCAGATGGTGAGGACGCCAGTGGAATTTCTGGGATGAGGAAGTGAATAAATACAGCCTTGTAGTTACTAAGTGGCACATCTGGGATTTGTGCATGGACTGACTGAAAGACAAGTCACTTGTTTCTATATTTCCTCAAGAGTTTTATTTTTTTCAGACAGCAAGGAGGCTACCAGAGTCATATTTAGCAGGTCCGTTTCTGTGCAAGGGAATGCCTGTCTTTTCCCTTATGCAAAGGAGCTACCAGAATACAATGGTGGAGTTATGTTACCAACCAGGAGGCACCAGCTACCTACTCGTAATCTACATGAAGGAATGCTGTTTTGCTATTTCCCTCTGACTGATCCTGAAATTGACATGGGGGAAGGACTCCAAGCACAACATTTCATGCTGTGGGATAGGATACCCCTGTGGGCTCATGCTGAAAACCTGCAGAGAACACAATGAAGTCACCTTAGGTTCTCTGGGAAGTACCTGAACGGGATGGGATGAGGGCTGGTACACAGTCTACCACAAGCACAAACTGTGTCTAATATGCAGATCCATTTGACCTAGATGGTGTAAGAACTGGTACCACCACCTGAGTTTTCAAGGGCTGTGGCCTCTGGTTGGATTGAGGGATTGCTCTTTTTAGGAAAATTAAGGTCAAAAGGAAAGAATCTTCACCTCTGCCCTATTTTCCACTGCCTACCCTTACAAAATATCACTTCAGGGAGGCGGGGAGTTAGTGATGTAAAGTTTTATTGGGAATGAGCCTGCCGGCTTTTGCCAGGAAAAAGTTGGTTTCATAACTGCCCCAGCCCCTCTCCCCAACTGTTCCTGCTTGTGGTTTTATATGTAGATACGCCTGCACAAGAGGTGGTAGGAGAGAGCAGCTAGGATAGAGAAGAGACTACTATGATCACTCTGGGCAAGAACTGAGTGCTGAAAATAGGTGAAGGCAGAAACATGATAAACTTTCAGTACCTGTATTGAAAGATAATGCCCAAAATGGGGGAGAGAGAGAGGGAGGGAGAGAGAGAGAGAGAGAGAGAGAGAGAGAGAGAGAGAGAGAGAGAGGGAAAGAGAGAGTCTTTCATAGAGGCAGACTGTGGGTAGGGAAGTGGGAGGGAAACTGGGGACTCTGGTGGTAGGGAATGTAAACTGGTAAGGGACAGGCAATAGAACATTTTGTGACTGAAACCAACTGATATAAACGACTTTGCATCTGTGTATCTCATGGTGGTTAAATTAAAAATCAAAAGCCTGCTACTAGGAGACCTAGGTCTCTCTCCTTACATGCACTGGCCCACCTAGATCTAATCCCTGGCCATCATACGGTCTCTTGGGTCTTTCCAGCAGTGATCCCTAAGTAAAGATCCAGGAGTAAGCCCCTGAGCTCCACTAGGTATAGCCGCCAAGCAAACAAAAAACAACAAAAAGTCTGTTGCAAGGGTGTTGTGAAAGGAAAAGAACTTAGAACTTTTGGTGGTCTCATTTTAAATACTTGTGTTCCTGTTCAAGTTTCTTTTCTTCTGGGGTCCACCTTTCTTTGAGCTGGTGCTGGCAATAGCCAATACTTGTGGGTTGTTTTTGCACTGGTGACAAAGCAACTTCTTTAGAATCATGTTTTAGTTTTATTGCCCAATGCAAGGGTCTCTGCCTACCTGCCTGCCTCTGTGACTCAGTGACAGTTTTATCCTTTGAGCAAAGGACCCATATTTTGTACTATTCATTGGGTGTCACTCCCATCAAAATCATATTCTACTCTGCGACCCTGTTACAGAGAAGTGTTGAAAAGAGAGAACTGCTGAGAGCAGTTTTGGGGAACACACTTGCCTTCTACTACATCACATAGTCTTGACCACAAAAGTTTTTTTTGTAGACTATCACGGAAAAGAAAACTAGATTTGCATTATGGTAAGAACGCAATGCTAAATCTCACCTGCTTATATTTTTCTTTTTGATTCTGGAATATAATAGACTCTGATGGTATCACTTATAATCTCAAGGTGGAGAAAGTAGTTGAAATATTAAAAACCTAGAATGTTTGTCTTTTTTGGGTGGGAACACACTGGTGGTAGAATTTGTGTTGGATGATGAAATATTAAATAAAATTAAAAAAATAAAAAACCCCAAAAAACCTAGAATGTGCTTTGTAAGATAATGTAAGCACTCAGAAAGGACTTGGAACTCCAAGAGAGCCACAGCGCCTCATGGGCCCAAGCTAGAGCACTAGTAATACCACTGAGAGGTTCCTTCTTGTCTGATTGAGTTCTTTCCACAACTCTTCAAAAGCCTGAGCAAAAAGCCTTTTTTTTTCTGTATCTCAATGAACAAACAAAATCCACAAATCCAGAAAGTGCCCAGGCTGAGTAGGAAGAAACAGTGGAAATGAAAGTAAGGAAGCAATCAACAGCCCTGGTTAGTTTGGTACTTCAGGATAGTTGTGTCATTGAGTCAGGGAAAAAGAAGAAAATTGCCCCCTTTTTTACTCTTTTGTCTCATTGAAAACATGTCCATAAAGTTGTGCAGAAAGCATCTTTCCTTCTATTCGTGCCCGCTGCTACTCCTTCAGCTCCTCTGCTTGTTTTCTCCCATGGCTTCCTCCTCTTTTGCTGTTTGTGCCTCTTTTCCTGAACGACTCCTACCCACTCTGCCAGCCTCTTGCTGATGCTCTCTCTTACATAAGCCTGGTAATTGATTTAAAATTTGGTCCTAAACCTGTTCCCACCTCCAAAAAGTGGGGTGTGCCCTCAGCTGCCTGCATTTATCCAAGAGTCTGCTACAAAGGGAGCATTACCTCTTTTGAGAGGACAAAATAAAACCGCTTGGCTCAGTGCTGGATTCTAAAGGAAATAGCTGGGCTGGGTGACTCCAAAGAGTTTGCATTTTCTGGCCACCTCTTTCATAACAAAAGCACCATTTTAGCCACCTGAACTTAGCTGACTCTAGCGTGTTATTAGGGAGGCTTATAGGGCTTAAGTGGCAACAAAGGGCTCATCTGTATTTGCTCAGATGAAAGATGTGAGCACCCCTTATAGATCCAGTCCAAGGTCATACATGATATGGAGGAGCAGGAAGTCATATCCTTGCTACACATCTGCAAATCCAGGTAACCTGATTTGATACAGTCTCCCATCAAGTGGGACCCTGATGATCAGGCATTCCTATTTGATTGAAGAGGGTTAGATTTCGCATTCTTTCATTCTTGAAAACATCTCAGAGATCAACCTCTTGTTTCCCCCAAAGCCGCCAATATGGAGTACCTCTGTGCTGTCCAAATGCTGGATCAGCTCTGAATAACTCCATAAATAATTAATGAAACTATCAATTTTAATGATTTTAAAACTATGTACATTTATACATAAATAAAATAACGTTTAAAATTTTGTCACATGGGGCCAGAACAATAGCAGGTAGGGCATTTGCCTTGTATGCAGCTGACCCGGTTTGATCAAGGGCAGTACAGATGGTTCTCTAGCAATGCCAGGAGTGATCTCTGAACTCAGAGCCAGTAGTAATCCCTGGGCATCACAGGATGTTATACAAAAACAAATAATAAAACAAAAAAACATAACATTTATCATAAAAGTGGCTATTTCACTTTATAATCTTTTATCTATTAACCTGGAAATGAGAAGCAGTGGATTTTGAAAAGACCGTTTGCTCATGTTTACCCCAGAAAGTGATATCATCATCATCATCATTGGCAGCATTAGGGTAGAGAATTTAATAGTTAAGACACAAACAAAAAGGAAAACCTAGAAAAATTTAATAGTAAGTCGGGTTCTTGACTATATGTTTTGAAGAGTAAAGAAAATGGTTAGATTCTGGAAAAGGTCATTGTGTGGGCAACCAAGTTTCTGCCCTCAAGGTGGACCTTCTTAAATGATTGCAACTATGTATCACTCTTAGAAACCCTGATATCTTGGTCCTAAGTACAAAATATAAAAAAGTAGGTACAAAATCTAAGAAGTAGAACTAGGAATGCCTTTTTTTTTTTTTTTTTTTTGCTTTTTGGGTCACGCCCGGCGGGTTACGCCTGACTCTGCACTCAGGAATTACTCCTGGCAGTGCTCGGGGACCATATGGGATGCCGGGATTGAACCCGGTCAGTCGTGTGCAAGGCAAACACCTTCCCACTGTGCTATCTCTCCACCCCATGCCATTTGTTTTCTGACTATTCTCTTCACTGCTCCCAGGCCCACTTCAAGTCTACTGTGTTTTAAAAAGCAAAGACAAAGAATAAATCTCTGATTACAATGTTTGCAGGTAGAACAAAGAGAAGACTGGGATAAAGTCAAACACATGGAAACTAAGCAGTATATGACTTAAAAACCTGTAGGTCAAATAGAAAAACAAAGAAATAGAAATATTCCTGGAAACAACTGAGAATGAATATATGAGATATCAGAAAAATGGGACTCAGTAAAAGACGTTTAAGGAGAAAGGTCACAGCATACAAGAGTTTATTAGAACACAAAAAACAGGCAAAATAAATAACCCAACTACACATCTCAAGATACTAGATAAAGGAGAACTCAAGTTGGTAAAATGATGGGAGAAATAAAAGCTTAGAGCAGAAATCAATAATGCAGAAATGAAATGTACAACATTATATCAATGAAACCGAGATATATGTTTTCAAAAGAATAAATAGATTAGCATACCCTTAGCTATAGAATATAAAAAGAGATACTATTGATAAAGTAAATCATAAATGAAAGGGTAACAGTTGTAACATAACCGGCAAATTTAAAAGGTCATATGAAAATACCATAAGCAACTTCATGCCACACAACTGGTAGAAGAAATGCATAAATTTTTGTAATATGATAACTTCCCAAGAATTAGTCAGGAGGAAATGGAAAATATGAACAAACCAATTACAAATACAATAACAGAAAAAGTAATCAGACTAGAACTTCTCTCCCTCCAGACTTAATCTCTTTCCTTTATAAGAGGCACAAGATAAAATCTGCTCTCACTATTATTTTTTAACACTGAGAATATTGGAAGTCTTAGCCACATCAAACTTGTTAGAAAGACATTAAAAATTGTAATGAAGAAGTCACAACACTGTCATTATTTGCAGATAACATAATATTGTATTTAGAAAACCCTAAAGACTCAACCAAAAACTTCCTAGAGCAATCAACCTATACTATAAGTTAGCAGATAACAAAATCTATGTACAGAATCAGTGACAGTTTCATATGTAAGCAACAGTGTAGAATAGAAAGAAAAAATCCCAACTCATGATTAGGCAGAAAATAACTATGGTTATCTTGAAATCAACTTCTTAAAAAGGAAGTAAAAGTCTATTTTGTAAGGTGTATTTTGTTGAAACATCAAATCACCACTGAATGAAATAGAGGAAGACACAAAAAAATGGAAATATATTCCTTGTTCATGAGCTGAAAGAACTAAGATCACTAAAATGACCATTCCGCCCCAAAACACTTTATAGATTTAATGCAATCTCCATAAAAATCCCCATAGAATTCTTAAAGAACAGCAAATAAGCACTTTTAAAATTTATATGGAATTTTAAACTCTAAATTTAGCCCAAAAAATTCTGAAAAAAAAGCTGTAAGGAACTATAGTTCATGGTTTTAAATATACTACAATGTTATAGGGATCAAAACTGCATGGTATAGGACTAAACAAACTCAGGTCAATGGGAAAAACTTGAGAACCAAGAAGCAAACCCTTAGCTTTATGGACAGTTAATCTATTACAAAGGGACTAGAGTATAACTTAAGCAAGGAACGTCTCTTCACCAAATGGTGCTGGGAAAAATGGTTAGCTTCATGCAAAAACAACAATAAAAATACCTGAAACCCTAACTCATAACATACATAAAGGTGAACTCAACGTTGATTAAAAAACTTTGATATCAGACTTAAGGATATTAAATACACTGAAAAAGCATAAGCAGAACACTCCACAATATTGACCTCAGAGGAGTCTTCAGTGGCAAAAGAAAACTAAAAACATATACAAACAAATAAAGTGGTTAAACTCCAAAGCTACTACACAGCAAATGAAATCTAAATCTAAATAAAATAACACCCTACTGAACAGGAGAAAATAACATGTCAAAGGACTAATGAAAAGGTATATATGTGTGTCCATAATATACACACACACACACACACACACACACACATAAGCTCCCATTTGACCTAACCACACCACTCCTGGAAATATACCCTGGGAAGCCAAAAACACACAGCAAAAACATCTGCAAAAACATCTGCACTTTTATTTTCATGGCAGCACTATTCACAATAGCCAGATTCTGGAAACAACCAGAGTGCCCGAGAACTGATGACTGGATAAAGAAACTGTGTTACATCTACACAATGAAATACTATGCAGCTGTTAGGAAAAATGAAGTTATGAAATTTGCCTATAAATAGATGGACATGGAGAGGATCATGTTGAGTGAAATTAGCCAGAAGGAAAAAAGACAGATATAGAATGACTGCATTTATTTGCATGACATATATATATATATGTATATGTATATATATATATATATATTATGATACCAATAACCAAGGTCAAGTGAAACATGGATCAAGAGGTCTGTGAAAAGTGGAATCTACCACACAAATGTTCGAGAGTCAGAGGTTATGTAAGACAGAAAAGGGAACAGTGCGCTAGTAATTGTCGAAGTGATAATACCAACTTAGATCTAAGCATTGAATACAGGCAAAAAGATACACATGATAACCTCTAAATGTATGTATTGCAATCCATAATGTGTAAGAGAAGGAATAGAGAGAAAAAGAAAGAGAAAAAGAGATAAAGAACCTACCATAGAGGCAGGCTAGGGGAAGGGGGAAGGAATCGGGGACATTGGTGGCGGGAAATGGGCACTGTTGGAGGGATGGGTGCTGGAACACTGTATAAACCGAAACCCAAACATGAACATCTTTGGAATTGTATATCTCATGGTGGTATAATAAAATATTTTTAAAAAGAAAAATATATATATCTATATATACATATATGTGTGTGTTTATCACTCACGAAGTTCAATAACAACAGCAAAAGTAATCCCATCGAAAAGTGAGGGGAAGAAGTTGAACAGACATTTTCTTGTAGAAGACATACAGTGGTCTAGCAGGCATATGCAAAAGTGTTCATTATTCTATTAAAATAATAGTAATAATAATAGTAATACACCAAGTCATATTAGTGAGAATAATTCTCAGAACAGGGTATGGAAAGAAGCATTGGCAAAGATGTGCTGAGAAAAGGACCTTTGTTCACTATCAGTGTAACTGTTACCTCATCCGATTCTTTTATAGACAGTACAGAACTCAGCAAATTAAGAATAAGAATTCTGTGTGATTTAGTGATTTCCCTGCTGGATTTCCCCTAGGAACACTAAAACAATAATTTATAGGGATATATGCATGCATATGTTCATTGTAACATTATCTACAATAAAGTCTAGAAACCTTTTGCTTAGTCCAGGCTCTGTGCTCAGGAATCACTCCCTGGTAGTATTCATGGGACCACTGTTGGGGACTGAAATCAGGTCAGTTCTGTCCGGCAAGTACCTTACCTGCTGTACTATCTTACTGGACCCATGTTAATTTATGTCTAAATATACTAACAATTACTGTTTTAGTGGCTCCAATGCAAAGTTAATTTTAAGAGAGGTTTGTATATATATATATTTTTTTTTGCTTTTTTGGGTCACACCCGCAATGCTCAGGGGTTACTCCTGGCTCTGCACTCAGGAATTACTTCTGGTGGTGCTCAGGGGTCCATATGGGATGCTGGGGATCGAACCTGGGCCGGCCACGTGCAAGGTAAAAAGCCCTACCCGCTGGACTATCGCTCTGGCCCCGAGATTTGTATTTTAATAGAAAAAATATCATTGATTTTGTAGAGAAGTCGTGTTCCTTTGAACAAAGTTAAAAATAGTTCAGTGCTTTCATGTTCACTGACTAAGACTCATGGTTAAAATAGAAATAGGACAAGGGGATCAAAGACTATTAAAATGGAATGTCTGGAAATTGTCAGTTTTCCTAACTACACATCACTTGTTTAACAATTTAAGTCATCACTCCCACATTTAAACTTTGACTAATGGTAAATTTACATGTGATTAGTTTATCAATTGTTATTTTATTTTATGAAGTAATACTGAGTTATAACATTTTCTAATTTCCATCACTATCTTTATTCTCTTTTACATGATTAATCCATGTAGTGTGTGTGTGTGTGTGTATGAACTGAGATTGTAACAAGATAACAATGAGATAATCAGTCAGGTAAAGGGCCACTTGGCAACAACTGGGGAAACCAGAAAACAAGAAATGTTGGAAAGACAAAAAACTATAGCATCAGGAAGTGTTTGGAGAGACAAAAGCCTTAAAACCAAGAAATATTTGGAGAGACGGAATATATTCTGAAAAGAAGTGATCCTACTGTCATATCAGAAAGGCCAGGCCCCACTCAGGAGAAACCTCAAGAGCTAAAGAACTTCTCTTGAACAACTCTGCAGTAATTATTTTCTTTCCACAAATGGGGCAGATTGGGGGGGAAAATCCTATATACTTAGTTTCCCAAAACAGTTTGCTGGTCTCCCATCTGGGTTGTCTATTGTAACTTGGGATGCCGGGTTTACTCTTCCTTTACCTTATTGGCACTCTAATTTGGAGTTCCTGTGCCTTTCGTTGGGGTGAAAAACTTTAATTTATTTTGAAGGCTCTCTCTCTCCTCACACAATAAGAAGAATGAATACTTTCCCTTAATAAAACTATTATACATCACTATTTATCTTCCCTAGAAATTATTTTCTGCAGCCATAAACAGTAAACATGGACTTGGGTGGAGATAAGTGTGACTTCTGTGAGGAGCAAAACCTTCTCTCACAACTCCTTGAAAAAGCCTTTGTGAAGACTTTATCAACAGTGACGTCTGGGAACTCATCCTGCCAACATTTCAGTGAGCTAACCAGTTATAAGGAGGTTGTGGCTACCTCTTCTCCCTCTGTAGTTCCTCTTAGTATTTCACTGACAAGTGATGTAAAACAAAACCAATTCTTCAATACCCACATACATTATGTACATCTACACTGGGATATGTCTGAGTATTTACATAAAATGGCCACTGGGAGTAATCGAAATATCTATCAATTGGCTAATGAGTAAACAAATGTAATTACAATTGAAAATCACTTAGCAACTAAAAAGCATAAACTACTATATGTTTCCATATACATGAATTATAAGAAAGGGTATTATTAAAATTTTTTAAATGTAGTATTACAGAACTTCTGTCTTAAAAGACAGAAAGCTGGGGCTGGAGCAATAGTCCAGCGGGTAGGGCGCTTGCCTTGCACCTGGCCAGCCTGTGCTGGCCCAGATTCGATTCCCAGCATCCCATATGGTCCCCCAAGCACCGCCAGGAGTAATTCCTGAGTGCAGAGCCAGGAGTAACACCTGAGCATTGCCGGGTGTGACCAAAAAAAAAAAAAAAAAGAAGACAGAAAGCTGATCAATAGATGCCTAGGTGTAGAAGAGAAGAATTAAGAGATTAAGAAGAAGCAGGAGGAATACTTATAGGTGACAAGTCCACAGTGTTTGTACCTTTATTTGGTTCGGTTGTTTTTTTTTTTTTTTTTTTTTTTCTCTCAGAGGTTATTTTATAACTTAAGATCTTCTTGTTCAGAATAGCTTCCTAGCACTTTAGCACTTTAGTTGACACTTTACATTCAAAAGAATAATTACTTAGTTAAAACGGATGTACTGAATAAGTGTTAAAAGATAAAATTTGGGCTATGCAAGCAAAATGTGATAAGGGAAGCCCAATTTATTATAAAAATGCATGATCTTTTGGAATTCTTCAAAATTTCAAGACAGGACTGGTGTGATAGTCCAGCGGGTAGGGCAGTTGCCTTGCACGCGGCCGGCTCATGCCAGCCCGAGTTCGATCCCCGGCATCCCATATGGTCCCCCCAAGCACCGCCAGGAGTAATTCCTAAGTGCAGAGCCAGGAGAAACTCTTGAGTATTGCCGGGTGTGACCAAAAAAGCAAAAAAAAAAAAAACCCCAAAATTTCAATACAGCCCTTTGGGGGTAAAATGGTAACTAAACATGGTGGTACCCTCTTCCCCAAAATAAATTGCACATGTTACAACAGGGACAAAAAAGTCAAATGCTTGAAAGTGACTTTCAAGTTTTTTCTTCGTCCAGAAATTGTGAGATTGTGTTCTGTGTCATATTTCTGGCTTCCTCTCTGAATTATAATGAATTATATTATCCTGCAGTAACAAATAATCTCTACTCAGATGTTGCAGGACACCTAAAAGTCACTGCATCTGCCCTGAATTGCCTCCCTGCAGGTCACTCCGTAGATTGGGGGTAGTTTAAATGTGGCAGTTTATCTGACCATGTATTCTGTACTGGCTGGTATAAATATTCTCTCATGCTACCACAATCATCGTGGGACTAGCTAGATCTTACCAGCATATTTGCCTGGCCAAGGTGGATCTCTAAGTAATTAGCCTAGAGAGAAATGCTTTTTGCCTCCAAGCAAGCAAGCATGGCTCCCTGATAACTCAAAGGCAACTAAAATACAAAACTACTGTGAAGTAGACGAGACTCTTGTGAAGGTTTGGAGAAATATTTCACTGCCATTAGTATAGTCTTTGGTACAGAGACATGCCATCTCAGAAACCCCCTTCTCTAACCTATAAAGGCATTTCCAGGCAGATCTTGGCTCAAAACATTAGCATATAAAAGGGCCTAGGTAAGGTGCTGGGAGAAATTACCTGAGGGCATTTGACCCTGCCTGCTTCCCATAATAGTGGGAGGTTTAAGTTGCAGGGGTATAAAACTAGACTGATTCCTCTCTTGCTCTCTCTTTTGGGCTCTCTTTTGGGGCTTGCACTCCTCTTGGGAGTCTTGTCTTTGTCTCCTCTTCTCAGGGCCTTAACATGTGGTGGCCGCCATCTTGGCCTACACGTGTCTGGGGTTCTAGCCGGGAATCCTAAGCACAGGGTTTTTCCTATTGCTGATTTGTATGCCTGAACCTGTGATAAGTAAAGCCTTTTAATACTGCATCGGATTCCTTAGTCTTAATCCATTCCCTGCCCACTTTGGAGGTAGAAGGGAACTTGATTCCCCGCACTGTTGGGGTCCCCGACACTCAGAGAAATTATTTGCCAGTGGTTAAAACAACAAAAGTTTCTTTCTCATCCAGGGGAAACAAACATCAGTCCACTTGAAGACAGGCTGATGGGAAATGGGTAGAGATCTGATCTAGGCTATTCATGGAGGGAAACATAATGAGGGAAATTTACCTTTAAGATTCCACAGGTGTGGGGCTAGAGCAATAGCCCAGTGGGTAGGGCATTTACCTTGCACGCCTCGGCAAGGTAAACGCAGGCCTGGGTTCTATCCCCGGCATCCCATATGGTCGCCTGAGCACCTCCAGGAATAATTCCTGAGTGCAGAGCCAGGAGAAACCCCTGAGCATTGCCGGGTGTGACCCAAAAAAGCAAAAAAAAAAAAAAAAAAGATTCCACGGGTGAATTAGAAGGGAAAGAAGATGGCAAAAGTGTGCTGTCTATTACCATAATGCTTCCACCTACTCACCCTTTCCCCCTTTCTGTCAACTACTGATCATTTCAGTGTCTCTTGAGTTCTGCCTTTTCCATGATGTAATATAGTTGCATCATATAGATGTAGTCTTTCAGACTTGCTTATTTCACTTAATAATAATGAACATGCACATTTCCTCTATGTCCTTTTGTAGACTGGACTCTTATGTCACTTCATACTGCTCCAATGAATGAATGCACTACAGTTTATGGTCCTCTCTCAAGTTTTTATAGAGATAGTAAGGCGGATGGTGACTACTTCAAGGAAGCAAGGAAACATTTCAGTCATCTTTGTGGAAGGGAAAATGAAATATTTTGTGCACAGTAACATACTTAATCTTTTTGTTCCACAGTCTTTACTCAATGAGAAACTGAGTGCTCAGTAAAGAAAAAATATTATGCCCGTCTTTGAATCTCTTTTTTTGAAAGGCATTAAATTTAATGATAATTCAGACTTCTACCTTTGCTGTAGGAAAGAACCTCCCTTTTAAAGAAATTCTCAAAGCATGGTCCGTTGCTCAGAAATCCTTCTATCTACCCTAAAAACCACATAGAGATGGTGCTTTGGAATATCTAAAGGAATCAAGTCTTTAATCAGAAAGTATATGGCATATAATTTTAGTATATCACTTAGCATTGTCATAGAGAAAAAAATGATAAAAATCAAGCAAAGCCCAATCCAGAAAATTTACATCCACCAGCTTTTCTAGCTAAAATACTTTAAAATAGGAAACTGGAGTACTGAGAACAACACAAGTTATCACAGAAAGTCCAGAGAGCAATCTCCACTCCAGGGATACAGAAGCTCAGAGAACAGTCAACAGAGCTGGAAGTCAAAAACTGAAGATGTGCTGCTGGTCACTGACAGGATCTTGGAAGCTCAGAGAAGGGCCCCTCAGAGCAGGGATTCAATATCTCGGGAGAAAGCGCCAACTAGTTACTGGCAAAGGCGTAAGATGAGGCTGTTTCTGGGAGTAAAGAAAAGAGTCAAAATGGGACCAGACTGCTACTGGACCAAGACTGATCAGACCAGTAAGAAAACAGGAAAATGAAGCAAGTCCTCATTTCCCCTTCCTGGCTAGCACTTTCTTCTGCATGCCTCCCTACTGACCAACTCTAATCTCAATCAAACTGGCAAAGTAGAAAAGTTGTTTGTGGAGACCCAGCCCCAGCATCACAGGGTTGACAATAGTCTCACGGTGGTATAATAAAATATTTAATAAAAACCCTCTGGATCATAGAGATGAAATAATTTAGTGGTCAATGCTCAGAGTTAATATAGTTTTGACTGGCACTTCTTTCTTGTACTACCCACCAGCTCACTGGAGCTAAAAGACCTAAAGGATGACAAAAGGTAGAGAAGGAGTAAGATCCAGAACTAACATATCCTAAAAGGCTTCCCCCTTTTGGGTAGCAGTAAACTTTAAGGGATTTTTCCTTCAGTACCATCAGAAATTTGGCTAAGGATTTTTGTTCAAAGAACCAAAGAGATAGTGCAGGGAGAGATGTTTGCTTTGTATCCTGCTGACCTGGTTCGTAGGGTCCTACGAACACTGCCAGGGTTCACTAGTGGACAACTCCTGAGCACTGCCCTGTGTGGTCCAACCCACTGACTTACCACCAACACACACATAATGAGTTTTGGGTCTTGACATATGACTAAGTAAGAACACAGCTATTTCCCTTAACATTGCACTTAGGATACTGGAAGAAATGTTGTATAATAGTGTTGGTTCTGTATGAGAATAGCTGGGTGAAATCTTAATTCTGATATTTACTGGCCAAATGTTCTTGGGTAAGATTTTTAAATTTTAGTTTTCAAATAAATAGGAATGAGAATATTTAGTATATATTCATATTTAAGAAATAAAATAGAGTATAAATACAATGTCTGATAGATAACTAGCATTTGATAAATAACAGTTTCCATGTTCCTTTATTTATCAAATGCATCTTTAAATGCATCTTCTAAAAACAAATTAATACTTGCTATGTGTTCACTGCAATGCCTGGGCTGGGCATCTATCTAAGATTTAGTCCACACTTTTCTGCAATACTGAATTAGTTGTTTAATCTGACCATATTTTATTGGACTCATTCTTTTTTGCCTTAATTATTTGGAAATGGGAGTGGTTCAAATTTCAATTTTTGGCGCTAATAGTTACTGAGCTAGCTTGGTTAGACTAAACTAGGGACAAGTTTATAGCATATAGGAAAAAAAGGACAGACTAGATTTGGATTACCCTGGCTGGAATCAGGAACAGGAATCAACAGTGACTCATGCGGAAGGTTCGTCTTAAGCTGTCATCCACTCATTCTGTGCCAGGACAAGCCTTCAGATACCACTCATGGTCATGTGTAATCTTGCCCTTGTACTGGAAAATGGCCCCGCGGCATACAGCATGGAAATAACATTTTATATTGCCCTCAGTGTTATGACACCTTGAGAGTTATTTACCTTACAGTCCTTTGGAACACTTAACTGGAAGCAGTTGAAATTTCAACCAATCAGTAAGATAATTGCCTTTGAGGCAAGCAACAGTGAAGAATTTATAAGTTGTTTTCTCTCCTATTCATTGGATCTATCCCTGAACCTTCAAAACTTTACCTTTCATTGTGAATGTTCAATTACTGTAAACTTTTGAAGAAGTGGGTGACATGTCATTTGGTGAAGGGGTGCTCCTGAGTTACTGCTTTTCCTCTGAAGGAGCAAAGCGGTTGCCTTTGGCCACAGCTAAATGAGACCTAGTATGTTCCTTTTTATTCCTATAAGCTTTGCAGGGATGACAGTAAGGAAGGTTAAAGAAGGAAAAGGAAGCACTCCACTGTAAGGTGGCTCCTGAGGTTTCAGAGTCCTGATCCAGAGTGAGGTTTAGGAAAAGTTCAGTCAAGAGCCAATGAGTAATTTACATATGGGGGGGCAATCCAGCTGGTAAAGGGAGGGCAGTCACAAGTTATCAGTTAGTATGCATAAAAGTAAAAATTTATAAATTAGAGAATTTTATATTAATTTAAATAAAAAGAAATATTTTGGTAGAAATTCCTTGGCTCAGCAACTCAAAAGTATGGTTAAAATTCAGGTTTTTTGGATAGTTTTGCTCTTTTATCC
The DNA here is from genome assembly GCA_021461705.1 of Cryptotis parvus. Classification (NCBI taxonomy): domain Eukaryota; kingdom Metazoa; phylum Chordata; class Mammalia; order Eulipotyphla; family Soricidae; genus Cryptotis; species Cryptotis parvus. Next base: position 452,609 of record JAJIBD010022502.1, read on the forward strand.
ACTGCCCAAGGTTTGCCTGATGGTTAGTGTCACTGTGACAAGATTGTGTTCTCACACAATCACGCACATAAGAGAAACATAAATTCAGATTTCTTTAATGTTCTACACTCCGCTCAGGGAAAACGATCTGATTCATGCCCGCTTTAGGAAGGGCATAGTTTCTCAGAATTTTGCCCTTGGATTTGAGATAGGAAATTTATTACCTACCAAAGTCCTGCTTTGAGCAATAAAATATCTAAATTTCACTGAGCATTTATTATGATCCAAGTCAAATACTTTTCTGTGACCATTTTAGTCCATCACCACAGCAGCTCTATGAGAAAGATAATATTTTTATCCTCATTTTACAGATTAGGAAACTAAAACTTAGAGCCAATCTTTCAAATTATGGGTCTCAACCCATTAGAGGACTGAGAAATTAATTTAGTTGTTATGAATAACACTAAAAAAATTATATGGAATCTAATCAATCAAGTAAATAGTAGGTGATGAGAGCATATCAAGAATAAGTATTATTTTAACAAACTTTTGTTCTAATTTATTAGTATATGGCTAGTACTGTACTGATAAATATATTTCTTTAAATTGTGTTAAAAATGTTTGAAAGTCTATACTTTAAGCAACTTGCCCAAGATCACATAGTAAATTATGAACTTGTAATCTGAATTCATGAAGTTGAGGCCTGACCCTCAATCACTCAATCTTGTTGTCAAATTCTCTTTGAATGGGATGAACCCAGGATTGTTGTGGGGTGGAGAAGGATTTGGATGGAGAGTGAGAGGGATTAAAAGGGAAGAAAAGTGGGAAGGAGCAGCTGTAGAAAGGGATAGTTTCCTGAGAACTTTTACCAGTCCTTTATTTTTACTGGACTCCAGGGTGAAATGGTCTTACTAGGTGAATTGATCAGAGGAAGTTTCAGGGATGTTGTCAATAATGGGTGCTGAGAACCGCAGTACCCATGGGTAAAGTTTGCTCAGCAATCTTGGTTGATGCCAGGCCTGAGTGTTAACAGCAACCTTGGTATTCATACATCATTTCTGGTTTAGAAAAAAGCTGATCTGCTTGCTTTATTGATTCCATCCCCATAGAGAATTTTAGGAACATAACACCCACACGGCAGAGCCTGGCAAGCTACCCATGTCGTATTTGATATGCCAAAAACCAGTAACAATTATAGACCTCATCCCATGACCTGATGGAATGGTTTGAGGCTCTTTATTTTCCTGAAGTGAGCAGATGCCCTTGGACTACTCTAGCATGTGACAGAATTATGGAGATGTGACTGGTGCCCGCTCGAGCAAATCAATGAACAACGGGAAGATAAGTGACAAGTGACAAGGGATCTAAGACTGAGTCTTGAGTCTTTTTGGACAATGAACCTGGGATTTGAGAGATGAACTGAAGTGCTAAGGTCAAATAGGAAACAACCCTGGGTCAGATCCCAGACCTCTGGCTCTCTGCTGCGCTTCCACTGATGTAATCTGAATCATGACGAGAACCTTTTTGAAAGAGGTAGATTACAGGCAGGCTGAACTACTCTATGTGTGCTTCACCCTGGCTGTTCATCTACAAACCTAGAGTAAGTCCCACCTTTGCATCTGTTCTGTCCAGGTATGTGTGGGTATGTAGTAGGGGAGTGGGTACTCCTCTTGGGTGTGCAGGTAGGTGAGAATGGAGAGAAAGGGGTTGCTTAGTTTGTGGGTTTATATCTTTAAGCTTGATCACTTCACTTGATCACTTGAATCCCGTTATTCATCGATTTGCTCGAGTGGGTGCCAGTAACATTTCCATTGGACCCTATCATGTGCCAAGGTAGCCCAATGGCATCTGGTTAATTCAGGAATATGAAGAGTCTCAAACCGCTCCTTCAGGGTCTTGACAAAGAAGTCTGACCATCTTGTAAGTGGGCGGCCAGGTGGTCTTTTGACATCCCGTGGGATCCAGTCGGTAACGGCTCTAGTCCGGCGGTCGTCTCCAAACCGCATTACATGTCCAGCCCATCTGATTTTCGATGCCTTGGCAAATGAGATAGCATCCCTGATTCTGGAATAGCGACGGAGGTCGGAGCTCTGGATTCCTTCTCTCACTTGAGTGAGGCGTGATATCTTTAAGCACAGGACCAAATTTTCTTCCAGGCAAACTTTTCCTTTCTTTCCTATTTTAAAAAAATAATTTGACATTTTTTCCTAGGGAAATATACTATGCAGGCCCTGTGTACACAGCACCTGTAGAAAAGTTCTGAATTGGAAGTTTTGTTCCAGGTTCTTAAAGTTTATGGTTCATTTAGCTGTGAAGCAGAGTTTAATGTTGTTGAACTTTGGTGTTTGTTTTAGTTTCTCCAAGTTGCCAACCTGTTTCACTTTCTCAGGAGAGAAAACAGGCCTAGAAGGAAAGTCAGGGCTCTTATAGAGACAACGAGGCTGCAGTGAGCAGTGTTTAGTAGCCCCAGTGTTTAGTAACCCCCAAATTTTCCCTAGTCTTAATGGACTAGGGGAAATTTTTACCAGTGCCATCAGTTTGGTAATGCTTTAACCTAGAGTCCTGGACGTGTTGGAAAGTCCACTGAGGATGAAAAAAGCAAGGTGTTTGTCTGACCCCTTTTCTTCTGTGACTTTACCAATGGTCAATTACAGTGCCCAGGGTCAAACACACAGTCCTAAAAAAATCCATATTTTTCTATTTGCTAAGTCCTGTCCCTCTCATTTTGTTACACTTTAAGTTAGTTTTGTCATGTTCTCAATGAATTTCACAAGAGGTAAAGAAAGGTTGTATTATACTTGCTACCATAGACCCCATTTAGGGAACTCTGATACCAGTAATTCCCAACTTATTTTGACAAAAGGGTTGACATGCACCACCTTTGCGCTGGCAATAAGGAAAAGAGACTTGTGTGCAGAGTTCCACAGCTTCATTTGTCAGATATGAAAAATATTTCATAATAACTATAGTAAGGATATTTAAGGACTAAAACTCATTCCCACCTCATTGTTTTGTCCTTCATTTAAAGCAATTCTCACAACAGTCATTCAGGAAGTTGATGCCTTATGTCCAGACTTAGGCAAGAATTTTCCATAATTCCTTCTAGACTTTTGATTTCCTATTCCTCTTTCCTTCACAAAGTTCCACCTCATGCCAGGATTCCATAAGGTGTCTTCTTCCCTTTGATAAGTGGCAAAAGACTGGTTATGTTTAGCATGAGCACATCAGCACCCATTAACTAGGTGCTCAAATGCTATTTGTTAAAAAATGAATATGTAACTCATGTGTTACCATTGACAAGTTTATTACAAGTGTAATGTTACATGTATATCACTATATCACTGTCTTCCCATATATCATTGATTTGCTGCCTCAGTGCTCAGAGGTGGCTCCTGGTGGTTTTTGGGGGATCATGTATGGTTGAGTATCAAATCCAAGGCTCCAACATGTAATACATGAGTTCAACCTTTTAGCTATTCCCTTAGCCCAATGTTCATCTTTAACTGTGCTGTATGAGAGATTATGGCTCAGGGTAAATGAGTGGATCTCTCAGTCAAAAAGTTTGACTTTTGGGGCCAGAGCAATAGTCCAGTGGGTAGGGCATTTGCCTTGCACGTGGCTGGCCTATGCCGTCCTGGGTTCGATTCCCAGCATCCCATATGGTTCCCGAGCACTGCCAGGAGTAATTCCTGAGCAAATAGCCAGGAGTAACCCCTGAGCATCGCCGGGTGTGACCCTAAAAGCAAAAAAAAAAGTTTGACTTTTGAGTGTTATATATTCCATTTTACACTCCTGTTAAGCTAAGAGCCTTATATTCACTATCTCTTTCCTTTTATGAGTAATCTCTGATAGAGGCATTACTTTTTATTCCACTTTAAAGAAAAGCTAATGAACAAAGTGAACTGAATGGACTTTCCCAGGGCAAGGCTCCTGGGAACTCAGTGTAAAAAGTCGGTTCACGTAACTCTGCTAAACTGCCATGCAACCCTGACCAAATTAATAAGCCTTCAGACTCAGTTTCTCCCATGTGGAAAGAGACGCCTGAAACTCGGTACTTTTCTTTAACTTATGTATGGCTATTTTGTGACTGTACTTCAGATACAAAACAGTTCCAAAAATGCACTGTGAAATATCAATGCAGAGTGACTGGTGTTATTAGTTGAGAGCAGGTAGGAGAAATGTAGCATTCCACTGGGAAATGGCACACATTTGCAGTCAAAGATTGAAATATGAATCCTTGACACAGAGCCAACACTGTGCTTGATCCTAATGTACAGGACCTTGGTAAATCCTGAATAATTTTTCCTGAATAATTACAGCAAGGGAAGAAAAGAATTAATCTTGGCACCTCATAAGGCTTAAACTTAAACCACTCACTCAATCATAACCAGTGGATCTGTATTTGGTTTCCAAATGCCAGTATTTGTGCCACTTGACTAATGTTTGGTGTTATTAGAACAATGTCATCAGTGAAGCGGAGGTGGTGTAGTTGCCGACCATCTATCTCCACTCCCATTCCTTCCCATTCTAATTGTTGCATGATGTTCTTGAGGGTGGCGCTGAAGAGTTTTGGTGTAATGGTATCATCCTGCCAAACCCCTCTTTTGACATTGATGATCACTTCCTTGTAGAATGGTGAGATCGTGGTGGTGAATCCGTAACACAGCTCATGAAGGATCTTGATGTATTGGGTTTGAATGCCCTGTTTGGCTAGGGCTTCGATGACCACTTCAGTCTCCACAGAATCAAAGGCTTTCTTTAAATCAATGAACGTGAGACAGAGTGGCATCTTGAACTCCCTAAAATCTTCAATGAGCTTGTTTACCATGTGGATATGGTCGACTGTGCTGAATCCTTTTCAGAAGCCAGCTTGCTCGCATGGTCCCTAACCCACAACTAACATAAATATGCTGATGAAAAACTGAAAATGTTCCTTCAAGATAAGGCAAAAAGCAAGGTTTCCCACTCTTAGAACTATTATTCGAGAAATATTAGAAGTCCTTGCCATAGCAGTTAGGTAAGAAAGAGATTAAGGGCACCAATATTGGAAAAGAGAAAGTCAAATATCACCTATCTACACTGATAGTTTGTAAGATAGATTTGACACTATACATAGAAACCCTAAAGACTCTTATAAAACTCCCACAAAGCATAAACTTGTACAATAAAGTGACAGGTAACAAAAGCAACATGCAGAAATGAATGGCATTTCCATACGCAAACAATAAAACGGAAGAGAGATAAATTGAAAAATTAATCCCATTCACAATTACACCTCAAGAAAAATCAATTGGAAATCAGTTAAGTAGTAGAGGTTAAAGAGTTTTACAAGTATAACTATAAATCATTACTAAAATAAAAGACCCAAAGAGATGGAAACATATCCTCTGTTCATGATTTGGAAGGACTAATATCAAAATGACCACCTTACCCAAGGCATATGCAGATTCAATATAGTCCTTATAAGAATATCACTTGATCACTTGAATCCCGTTATTCATCGATTTGCAAGAGCGGGCGCCAGTAACAATTCCATTGGACCCTATCACGTGCCAATGTAGCCCAATGGCATCCGGTTGATTCAGGAATATGAAGAGCCTCAAACCGTTCCTTCAGGGTCTTGACAAGGAAGTCTGACCATCTTGTGGGTGGGCGGCCACGTGATCTTTTGACTTCCCGTGGGATCCAGTCAGTAAGAGCTCTAGTCCAGCGGTCATCTCCAAACCGCATTACATGTCCAGCCCATCTGATTTTCAATGCCTTGGCAAACGAGACAGCATTCCTGACTCTGGAATAGTGACGGAGGTTGGAGCTTGATAGCTTTTAAAACATTGACTAAATGGTGCTGAAATTTATATGGAGTACATAAAGCCTCCTGAATAGCCAAAACAATCCTAGGGGAAAAATTATGGCTATTTTCATGACTTTAAACCATGGTATAAAGGTAGAATTATCAAGACAAATTGTCAGGTTCTTATACCAATCAACCTAGAGAAAAATTTTGGGTAAGTACATAGTTAATCTTCAATAAGGGAGTCAAGCATGTGAAGCGAAGTAGGGAAAGCCTCTTCAACAAGTGGTTCTGGGAAACTGGTCAGCCACTTGTTAAAAAAAATCAATTTATATCCAACAAAATATGTTTATAAGGTTTTAATTAGGATAACACTAGGTTCATACATTAATTTAGGGGTGAATGATATTGAATTATTATATGAATTGTTCTGCTTCCTAGTCAGGAACATTTATTTTATTTACTTTAATTTTTCAAAATTTTATTCAATAAGAATTATATGTTTTCTATAAATAACTATACTTTTTTAGATTCCAAGGTAGGTATAAATATATACATACATATGTTAATAGAATATTACTGAGAATTATAATTTTTCAACTACTTCCTGTTAGTATACAGAAAATCAATGCTTTTTTTTACAATTGACATTTGTGCTCTCTTAGACTTTCTTAAGAAAAATTATATCAACTATAATTAATGAAAATTTGTTTCTCCCCTCCTAATCTTTATAATTTATTTTTTCTTACTACATCAGCCAGATCCTCTAGGAAACGATCTTTAAAGTCATAACTGTGAAATTCAGATGAGCATGAGTGCAATTACTCTATATTCCTTTTATTCTCCCACTCCCTAGAAGGTGGGAATTTCCTTTTCCCTTAAATCCCCAAGAGCTGTTCTTTTATCAGTACCTTGGCTCAATAACAGATTTTTTTCTTAATTTATTGGTGAAAATGGAAACATTCAGAAGAGAACTTCCAGAGAACCACCCCTGAATTCTCTACCTCCCTACATTTGAATCGATATATTTAACTTTCCTTTGGGTTACCTGACAGGATACATTTCTGTGATTAAACCCAGGATGTACAATTCTTGCTGTATTTGGATTTGGTTGACAATGATTTCATTTAGGGTTTTTCCATCTCCGCTTATGAGAAAGAATACTTTGTGCTTTTCCTTGCTCATAATAACCTTGTCAAATGTTGGTATCAATATTTATTCTAGCTTCATAAAATGAGAAGTCCCCTACTATTAAAATTCTCTATAAAAATTGTTAAAATTGTTTCTTTAATAATTGGAAGAACTTGCTGTTAAAACTATTGGATATTATCTTTTGAATGTAAACTGTATTTCAGTTAAAGCCTCTTATTTCTATTCCTAATATTTGTCACTTTGCCATTTTTCTTTATTTTCTAGTTCAAACTTAGTAAAGACTATCTTGCATATTTTCTTTTAAGCTAAAAATAAAAAATACCCATTTTGGATCTGTTCATGTTCTCTTCTTCAGGTTTATTTGTATTGCATTAATTTCCATTAAAATTATTTTTACTTTCTACTTAAGGAAATTCTGATGAAATTTGGTTTATCTTGATTTCCTCTATTATATGCACCTAAGACTACATTTCTCTTTGGATATTGTTTTCTTTGTATAAGACATTTTGAAGAGTAGTATTGTACATTATTAGGTTATATATTTTGTAATTTAAATTATGACATATACTTTGGCTCTGTGTATAAGATGATTTCCCCATCTATTCATTTTCTAAAAAGATTATTCAATTTTAAATTTTTCTATAATTTCCCTACTAATACTATGTATATTTTTATTATTTCTACCTTTGTTTTTATTTCTGGGTCACACTCAGAGGTGCTCAGGGATTATTTCTGGCTCTGTGCTCAGAGCAGTGGTTGGTAAACCATATATAGTTTAGGGGCTAAGTGGGGTCCCCAACAATACTGGGGTTTGGCAGGCACCCCAACTGATGGACAAAGGAACAAGACCACAGGTTTTTGAAAGTCTCAAGTTCCTTAGTTTTAATCTCTCCTCATTCACTCCTTACTCTATCTCACTCCACACCCCTCAAGTCAAGTCTGCTATTATATATAATATATATAATATACCATATATATCATATACAATATATGTAATATATTATAGATAAGATATATAATAAATTATATACAATAATATATAACATAACATAACATAACATAACATAACATAACATAACATAACATAACATAACATAATATAATATAATATAATATAATATAATATAATATAATATAATATATAATCACTGTATCACTGTTTTCCCGCTCATCAATATATAATAAATATATAATATATTAAAAGGCTTGGGGAAGGAGTTACAAGAGGTAATTGGGTTTTAATTCTGAAATGATTAGGTGTAAAAAGCTCCTTCTTCCTGGGGCAACTACCAGGGGTCCTACCCAGAGAGATGGATCCTGTCCTGGGGCTATAGGCCTGCCCAGGATAGACAGAAGCCAGGCATTTGTTTTCTCCTTTCCTTAGCTGGTGGATAATCATCTAAACAATATTTCAAATTATTTTGTATAAACACAGTAAGAAATACAGACATTTATCTACACCCCAGATTAAGTTTAGAGTGGCTATTCCTGGGGATATCTTGTCATATATTCCAGACTACATTCCTCTGGCTGGGTCAGTTTTTTTCTTTTTCCTAACCCCAACTGGGCCCTTAATCAGTTGGCTGCTTATCTTTAGATCATGACAGACTTTGTTCCATGAAAGTACTCTTAGATAGTTATATTGCTCAGGACATTTAGTCTGTCCCATATTGAGGCCAAGGTAGCTTACTTATGGCTTGCCCTGGTTCCATGCAGTCTTTGATGGGACCCTCCTTATGGGATGTAAGGAACTAGAGTTAATCTAAAGGCAGCTGAGGTTTTAAGTTAGGAAATATGACCAAATGTCCAGGAGTAACTATTTCAGAGTTAATTATCTTCTATATCACAAATACATAGCCTTAAATGACTTCCCTACACAAAAGGCCTTTGCTCTAGCATAAGAATATGTAAAGGGCACACAGAAAAGAAAAAACAACCTTCCATTTACAATACAAAACCCAGAGCTGGCAAGTAAGAGATAGAGGGCTGTGACAAAGGGTAATCCAACATATCACACTGGGGTTGAACTGGAATTGTCCATGTGCAGGGCAAGTGCCTCAACCCCCTGTACTAATCTTCATCCCTTAGTTTTATTTTTTATTTATACTTTTTCCTTGTCATATCTACCACTGCCGTGTATATTATAATATTATAGTATTTTTAATAATTTGTTATTGGTAGTGAATAGCAATTGCAAGTCCCACCGAGCCAGCCAGGAGTCGAACCTGGAATCTTCTGATCCGTAGTCAGACGCGTTATCCATTGCGCCACTGGCCCTGAGACGACCCCCACCCACTCCATGGGCGCCGCCATTTTCCACATTGGACTTCCCTCTCATCAGAACTCCACCCAGCCGACCAGCCCATCACAGCCCGGATCATCGACACCCACCCTGGAGCAGTTTCTTCCTCAATCCGCCCAGGTATGCTGGTCCAGAGACTCTCAGCCATGGGGCAGAGCGGTTCCTTGCTCTCCCTGTGCCCAGCCCTTCATGAGGCAGTCGGGAGGCATGGTGGGTTCTAGCCTTGGCCCACCACCCGGCAGAACCTCACAACAAGCCAGACGACCCCCACCCACTCCATGGGCGCCACCATTTTCCACATTGGACTTCCCTCTCATCAGAACTCCACCCAGCCGACCAGCCCATCACAGCCCGGATCATCGACACCCACCCTGGAGCAGTTTCTTCCTCAATCCGGCCCAGGTATGCTGGTCCAGAGACTCTCAGCCATGGGGCAGAGCGGTTCCTTGCTCTCCCTGTGCCCAGCCCTTCATGAGGCATTCGGAGGCATGGTGGGTTCCAGCCTTGGCCCACCACCCCGGCAGAACCTCACAACAAGCCAGACGACCCCCACCCACTCCATGGGCGCCGCCATTTTCCACATTGGACTTCTTCTCATCAGAACTCCACCCAGCCGACCAGCCCATCACAGCCCAGCTCGCGTGCCGCAAGCGGCCGTGCGGTTCATCAATAAAGGCTTTATTTGGAGGTGTTTATAGAGTATGCCTCCCGCACGGCAAGCCTAGCAAGCTGCTCGTGTTGTATTTGATATGCCAAATGCCAGTAACAATTATATTAGATCATTCTCGTGACCTAATATAACGGTTTGAGGCTCTTTATGTTCCTGTCCCAAGCCGATGTCCTTGGCTCTACAGCATGTGACAGGACATATTGAGATATTACTGGTGCCCGCTCTAGCAAATAGATGATTAACGGGAAGATCGTGATCGTGATCGTGAGTGAATAGCAACACTGTTAAAATTTTCAAGAATTTTATTTTGGGGCCATACCAGCAGTGCTTAGGATTTACTCTTGAATCTGTGCTCAGATCACTCCTGACTGTGCTTGGGGATCATCTGTGGTCCTGGGGTGGAACCTGCATTTGTGATGTGCAAGACAACTGCTCTACCCACTGTACTATCTCACTATCTGTATGTTTCATTATACTCAGAAATATTGCTACATTTACTTATTACCAATACTTTTTGTAGTTAGATTTTGGTTTACACTATAATGTAAGTAATAGTGTCTTTCTTTTCTGGTCCTAAGATATATATATATATATATATATATGCATATATATAATGTATATCTAGCAATTATACATATAATTGATATTATTTTACATAATATATTGGATTATATTATTTTATTGTCTATATTACATTATATATACTAATTATACCATATAATTTATTGTATACATAATTTATATACAATATATAATATTGTATATATAAATTATATGCATTTTATATATTATATAAAATATATTTTTATGTCAGCAGGTAGCAGAAAGGAGACAGATTTGTCTACATCCAGGGCTCTGTTCCATGGGCCCTGGATGGTTAATGGTCTGACATATTAAAAGACTGGACCCCTGGGAATGAACGAAAGTCAGAGCAGAGCCTGTCAAGCTACCTGTGGTGTATTTGATATGCCAAAAACAGTAACAGTAATGGGCCTCATTCCCAATGAATGGAGACGTTACTGGCACCCACTTGAGCAGATTGACAAATGGGAAGACAAGTGAAAAGTGATTGTCTCCTGTTAAATGGCAACATCACTTGATCACCTGATCAGTAGACATCCCGTTATTCATTGATTTGCTCAAGTGGGTGCCAGTAACATTTCTATTTGATCCTATCACGTGCCAGTGTAGCTCAATGGCATCTGGTTGCTTCAGGAATATGAAAAGCCTCAAGCCATTCATTCAGGGTCTTGATGAACAAGTCTGACCATCTTGTAGGTGTACAGCCATGTAATCTTTTGATATCCGTGGGATCCAGTGGTAATGGCTCTAGGACAGTGGTCAACTTCAAATCGCATTGCATGTCCAGCCCATCTGATTTTCGATGCCTTGGTAAATGAGACAGCGTCCCTGACTCTGGAACAACATTGGAGGTCAGAACTCTGGATTCCTTCTCGCACTTGAGTGAGGCTTGATATTCCAAGAATAGCTCTTTCATTCCTCTCTGGGACCCAAATAGCATTCTCATCCTGCTTTTGTAGGGCCCAGGTCTCTGAGGCATATGTTAATGCAGGGAGAACTGTAGAGTTGAAGAGATGTGCTAGGAGCCGGAGGTTCTTTGTCCTTTTTAGCTATTTCTTCGATGCTCTTGAAGGCGTTCCATTCCGCTCTCTTCCTCCCTACGCTGTCTCAGGTTTTAGGTCGTTCATCATGTTGACTTCTTGACCTAGATACACATAACTGCTGCATTCAGAGATATTTGTTCTGTTGAGAGTGAATGGGGCCTCTGGAACTAGTTCATTTTTCATGAACATAGTTTTGTTGAGATTCAGCTGTAGACCTATCTTTCCACATTCTCAAAGTCAGCCAGTGTTTGTGCTGCTTGGCTAACGTTGGTGTTATTAGAACGATGTCATCAGCGAAGCGGAGGTGGTATAGTTGCCAACTGTCTATCTTCACTCTCATTCCTTCCCATTATAATTGTTGCATGATGTTCTCGAGGGTGGCACTGAAGAGTTTTGGTGAATTGGTATCACCCCTGACCCCTCTTTTGACATCAATGATCACTTCCCTTGTAGAATGGTGAGTTCCTGGTGGTGCACCTATAATTCATGAAGGATCTTGATGTGCACCTATAATTCATGAAGGATCTTGATGTATTGGATTTGAAAGCCCTGTTTGGCTAGGGCTTTGATAACCGCTTCGGTCTTCACAGAATCAAAGGCTTTCTTTAAATCAATGAACGTGAGACAGTGGCATCTTGTACTCCCTACAAACCCCAATGAGCTAGGTTACCATGTGGATATGGTCCATTGTGCTGAATCCTTTCGAAACCTGCTTCCTCGCTAGGTTGTCCTTCATCTAATGTTCTGCCAATCCTGTTCAGGATGACTCCAGTGAACAGCTTGCAGATGACAGACAACAGGCAGATGGGGCGATAGTTGCCGATGTCATGAATGTCTCCCTTCTTGAACAGTAGAACTGTCCTGCTGGTTTTCCATTGGGAGTGCACCTTGCATTCAGACAGGTAGCGTGTGAAGAGCCGAGCCAGTGTATTGCTGAATACTGATGGCAGATTCTTCAGGTGTTTGGGTCTGACTTTTGGGCCTGGGGGGGTTTGCTTCTTTACCAAAAGAAATGGCATCTCAGATTTCAGAAGGGAGGACGTTAAGAACAATATATCCATCCTATGGAATTTGGTATGTGGCCAGGTGGACGTGGTTATCAAAGATATCTGAGTAGAAGTCATGGATAATCTTCTCCATTGCCTTTCTAGAAGATGTGATAGATCCATCAGGATGTCAGAGGTCAGTCATCTTTGTCTTATAGTTTGAGAAGAACAGTGGCCATTGCAAGTGCTTTTCCCAGCTTCTGCTGCATCAGCCAGTATTTCTGCTCTTCTCTCTTTAATGTCTTCCTTTATCACTTCTCTGTACTGCTTTGCAAGCTTGGATGTTAGCATTAGGTCACCTGAGGCTCACGCCTTGCCATGTTCCGTGAATGAGCTTGAGAGTATTTGAAGACAGGTGTCCTTTTGTGTCTTTCTCTCTCTTGGTATTCTTCGGGCAATCATGGAGGTGCTGAACCAGTTGGTTGTATTCTTCATCGATGTCATCAATGATGGTATCTTCCCATGTTGCCTCAATGGTACCAAAGAGTTCCCAGTTGGTGGTTATTCTGGGGAGTTCTCTTCTTAAACTTTTCAGCCTTTTCTACCATTGTGTGAAGTAGAATTTTGCATGAAGGAGACGGTGGTCTGATCCTGTTTGGAATTTTGGGAGAACAGCGACATCAGTCAGGCAAAACCATTGATTGAATATGATGTGATCAATTTCATTGTGGAACTGTCCACCAGGAGATTCCCATGTCTAACGTTTTTATTCAGTCTTCTGGTACTGTGAGTTCCCATGAATGGTCTTGGTGGACATGATGAACTCAGATAGTCTTTCACCCTTTGTGTTTCATTCTTGGCCATGGGTCCCGATGTGGAGTTCTTCAGCTGATCTTCTTGGTCCTATCTTGGCATTAAATCACCAACTATGATCTTCTAGAAGGTGTGATTTTTTTATAGAACTCCTCCAGTTCCATGTAGAATTTCTCAATTTATTCTTCCTTGTATGTGGATGTTGGTGTGTAGACAATGAAGATAGAAATAGCTGGAAGTGGGCCACATCTCTTCAAGTGTAATTGTCCTATCCAGTTTGTTAGGCATTCAAATGAATCAATGTTCACTGCTATGTTCGTGTTGACAAGGACACCAACACACCAATGCCTCTTTTGTCACATGTTCTGAGGAACAGTTCTTCTCCGTTGTCAAAAACAGTGTGATACAATTCATGCCGCCTCATTTCAGTCCAATCAATGATATTTTACTTGATCCTTTTTACTTGCACCATCAGGTCCTCAATATATGCTTCCAATGCGAGCATACGTGCATTAAAAATACAGTCATTTTAGTCCTTCTTGGTTCTGGCTGCCTAGTTTGGCCCTGAAATATTGTTAGGCCCTCCTTATTCGCCCTTCTTAGTGCTGCCGTATTAAGGGTTCTTTCAGGGTCGGGAAAATAAACATTGCTATTACTGATTTTGGCATATTGAAACACATTTAACAGCGTGCCAAGCTCTGCCGCGATGGGCGGTATACTCTCCATAGCTTGCTGGGCTCTGGGGGTAGGTAGAATATTTGTGGTAATTTGGAGATAAATCTTGGGTGGATATCTGACGAGCTGTGGAGTGTGGATGATGAATATCACTGCCAGCATGCTGTGGGGGCTCCTCTGGGTTCTTCTCAGGCTCTATCGGGATGGTGGACTTGGGCCGGAGGTCGCTCCTCATGGTCAGTGGAGTGCAGGGGGTTCAATGGGGAGAGTTGGTGTCTGTTCTGTCTGGTGTATCTGAGTCATAGATACACCCGGCAGATGCAAATGGCAACATAAGTGGTGAAAGTGAATGCAAGCTTTGTATTTTTCCTAAATGTAATAAAAGACCTTCTAAGGTTTTACTGGTGTTTAACATTTCGCTTTCTTCAAGAGTGTGTGTATATGTATGTGTGCGTGTGTGTCTGTGTGTGAGTGCACGTGTGTGCATACATTTCATGGGCTATGACCCTAAACTGACCTTAACCAGGCTGCCTTCCATCCGGCCTGTGATTTTAGTTAGACAATTGGATGTGCAAAATTGTATTTAGGAAAAAAGTAAAGCAAAGCCAGAGGGAAAGAATATGTTTCTTTACTTAAATACATAAATGGTATATATTTTTTTGCTTAGAAAAATACATATTTAAAAAAGAAAGGAAATAAAAATAGTTCCTAACTTCTCTTCCTATAGACAACCCTTTGTATAAATTTCCTTTTTCCCCTATGTGTATGGCTAGATAAGGAAGAAGTCCATTAGATGAACATAGCTGTAGGCCAATGTATCCTATCTAAGCAAACCTAACCCTATAAATCACTCAATTATGAAATAAAAGCCTTAAAGATAATCATAAGCAACTGGTTAGACTTTAATCTATAGCCAATAAATAGTTTCTTTTCAATTAGCTTCCAGATTTTCTTAGAGAAAGTCTCTCTGAGAACAAGTTCATGAAGTACCTCTAACCACTTCCAGTTTAGGTCTGCCTTATTTGGATAGATGTCTGCTCAAAACTGATTAAAAAAGTAAGCCTCAGCTTATCTTCCAGTAGTTCAAAAACACTTTTCTTAAATCATCATTTGATTTATGTTAGTCCCATGTAAAGAAAATTTCAGAACTTTGTTGGTGAACAATGTGTCTCAGAGGCAATGCCATTCAGGGCCAACATGACATCTGAGTAGTGTTTAAAGGGAAAAGGAACCGTAGATTTAATTCTTTTTGGAGAGACTCCCAGTACTTCCAGCTGCTTAGGTGTTCTCAGTTACTAGTTCCCAATTCATTTATTTATCAAATTAAATTATTTACTAAGAACAGCAAAGGAAGGTGAAACTGCCTGGAAATATATTTATACCAAAAATTTTCAAGGTTGTACATAGAAATGAATCACAGAAAATTGTCCCTGCTTGACAGCCAAAGGAGAAGAATGTGAGTTAACGAATATTCATCTCACTGAGAGTCACATTCATACTATCCTTTCCTTCTCAGTACTAAAATAAAATGTCTCTAAATACTGAAAGGAAATGTCAAAACTATTGAACCAATCAATTGTTTAATGGGCGTGAAAGGGAAAATCATTCTGCTACTCCATTTTCACAGTAAGAGCACTCAGTTTTTTTTCTCATATCAACACTTTCTTCACAAACATGTGATAAGCTTTAGCTCTAACTCTGCCCTAACTTTTTGTGCAAGCCATTTCATTGACTGCTCACTTGTGGAAGATGTCCATGTATCAGACTGAGTTGGTTCCCAGCGAGACTTCTGTCTGAAAATCTAGTACCCCTGCCTTTTTTTAAGAGAGTTTTCTGGGGCCAGAGCAATAGCATAGCGGGTAGGGCGTTTGCCTTGCATGCAGCTGACCCCAGATTGACCCTTGGCATCCCATATGGTCCCCTGAGCACCATCAGGAGTAAAGCCAGAAGAAACCCCTGAGCACCACTGGGTACAACCCAAAAAGCAAAAAATAAAAAGTTTTCTGGGAAGGATTTTTGTATATGGAAGCATCTATTAATCTATTCATCATGTATGATGATGTCAAGAACCCTAGTCTTCCAGTAAACTGGGTCAAGTAAATTTTACTGAATGACTTATTTATATAAACTCTGTGTCATATCAGTCCACTTTTGCTTCCTTCCATCTTGTCCCTCTTCTGCACTACATGCACGCATGTGATAGTCATGTTCTTTCGCTGTGGTGAAGGGACTTAATGGTACATTCTTTGTAAAGTCAGCACTCCCAATTCTACCTGTTCCCCCTTCATCTTTCTTTTTACATAAAGTTGTTTGCTTCCTAGATTAATATAGGAATTGCAATTTTCCTAAAGTAGAAGATACCTCTCTCCCTCTCCCTTGATGTCTCCTTTATCCAATATAGAAGGGGAAGATAGATTACTTTTCTTTTAGTGTTGAGCTGTGTCTTGGCTTCTGGCTTACAGTTTTATTCAAAAACAATTTATCATTGTCTACTAACTGTGTTTTCTTACTTTCTCTCAGGCATGGTTCTTCTACTGCATGAGCTGTATGCCTATAATCTCCTTCTCTTACCTCCAGTCTTAATTCTTCATTTGATATCAACCCCAAATTTCATTAACAGTTTTAAATTAGGCTAACAGAATTGAAGACTTTTTGAAATGTTATTTACAACCATACTTTGCTTTGTAGAAACTGTAGAAAATACTTAGAAGGGATAAAGAGGATATTGTTTAGAACAATAATTAGAAATATTTGGTTAAGAGCCAGATGAAACTTAGGAGACAGAAAATAGTATCAGCAATATAAATCAAACTGTATCCAGTATGCACATCTATGCCACTGGCCAGAGAAGAGAAGGAAGCTTTCATAAGACATATGTTAGGGTAAGTTTATATACATCTTATCATATAACCAGATTAAAACAATAAGCTCGAAACTACAGGAGGTAATTTCTCACTTGTGAAACACTTACATTTGATGAGGCCGCATTCTAAGGTATTTCAGGAACGAACTGTATTCTGTTCTTGTATTCCTACCTCATATAACACAATTTTTTTTCTATTCACTTGGTGGAAAAAAACAAAGGGGTTGTTAGTAGGAGGTGAATTTTTTTATGTTTTAGTACACATTACTTCTGCTACACATTACTTTTTTTATATTTTAGTGCACATTACTTCTCCACCCAGCAGACCAGCCTATCACAGTCCATCTTGCGTGGCCGCTTGCAGCCACGCGGTTCATCATTAAATGCTGGACTTAGAGATGACTGCAAGAGTATGGTACCTGCACGGCAGAGCCTGGCAAGCTACCCGTGTTGTATTTGATATGCCAAATACTAGTAACAATTATAGACCTCATTCCAGAATGGATTGTGGCTCTTTATGTTCCTGGAGCAAGCAGATGCCCTTGGGCTCTACTAGCATGAGACAGGACATATGGAGATATTACTGGGGCCCGCTCGAGCAAATCGATGAACAACGGGGAAGACAGTGACAGTGACTTCTGCTAACATTAGAGTGCTAAAACTGAATCAATAAAGGTTTTTAAAAAAATTCTGAAGATGATCACATTTAACTTTGAGGAAAGTTGGAAACTACAGGATATCTGTATGTTCAGGAGGAAAAAGAGTTTGGATCACACATGGGTAACTGTAGAGGTGAGAGAGTCTGAATAAGTTCACTATTTGAGCATCCTGCGGTTAGTCATCATTCTAATTTCTCTTTAGTCCTAGCTTCTCTGTTAACATCAGCTCTGTCATTCCTTAACATAGGAGTACATTTCATTTGTCTTAAAAAAGCCATGTTCAATCACACAGATTTTCTTTTTCCTGCTCTGTCTGACAGAGAATATCACTGAGTTATGTCACTGTCAGATTTGGCTCCTTAGAGATAAAAAAGAAGCAGAAAAGACTTTTTAAAAAATTTTTTGGTCACACCTGGCAATGCTCAGAGGTAACTCCTGGCTCTGCTCTCAGGAATTACTCCTGGTGGTGCTGGGGAACCATATGGGATGCCGGGGATCACACCCAGGTCAGCTGCAAGCAAGGCAAATGCCCTCCCCGCTGTGCTATCACTCTGGTCTCAAGAATCAGAAAAGATTTAATTCCTGCAATCTGTGCACTTGCACAATTTCTTTGACAATTTCTTCATGTATATTCAACATGAATATACATGAAGTAAAGAATAACCCAGAACTGTAGAAGCCCCAGTTTGGGGGCTTGCTTGTCCTATGATGTGGAATATTTCTATCTTCAGAATTAGAGTGTGCTGCAAATTTTATGAACAAAGATAGAGAGTAGAACTTTAAGGGTCTTTGTGCACTTTTCTTTGAAACATATCAAATCCAGTAAGCGCCTACTGCATATCAGTGAAACACATGAGCCATATTAACCCTTTTTTCCAAGAAATAAAATTAATTGATCTAACCATCTTGATTGGCTTAGATTCTGGTTCTTAAATGACCCGATCTTTTGCCTTCTCAAAGGAAAGATGAATATGGGGAGGTGATTCAGAAACTTTAATGCATATATTTTTTCTTTTTATCAGGAAGAGGAGTAGAATACTCTGTCATGTTTTGATTTATAAGAAACAGTTCTTACAGGAATTCTTAGACAAAATTTAAGAATAAGGAAACTGAGAAAAGAAATAAGAGAACTACAAAGGACTGCTGTTTCTCTTATCCCCGTTCTGTACCCACTGAAATCCTTCCTGGCCTGAAAGTCAGGGAGGAGGAGTAAAGGATCAGCCAGAAATGAAAAAACAAGGACCACTATTGCTGTGGAGTCCCTCTCACTGAATACCGCCCAAGACCTGAAACAGATGATTGAAGAGAAGTCTTTGGTTTTGCCCAGATCTGACTCAAACTCTGTTGAAAACTGTGAAGACCTCCTGCTATCCTCCTCACTATGATCTGGGTGATCCCAGATGCATGAGATGATGAAATTGGGCCATTTGGTTGATCTGCACCAGCGGTTATATACAGCCAGCATATATTGCATACCATTCCATCACTGCTTAGATGTTATCACCAGGAAATATCAAAAGTCTCCCAAGAAGATCTGTATTCTTGAGCTTTCCAGAGCAGTTCTGGCAGACATGAAAAAAATGGTTTTGTCTGCACAGGTACCCAGGACTGGAAATATCTAAAGCCTAGGGTTCCACTATGGTGTAAAAAGGGGGGTGGGGTGAATGCTTGGAAGCATAGAGAAAACTATCTAAGCCTGTCAAATGCTCATGCTGCGATCACTGTTTCCTCCTGATCAGATTAGAGAGGCACTCACTGGTGTTGAGTTGCAAATGTCTGGATTTTGCTTCCCTTGGCATTAGCTCTTCGAATAGGAGAGTAAACAGCTTATAAATTCTGTAATGATTCTTGAAGCTAAGGGCAGTGCACAGACTAAATTTTCAAGCAGTGTTATTTAAAAGGTTCCAGGGGGTATTAAGGTAAATAGCTTGAAAAATTAGGGGGAAAATTATTCCTTTCCTTCTCTGAGAAGGTTACATAGGTTGCATTAACCCTTAGTGAATTCTTCTTATGCTTCTGAGGAAGCAGCAAAGCAGGGAGAGCCTGATCTGGCTTCTTGCACAGAACCCATCTTTTAAGTTATATTTATAACTCACTTTGATTGTATGTTTCTCTTTTGAAGAAAGATATGGAAATGAGACTTTTAGAACTTTTTATTTCTTTCCTAGGAGTGCATGTCCTTCCTTACATTATGTGCATTAGCTATAAGATGTCCTGGGGGAATGTCTGAGGATATGTGGCAGAGAACTGAAGAAGTCTCATCTTAAGATATTCAGGGAACAGGAATTCAATTCAGGAGAAGCGGGGTATTTCAAGAAAGGTACAAGTTGGAGGAATGGGATGACCAATATATCTTCTACCATTTATTTCTTACCTGATATGTGGAGACTAGTGCATTCCCTTATGGAAAGGATGCAAAGATGGGTGCTAGGTAAAAATATTTACTTAAAAAGAAATTTGGGGTGCCTCCTAAGTGGTACTCAGGAGACTCAGTGACCCCTCTCAGCAATTATTGGCCACTGGGCTGGGGGTTCAATGTGGCGGTGCAATGATGCATTGTTGATTGGACTCTGAATTTCCAGGGATTAACCAGGCCACCCTAAAAGTCTACATCCAGTGATGCTCGAAGGACCATCTGGTGCTGGGGATCAAACTGAGGTAGGCCAAAGCAAGGCCACCTTAACGCTTGCACTATATTTCTAGCCCCAAACATTGATTTTGTTGCCCATAGTCCCATGTAAAACCTTGCTATAATATTGGGGTATTTCTTTATTGGCATAATCCCTATAATTCTATATTCTATAGGGCAGTTCCGACTTCAACCTTCCCCATTTTCTGTTCTGTGAATCTACTTCTGCTTGACATATGATATGTTCTAACTTGACATTTACAGCATATTGACATTCTACTGATGGGCTAATATGATGCCAGTGATAAAGGAGCCTTGCAGTGATATAAAGGACCATTGTGTGTGAAGGCTTTGCAGGAGAGATCCGATTTCTTAACAGCTTGCATAAGTTTGAATTCCCTTAGATTTCGGGACCTCTGGGACAAAGAGAACACATCTTTGTGCAGTGTTTTTTTCTTTCTAAAGCCAAGTTCTAAACAAATCATCTACATAATGATCGTGGGTTTAATCAATAACTGTGTTACTTGGGAGTAATTCTTCCAAGCCCCATACTACTCATGCAATGGAAAAGTCTCTGGCAATTGCCCACAGTTACAGTCAATGGTTGCAGGGGAACAGGGTGACACTAAAGAGAGCGGCAGTTAGTGATTTCTACCTTGACTTCCTTCTGCAGCCCCACAGTCCAGGGTGCCCTCCACTTTTTATTTGTTTGTTTTGGGGACACACTTGGTGTGCTCAGGACTTACTCCTTCTACACTCAGGAATCACTCCTGGTGGGCTCGAGTGACCATAGGGGTTTCTGGGGATTGAACCTAGGTTGGCCATATACAAGGCAAGTATCCCACTGGCTACATTGTTGCTCTGGCCCCAGGGTCCCTTTACACTGAATTTACCTAGCCCCTCAGGAAACCAGATTTTCTTACTTATTTCCTTGTGTCAAGTGAAAGCTGGATTTTTCAATCTTATTTCTAAATAAAACCAGAGAAAGATTTGCCTTTCTCTGAAATTTTCAGAGAAATTCTCAGATGATCTTATGCAGAGGGTAAAATAATGAGGTTATAGGATAATGTCAGATAGTATTAAAGCAAATACGGATTAAAATTAATTTTTAAAAATTTATTCTGGTGTTTGGGTGATACCCAGCTAGATACAGGGGTCAGGTATCACTCCCTGATGGTGCTCAGGGAACCATAGGCAATTCTGGGGATTGAGAGGGGGTCAGTCTTGTGCAAAGCAAGCACTTTAACCCTGTACTCTATTTCCATCCCTAAGAACATGCATTTTAAAATGTAAATTATGAAACAATTAAAATTATATTAGGGATCTTTTCGATCTTTTTCTTGTTTTCTTTTTTTGGGGGTGTCACTTCAGGCAACATTCAGGGGTTACTCCTGGTTCTGCACTTAGGAATTACTCCTGGCGGTGCTCAGGGGAATGATATGGGATGCTGGGGCTTAAACCTGGGTTGGCTGGAGTGCAAGGCAACTGTACTTACCTCTAAACCATCTCTCTAGCCTTGTTTTACTCTTGCTACAACATAGCACCAAAGATAACCAAAGCATGTTGTAGGACTCTGCCAATCCTTGTCTTAGGAAACCCAATTTTATATCAGACTAAAGGATTTATTTATAAAGAGATAAATTTGAAACAAATTTGAAATATAGAGGGGAGACACTATTGAGTTTTGCAATGATTGTGGCAGCTCCAGAGAATAGTCTGCATAGGCACTAGGTATCTGAGGCTGTCCCCTGCCTCTATTTATAGGGAATTGAGGTTACAAAGGCAGAGAACCAACATGAACAGAAACATGAACAGAAACAGTGAAGTATTTGACCACATGCTTTGTTTAAAATCGGGCAAATTCAACATGGGTGAATTTTCCTTGACAACATTCATGGCGCTTGCCCATAATATCCTATCTTTGTAATTCATTCAAGTAGGCTCCATCCGTTAAGCAGTATTTCAGCAGTTTTTTTTTTTTTTTTGGGTCACACCCAGCAATGCTCAGGGGTTACTCCTGGCTCTTCGCTCAGAAATTACTCCTGGCAGTGCTTGGGGGACCATATGGGATGCCAGGGATTGAACCCAGTCGACCGCATGCAAGGCAAATGCCCTCCCCGCTGTGCTATGGCTCCAGCCCCTCAGCAGGTATTTCTTGAAATATTGCAGGTATATGATTGCAATGAAGGAGTCAAACAGGGCTGTGCCCCGGGAGGCTTACATTCAAATGAGGGAAGAGAAACAATCAATGAGAAAATGAGACAATAAAAATATATAGAAAAACTATAACAGAGTTAAAGAATATAGAGTAATTAATTAATCAAGGTAGTAAGAAAAGGAGTGTATGTGGTGAAAGCGTTTCAGTAAAAATTAAAAAAAGAGAAAGTTGATTTGGGAATGATTTTGGAATCATCCATGTCTACAGATATAATATTCTTAACTTTAGAGAAGTGAAAAGGGAGTAAGGGATTGGTTAGATGACTGACATGGCTATTTCTAGTAAAGAGACACCCTAAGATACCCAATTTGCAAAGTTAGCTTACACACTGACCTCTGTCAATGCAATCAATGCAATTGCTCCATCCAGGGCTTACAGACTCAGGGTAGGAAGGGATCTGGGTTGGAGAAAAGATACAAAGGTGAACTGTTATAGGGAGAAGAAACCTACTGCTTTGGTTCCCAAAGGAAAACCTCACTTTGTAGGAGAGGACGCTGGAGCTGCTGGAGAATATTTATCACATTCCAAAATAAAAGTGGATCTCATGTGTTTTTGGGGACAGAGTTACAAGGCTTTCTATGAATGTACTTTGGGTGGAGCAATTATGAATGTCAGTTTGTCTCAGTCTGATCTATATTAAGAATGCAAAAGCCTTTGATGCTTGTGTTGTAGGTATTTATAGGTTTTTCTTGCTCCATTTTATGTTTCTTCTTGTTGCTGACCAAGAATGCCATAAAGGGAGTCCGGTTAAATGCAGTGTTTCAACGACTCTAGAAGCCTGTTGCATATTAAATGTTTTATAGCTAAATTTTATTGTACTCAAACTTCACAGAGACGTTTATGAACCCTATTGGATTCTGATATGAAATGAACCCAGAAAGGTATTTCTGATTTTACGGGAATGGAACTTTTCATTGTATGGGACTTTCAAAAAGCTGTTGAAAACCAGAGTTCAAAGTGATTTTGCAAATGTTAATTTCTCCAGGGATTCCTGGGACTTCAAAAAATGCTGATGACTTCTACATCTTGCGTCTAAATTTTTTTTTTCCAATTTGGAAGACATGTACAGTTGCCTCAGTGAAAGGAATGTGTGGAGTTCGTGGTTTATCCTGTATTCGTGCCATGGAAAGAAGAGAGACCTTGTTTATTGCTAGGAGAGACATATAAGGAAAATGAAAGAAGGAAAATATCATTTAATAGATAAACAGTCATGCCCAGCTTGACATTTTTCTAACCCCTTCAAGGACACACATTCCTGAAGTTCTGTGAGTCAGTCTTTAGAATGCATTTGAAAGATCAACCATTAACTTGCCTAAAAAAAAGCAATTTTCTGCAGGTCAATGAAAGGAAAATATGGCCTTTTTAAAGTATCATTTACTCATGATTAAGAATTATTCTTGCATTAGATACTGTTCCAGTTACATAGACTATTTCTAAGTCTATGTTTCAGTCCCAGATGATTAAGCAGAGACTACATATAGATTATTACCTGATTACAGATAAGAAACATTAAGTGGATATGATATGATAACATTGTTTCACTAAAACAAATTTCTACACTCTAGAAATCAATGTTACCTTGTTAAATCAAGGAGAAATTAAAATAATGAAAAAATACTCAATTTCTAAAATTAAGAAAGGAACATCTAACTAATGGTGTGTTTTGCCTCCACAGGATGTTCAGCATGGAAACATCAGCATACTTTTGGGAGGCAGCAATTCCTGATTTGAGCTTTGAAAGATGAATTAAAGGTGTAGAGAAATAGAGAAATATTAATATATTATTAATATTATACATTAATATAATGCATAATTATATTAATGTATAATATTGATGTATAATGTATAATATAAGGGGAAGAGCTCAGTAGCTAAAAGTTCCTACCCTGAAAGGATGAGGCTGTAAGTTTTGATTTTTTTTGGTGCCATCCACATACACTGAGTGCAGTCCTAATAGCTCTACAGTCTGGGACTCCCAAATGCTACAACAGAACATGTGATCTCTGGTGCATATCTATGCTCTAGAAAACCCTGGTAGTTACAGCAGTAACAAAGAGAAGGGAGAAGGAAAATAAATTATTTAGCTGATCACTATACATCTTCTGAGATCAGGAAGAACTAAACTGAAAGAACTGCTTAGAAAAAATGGAACTCAGATGAAGGTTCTACTCATGGGTATGAGCTGTGCTAAATCCAGCTTAAATACATTTATGAATAGATTTTTTTTAAATGTAGGCACTTTGATTTATAATCTTATTAATAAGAATTTCAGATTTACAATGTTCTAATTCCAAATCCTGACCCGCCACCCCAGCAGAGCCTGGCAAGAAGCCAAATGATCCCCCACTCCATGAGGGCCGCTATTTTCCACATCCAGATGCCCCTCTCAAAAGAACTCCACCCAGCAGAAGAGCTGATCACAGCCTGGCTCGCAAGGCCACTTGTGGCCATGCAGTTCATCAATAAATGCTGGCAATCAGAGGTGACTACAAGAGTATGCCACCTGCACGGCAGAGCCTGGCAAGCTACCCGTGTCGTATTTGATATGCCAAATACCAGTAACAATTATAGATCTCATTCCCATGATTTGATCGAATGGTTTGAGTATCTTTATGTTCATGGAGCAAGCAGATGCCCTTGGGTTCTACTAGCATGAGACAGAACATATGGAGATGTTACTGGTGCCCGCTTGAGCAAATTGATGATAAATGGGAAGACAGTGATACAGTGAACTCCAAATTCACCACGAACAGAGTGTAAGTGTTCTGCTACCAGTGCTTCAAGGTCCCCTCTGGCTCTACACCTTATCTCTTTAGCAAATATTTTCTTTTTCGGTTGCTTTTGGGGATACACAAGGTGATTTTCAGGTTGTACTTAATCCTGGCTCTATACACAGGGATCACTCCTGATGGGGTTTAGGAGATTGTATATGGTACCAGGGATTACAATTGGGTTGTACTGTCTCCCTAGATTGTATCTCCCTCCCTTGTACTGTCTCCCTGGTTGTGCAAATTCATTGTTTTCTAAACTCATTACAATTTACAAGACCCTTAACTGATGTTTTTATTTTGCCTTGAGTATGCATCATTCCTCCAGCCACTGACTCCCCACTTTCTTAGCATTCTCAGAACTACAACCCAGTGCCAATAGTATGGCTTCAGTTGAGACTCCCTGTTACTTTGTTTGATTGATCTATCATTCAGTACATGTCCTTTCACTTTCACTTCACTCTACATGTTACTCTCAGTTCTGTTGAATCAAACTGCATGATATAATTTCACCCTTTAGCCACATACTATGCTACTGTGAATATATACTACAACTTCTTTATCCATTCATCTGCCATTGGACATTGGGGTTGTTGTCATACCCACTGTAGCTCTATTCTCAGTGCTGTGATGAACACAGGTGTGCATATCCATCCATCCATCCATCCATCCATCCATCCATCCATCCATCCATCCATCCATCCATCCATCCATCCATCTATTTTGGAGGGTAGATAAATACCAAGAAGTGGGATCACTGAATCATATGGAAGCACCATACTGTTTTCATAAAGGCTGAACCAGAAGACATTCCAATGAACAC
This sequence comes from Cryptotis parvus, assembly GCA_021461705.1. Classification (NCBI taxonomy): domain Eukaryota; kingdom Metazoa; phylum Chordata; class Mammalia; order Eulipotyphla; family Soricidae; genus Cryptotis; species Cryptotis parvus. The sequence goes on from JAJIBD010022502.1 coordinate 478,562, forward strand.
ATGGTATTTTGAAAATTTGGTAGTGAATGAATGAAACTGGACTCACAGCTCACAGCACACAAAAAACTTAATTCAAAGTTGATAAAAGACCTTGAGATTATACCAGAACCCATAAACTACATCAAGGAAGATATGGGCAGAACTCTTCAGGATATGTGCCTCAGAAGTATTTTCACAATATGAGCACTCCTCAAAAACTAGATATTGAGCTCCCATTTGACCCAGCAATACTATTCCTGGGAATATACCCTGGAGACCCAAAAACACATAGCGGAAATACCAACTGCACTTCTATATTCATCACAGTACAATTCACAATAGCCAGAATCTGGAAATAACCTGAGTGCCCAAGAACAGAAGACTGGCTAAAGAAACTATGGTACATCTACACAATGTAATACTATGCAGCTGTCAGGAAAAAGGAAGTCATGAAATTTGCCTACAAATGGGTGGACATGGAGATGATTCATGCTGAGTGAAATCAGTCAGAAGGAAAAGGACATATATAGGATAACTGCATTTATCTATGGGATATAAATATATACCAGTGTTCTACTAATTGTTGAAAATGGTAATGCCAGACTAGAACTGAGCATTGAATGTAGACAAAGGAATTTACATAATAACCTGTAAATGTATATATAGTAAGCCACAATGTGCAAGAGAAGAAGAGGAGGAAGAGGAAAAGGAGGAAGAGGAAGAGAAGGAAGAAGAGGAAGAAGAGGAGGAGAAGAGGAAGCAGCAGAAGCAGAAGCAGCAGAAGCAGCAGGAGCAGCAACGGAAGTAGCAGCAGAAGAAGCAGTGGCAGAGGTGGAGGAGAGAGAAGGGAGGAGGAGGGAGCAGGGAGAAGGGGGAGGGAGGAGGAAGGAGAAGGAAGGAGGGAGAAGGGGGAGGGAGGATAAGGAGAAGGAAAAGGAGGAAGAGAAGGAGGATAAGGAGGAGGAGAAGGAGAATGAGAAGGAGGAAGAGGAGGACAAGGAGAGAAGTAAGAAAAAGAAGAAGAAACAGATGAAGGAGACGAAGACGAAGACGAAGATGAAGACGAAGACGAAGAAGAAGAAGAAGAAGAAGAAGAAGAAGAAGAAGAAGAAGAAGAAGAAGAAGAAGAAGACGAAGACGAAGAAGAAGAAGAAGGGAAGAGGAGGGAGGAGGAAGAGGAAGAGGTAGAGCAGATGAAGGAGGAGGAGAAGGAGGAGGAGGAGGAGGAGGAGGAATTACTGCTATAGAGGCAGGCTGGGGGAGGGAATCTATGGGTGTTGGTGGTGGGAATGGCGCTGGTGGAGGGATGGGTACTCCCTCCACCATTGTATGACTGAAATCCAAAAATAAATAGCTTTGGAAATTATCTCTGTGTTATAATAAAGAATAATAAAAAAAAATTTTTAAAAACTGTTTTCAATAGGCCTACATCAAATTAAAAGTTTTTTACATAGGGAATGAAATTTGGGCTGAAACTGACACCCTACAGAATGGGAGAAAATATTTTCAGACAATTTATCAGTTAAGAACTAATATTCCTCTTTGAGATTTTAGAGACACAGTACTTTTGTAAGTTATACATATGTGCATAAACACTATTGTAATCATGCTGCTGCCTCAATAATAAAATGAGTGCAATACAATAGTGGATGCTGTTTTAATTAGGTTCTTTAAAAGTAATATTTCTAGGTTGACTTCAACCCTGGTAATTTGCTGCACAGATGTTTTGTAATGGAGGCACCATGGGAAATGTCTCAGTCAAAATCTAAACCCTTCTGTTCTTAAGGATTCAAAACAAAACTCAGGGGCAGGAACAATAGTCTAGCAGGTAGGGTGTTTGCCTTGCACACAGTCCACCCTGGTTTGATCCCGGCATCCCATCTGGTCCCCCAGTATTGCCAGTGGTAATTCCTGAGTCAGAGCCAGGAGGAACCCTTAGCATCACCAGCTGTGACACTTGCCTCCCTGTCCCTGCCCTCCAAAAAATAAAAACAAGCCTCAGAGTAATTGTTTTATTAGTAACATTAACTGAGCTTAGTTTTTGTGTTCTGCTGGTATCTGTACTTTCTCAAATATGGGTGAAATTTGTTAACTTGATATAGAACACTGGTATAGCAACTTTTGAAACAGACTGAGTTTGGGGACTTTCTTATTTACAGAAAATGTAGACATACAAAGACTTCCTTTGATGGTACTTTTTTTTTTCTTTTTGGGTCACACCCGCGACGCTCAGGGGTTACTCCTGGCTCTGCACTCAGGAATTACTCCTGGTGGTGCTCAGGGGACCATATGGGATGCCGGGGATTGATCCTGGATTGGCAGCATGCAAGGCAAACACCCTACCCGCTGTGCTGCTCCCCTTTGATGGTACTTTTCAATAAAGTAGCCTCACTTTGGTTTGTGCACAGACACTTGTTTCAAGAGCTGGTTTTATTCAAAGACCTAAGTCTTAGCAAGTGGAAAGGGCTATGGCTGTAATAGGTATTGTAAAGCTTAAAGATGTGTTAGCAGATATGGCAGGGGCAAGATACATTGTGGCTATATTATGTGGGCACGTTCTAAAACTTAAGCTTAACTAATGATATAAAGATTGATCCGTGACTCTAAGGATTAAATGCACTATAAGACAGTGTGGCGAGCAGTCAGACCTTACAAAAGTCTGAAGTCTGGATCCATGGGTTCAACACATTCACATATTGAGGGAATAAAGTACTGATTTGTAATATCCAGTCACACTTTCACACAGACAACAGAGGCAGTGAATATGCACGATTGTTTATCTATAATGGATAACAGATACTAGAGAAAGAGAGGAACAGTGACTGGGTGGTTCCAAGACTTTCTCATGGTGAAATTGTTCATTTAGTGTCAGATCAGTTGGCTCTTACACAAGAATAAGTATGATAAATATTTAAGACCATCTGATGTCTGTTTTTTCTCTCCCTCAGGTTGTCATGATAAAGCACATGGCAAAATGGTTCAACTGATTTTGAAAAGAGCCACAGCCACATTTATACAAAAGAGGAAGTGCCAAGGATTTAACTACACAGTCTTTGGACTTATCTCACCTATGTAGGTAAAGGGAAGAACTTCACAAGTTGAGAAACTGTGAGATACAAAGACCCATTTCAGGGTGATGTGAAGCGAGTGGGATCTGGTTCCTATACCCTGGTAATTTGATATAAAATTTTAAGGCAGCTAAAATCAGTTGTTGATAATGTTATTGGGTCTTGTTACTTAAGCTGTGGCTAAGTCCTTGAAGAGAAAACTCATAAGGACTAGTCAGTGGTCCAACATTCATAACTGCTGTGACCTTTTCTCATTTACAGTCTTCCAGTCATTGGCATTTTACAAGCAGCTGATCCCATTGACTCTGCTGACCCTATACTTCATCCAAACTGCTTTAGTCTGCTGGAACTCTTCAACAGAAGATTTTTTTTAACATAGGTTTGATAAAAAATTCTGAAATTGTACACACACTCCATCATGGAAAACTTTTTAACACTTAAAATCTTATGAGAGTGCATGTTAATGCAGGCACTACACAAAGCCCCATCCCCTTTGATATGAAGCAAATAGGGGAAATTTTGATATTTCTGGCAAAAGGTTCACAAAGTATTCCAAGAATTTTCTGCTTATCCTTGTCGTGGAATGATACAAATACTGTCCTTGGCTCCTGAATCCTTCCCCATTGCTACGCAGTATAGTTTTCTTGGTGACTTTCTCAGAAAAATAAGAGTCTTACAAGCATTTTTTGGAAAAAAATTGTCTTGGTTTTACTTTTCACTGGAAAAGTCAACACTGGTCTGCTCTAATGATCCAGCATTGTGTGGTGGTAAGTCATCAGGTATCTGGAATTTGACAATTCTGTATTTGAATTATGGGTCCCACATATTTACCTGTGTAAACTTAGGCACATTCCTTCAACATCCCAAGCCTTGTTTTTTGACTTTTATGAAATGGGCATAAAAATAGCACCTCCTTCATAGAGTTTTTGTAGCATTTTTTAAACTTTCACTTGATAGCTGCTATTTATAGGGGCCCAGGCGATGACTCAGTGGTAGAGCACCTGCCCTGCAGGCATGAGGATGTGATTTCCACTCCTCTCACTGCCTCACAGATCAAGTGCAACTCAAGGCAGCACTGTTTTTTTTTGGCATCCTGGGGGTCACAATTAAAGTGTGCTACCACCACGGAATATTGTAACAGAAGGTGTGCAGTGCTGGCAAGTACTACAACCAAGTGTGTGACCACTACAATCTCATGTGTGATGTGAGGCTCTTGGCCATCAGAGCAGCAATAGTAAAAAAACAAGGAGAAAAGAAGGAAGAAATAGTAGCTTTTGGAAATAAAGGCTATGGGGGGCCAGAGTGATAGCACAGTGGGTAAGGCATTTACCTTGTGAGTAGGTTACCTGGGTTCTATCCCTGGCATCCCATATGGTCCTCTGAGCACCACCAGGAGTAATTCCTGAGTATAGAGCTGAACATAACCAGGTGTGCCCCCCGCCAAATAGCAACAACAACAAAAAACTATAAAATATATGAAACAAATTTAAAGTGGAGCATTCTAGGCCCTCATATGTTACAAGAGAACTGAAGAAGCTATTACTTTCAGAGTATAAACTTGGGCCCTATGAAGCACACGATGCTCTTGGAATGGGGCTAGGCTAAAGAAGTGCTGATTATTTGTGGTGTGGAGGGTATGAAAATGATTATTTCACACCAAAAATATATTTCATGAGCTAGATTGAAACTTCTCACAGTAGGTGTGTGCTAGCTTGGCAACTGTCTGGACTAGGCCTGGGCAGTGAGGACTGAAACACAAAGCTCTTTTGTGTTCAGACTGAGGAGCAGCCATATGATATTCCCAGACATACCTTCTCAAGCCACATGACACATTGCCTTGCCGAGCACAGAGTCTGTATATTTTCTTTTTTCCTGTTATTACACATTCCATGCTGAATTCAAACACAGAATGAGCACATGAATGAACTATGAATTGAAAACTGAATGGAGTGCGACAAACTTTTTAGAGAGGGAGGAAAAGAGGAAGAGAAAGAGTGAGGAAGGGTATGTGTGAGAGAGAGTGAGAGAGAGAGAGAAAGACAGAGAGCTTTTTGTTTATTCTGTCCTGTGATCAGCAGTCTCACAAAAGAAGTGAGAGTAACAAATGTGTAAAAGACATGGCTATTTTAGAAACAGGTAACTGTACATATAAGTATATAAGTCATGAATATTTTTAAATTAACACTAAGAATTCTTTCAAGAGTATAAATTTGGAACATGCTTCAGGAGATGAAGAAGAAAGAAAACTGTGGAAGAACCTAATCTGTACAGAAACTGCCCTGGTTCCTGTAAGAAGAGAGGGGTGGGGACATTGTTGGAAGGAAATGGACATTGGTGAAGGGATTGGTGTTGAAACACTGCCTGAAATCAATCATGAAGAACTTTGTAATTAATGGTAACCTAATAAAATTTTCAAAAAATTAAAAGAGAGCATTTTAGTTAAATGAGAATGTTATCTGGTCTTTGTTTTAAAGGTAGGAACATGCTTATTTGTTGAAAATGAGTGGTAAATAGTATCTTTTGGAGGAGAGGGATTAGCAGTATGAAAGATATCATAAAGAAGCTCTCTGAAACTGACAGAGTGAAAAGAATGACCCTATGAGGGTAGTTCCACAGGGGCTCTAGGCAATAAACGTTGAAGGAGTATTTAATGGTAGGAATAGGATAAGGGCAATAGCCTGTGAACTAATGAATCAAGAACCTCAAAGATCAGAGCAGAATAGAGATGAGTATAATGGATACAGTATATGGAATTTAAGGAGAAATGGCAGTTTGCAAAGGGAAATTTAGTGAAGGCAATAAAGGACTTCACAGTATTTGATCTATACAACTTCCTTAGACTGTCAAACTACCCTTTTCTTTTGTTTCACAAGGGTTGCTTGTGTGGAACGCAGCTGGTATATAGATGTGATGCCTGTGCTGTCCCCAGGGCCTGAGAAATGTGCACCACCATAAACATAGACTACCCAGCCTCAGTCTTTCTTTCTTTCTTGTTTTCAAAACACAATATTGCATGAGTGAGCCATTTAGGGTACTGTCAAGGAATAAATGGGCCCTTAAAATATGGAAGAGAGTTTGGTTGTGGGCAGGGAGGGCAGAATGGGGCATGGAGGGCGGTGAGCATTTCTACCCCAGTGTGAAAGGGAGAAGGGGGAGATGATGCAGAGAGGGAAGAGTTGCTCCAGATTCAGGGAGAATAGAGGTGAGGAGTCATCTAAGTTAGTGTCCAAGTCTGGATAGGGTGAAGAATTGCAGCAGGGAGACCTTTTTATTCCATCAATATAGGAGCCCTCACTGTGTCTGATACTACCTTGATTTCTAATCAATCACACTTTTGAGATGAGTCTAATGCAGTGTTTAAGAATTTAGGCATCAGGGTCAAAGGGATAACAGAGCCCATGGCTAACCCTTGTTTGATCCCCAACACTGCAAAGGGTACCCTGAGCACTGCCGAGAGTGATCCCTGAACACAGAGCCAGGAGTATACTCTGAGCATTTCCAGGTATTCCCCCAAATAAACTCTCAGACATTATATTTAGTAAGTTATGAGTAAGCTGTGTGCCCCTCATTAAGTGTGATTGTATGGAAGGGCTGAATGTTCCCAAATACTTCCTGAGTTGGAGCTTATTAGTTATCATCATAACTTTCACTGAAACTATTGTTGGAAAGTAGCTGTAGTCTTCTCCATGTGCTTTAGTTTTAGTTCATTGGCTCACGCGGGCTCTTGGAAAGGTCCGTGAATAAGATCAAAAGCAGAATGTATCATGGGGTGACACAGGACACAAATGCACACTCACACGCAGACGCATACTCTGTCCATTTGTCTTCTCTTACATCGAAAGAGGGAGCAGAAAAAGGAGACAGAAAGAATACTCTTGTGGAACACTGTTTTCAAGTCATTTTCTAGCCACTGTAAGTGAATTCTGATGTGCCTGTTGGAGTCAGGAGAGAGGGAAATGAAGTGAACCATGAGTACCAAGAAATGGCCCCAAAGCTCCATTCCACACTGCTATCAGAATGTGGGCTTTACTCACAAGCCTCCAGTCTGTTTGCTCCAGGAGAGTATAAGGAAACCAAACTCCCTGAAAGACATCTAACATTTCTTTTTGTGTGTGTGCCTTAAATATTAACTATGAAAAAAGCAGCAACATAAGTACAACTCAACAGAAGGAACACTTGCTTCTTCTTCAGTGCCAGGAACGTCATCGCAGCAATTATGACTGAATCCTAAGAAAAGAAGGCTGCTAAGGAAACACTTCTCATTATAGGTCAGAAAATCAGGGAACTGAGACAGAGAGTACCCTCAATCACATGTGTGGTGGTGAAGTGTGGTACTGAAACCACCCCTAAGGTGGTTTAATGGTTCACTCTGCCTCTATCTATGTGATATGGGTGAGTTACTCCATCTCATGTGATATGGGTGAGTTACTCCATCTCACTAAGCATCGGAACTTTCGTCAATAAAATTGTAGCCTGAGAAATTCACTATGACAATGTAAAGTGCTTAGCAATTATCTGGGAACTATCAGGTACTTAATGAAGATTGCTCATTATTATGATTTAAAGCATCTTCTGTTTCTGTCTGTTTGTCATAGTTAGATTCAAAATCTGTAAAATGTTCGTTTCCCCTGTCTAAAATCTGTAACATGTCCGTGTCCCCTGTTCCGATGTGTTTACTGGATCTGTTGTCGTTCCTTCCAACTGCATGCACTTTTTCCTCCTTGCAAGCCTTCCTGGGCTCTGGGACTCTCTGAAAATGGTTTGATGGGGCCACCACCTGCACGCCAAACAGTAACCAACTGCTATTTGACTTGGCTGATTGCTTGACACCAACCTACTGCTTGTGGAGCCCTTGCTTTTAAAAAAGAGAAGATCTTTCCAAATGATAGCAGACTTCGAATTACACATTTGGTGCCTTCAATTTATTGGGCCTGCTGCAATGAACAAACTGTCCTTGTTAGTTGTTTCCAAGACCAGCTGCCATTAAAAAAAAACACCCAAATTTCTGTCCATTTTTAATATTTGTTTTTCATTCTGGAATTAAGGGAGTGAAGAATAAGCCTCCCTTTCCTAAGGAGGTTTTTGCTCCAAAACCTACTGCTAAGGTTTTTTGCCTTGCCTTCAATTTTTCTAAGTGGCATCAACAGGATTGAACCTTAACTTTTTTGCTTGGACCCAGGAAAATCAATAATAAGATATCTAATCAGTCAAAGGGTGATCACCAGATCATTTCTGAGAAAAGTCTAAATTTCATTATGAAACAAATTTCCCTTGAAAACAGCTGAAATTTGCTTTCCATTCTGGATCTATATTCATTCTTTAGCCCTTTGGCTAGTATGCTTCTATATAACTTTACCAAATCCTGAGATGGTATATCTTTCTCCTCCAGAGATCCCAATCTTTTTCCTAAACCCCACCCCTGTTCCATAGAAAGAACAAAAGTCCTTGTTGGTGTCCTGAATCTTTAAGAGATGGGAAACAAAAAGGAAAAACAAAATAAAAATATCTGACATCTGTGTTGACAAGGAGAAGCGCTTCCTTAGCTGACTTGGTCTCCTCCAGGGCTGATGGACATTCAGCTTGGCTGGTAACAGCAGGGTGAGGCCTGGCCCCAAGAGAATATATACCGCTGCCCAGTTTGTACTTGATTAAAAAATGATCAAGAATTAGAAGTCATTTGAGATTGCAAATTCTGAAACAGATACTCCATTTTACTTGATAAAGTGATATTTTCTATCATTTTGTTTAGGGAAAATTCATTCCCAATTAGAAAATAACACTCTTATTATTGAATATAAAGAAGGCCAAAGCATATACATGCTCACACATGTATGCATATCCAGTGTGTATCTGAAGACATATAATAATATTTGTGTCTCATAATATGCTAATCTATAAGCATTTATTCACACTATTAAAGACACATATGAACTATACTTAGTGACTATATAATAGTCCACAGCATATTTAATCTACTAGATAAGCCATATAAAATTGCTGCAAATTAATTCTTTTAACTTAACAAATGTCTTATGACTTGGCTCAGTCAGTAAAATTTACTTAAAATTTGTTCATAAGTTATTGGACATTTTTGTTAATCAAGTGCAAACAAAAATTTTTCTTTTTGTTTGCAAAAAAAAAGACTAAGAACTGAACAGTAGCTTCCATTAAGAAATTCACTAGTGTGTCTGAATATGAAGGAATTTTCACAGATATCCAGTGGTTGAAATGACAAACCTTTCAAGGAAGCATTTTGGCCTCTTCCTTTTACAGTGTCAACCATAAACATAGAACAGTGCCATGAATGCTATAGATAATGCGCATCTGCAAAGTAGTCAGGTTTATGGTAGGGAATCCTATACTTACACAAACACTAACAAAATCAGTAAACTGAATCTGGAAATAAGCCTAGTTAAGTTTATTCCCCTCATTTGATACTCAAAATGAATACATTAGGAAGCTAATACACAACTTTAATGGATAAGAAAAATTGGTAGTGAAGAAGATTCACTAAGTAGAGCAGATATCTTATGGGTAGAAAATATCCTTTTGTGAACCTACTTTTGAATTGTCCGTGTTCTCCTCTCTAGTGCTTTGAGAAAAATCCAAGACCTCTATCAACCTTAGGTGATCTAAGGTTGATAGAGTATTCTTTATTTTAATTCAGGTATTTTTATTCAGGTACTTTTTCTGTACATTTCCTGGGCTCAGCCAGGAAACCCAAAATCAGTTTAGTATACTGTTTTGATGTTTGTGCATTTCTGGATCCAGTGGTCAAAATCGCAAGTCCAGGCACTTAAAATTGTCATTTTGACACTGAAGAGTGATTCTAGAAAAACACCATAAAGTATTGAAATGACAGAAATGAATCCTAAAACTTTTAGTTGGGCAAACAAACCTACCCCCATGCCCCTCTCAATTTTTTCAAGAACTAATGCTCTCTCTATATTTTTGAGTTGAAACAAATATTTTTGAGCCCCAGAATGCTGAAAGTTCGGAGGGATTCTAAATAATGCTGAGTTTACAGTCTGTGAGAAAGTATCCACTTATTTCTTTTGGGGGAGGATGTTGAATAGGGGTTACCATAACTGACTTTTTGGCACTCTGAGAACTAATAGCAAAGTTTGTTTCTTTGAAAGGAGATTTTTCACACTGGTTGAAGCCTTAGAGAAAAATAATATTTATTTTCAATTTAGTTGGCTTAAGGTTTCCTTCCTTTTCTTTTGGCATTTAAACATACCAGAACAATTTTCTCCTCCCTCAGTGGGGGCTGGGGCATGTAAGGACGAGGTGTTTGTATTGGACTTAAATATAGCTGTTTTGCTTAAAAATGGTTAGAAGGTTGTTATTTGGAATCTGAAGTCATAGATTTAATTCCTATACGGAACTTCACTCTTTTCTATTACTTATCTTTGAAGATGACCCCAAAAGAAGTGAAATGACTAATAAAATTTGATTGGAGAAGGAAATTACGAAAGTTCCAATTAAAAGTTGAAGTCTTGTAAGTGATGTGCTCTTGAAATGTTGTGAACCAAAGATAGCACAATGAGATCCTTTTTGGGTTCATAAGCATGATGATTGGTTGTTCACAAATTTGTGGGACATGTGCCTCTCTTAAATCTTGTTATGCACTTAATAACTTAATACATACCCATGTGCCTTGGAAAAAGGCAGCACAATGAGAATGTGTGTGTGCGTGTGGGGGTGTATCAAAAGAGGAAGATGGACTGAAAAGGCAAAGGGAAAGGATACACAGGACATTTTAGCTAGATAGAATAAATCTACTCTAATTACAAGTAAACAACTCAGAGGGGGAAGCCCAACGTATTTAGCTTGGGATCCAGTCTCTATTTCTATCCAACATAACAGTGGTGATAGTTATAAATCCAAGTTTCAAATGGGTACCCAGGTGATTCCTACTGTTGTGAAACAAAAAGTGAGAATAAGCCCCTTCTTCACAATTTCATAGTGTCTCCTCCCTCTGGCTCTCCATGCACAAGACAGAGCTGCTGTGGCTCCATATTTGTCAAGGCCAGAGTTACTCCAGACCCCTTCAATTCCGTCCATAAAGAAGACAACATATATTGTGAATCTTATTCAAGAGAACTCTATTTAAAGCAACAGTTAGTGAAATTAAGAAAAAGAAAGATATCCTCCTACTATTCTTTACAATCCTGCTCAATATTTAAACAACCCTTACTTTATGAAGATGAGAATGGGGATTATTGAGAGTTGACAGGAAGCTGCCTTTTGCTGGATCTTTTGGTGAGGTTCAACTTCATCATGATGGCTATGTACATGAACATTCTTGTGTTCCCTTCCCCCTGAACTATTTCTCTTCTGGAGCACAGCTTCTGGCCCTGCAATGCTTTGCATGATTTAGATTTTGAGAATATGACACTCCCATTTGAATCTGACCCTTCTAATGTATGTTGCTCTCTGTGTGGGTCACAGGACAGGAGAATAGCTCATAACACAGCAGAATTTCCTACAGATTTGGACTATAGGGAAACATTTCCATACTTATTTTGTTTACATCCTCCTTGTTAGAATAAACAAGCAAACAAGAAAATTAATCACTCCTCCCCAAAATATATCATCTTTTTTTTTTTTTTTTTGCTTTTTGGGTCACACCCGGCAATGCTCAGGGGTTTCTCCTGGCTCTGCACTCAGGAATTACTCCTGGCGGTGCTCGGGGGACCATATGGGATGCCGGGGATCGAACCCGGGCCGGCACTGGCCGGCCGCGTGCAAGGCAAACGCCCTACCCGCTGGGCTATTGCTCCGGCCCCAAAAATATACCATCTTTAAGTGAATAAATAATACTCTCCCTCATTGTTTCAACAACCACTCCTCCCCAGGAGATTTTATCACAATCACCCCTCAGTTTGGTTACCATAGTCCAGTGGCTATGAAGGCTATAGAGAATGAAGGACAGAAAGGTAATTATGATGATGGTCAGTCATATACCAATAAAATCAACGCCTCCTCTCTCTGCTGTTCAGAACACCCCTCAAACTCCGTAACAGCCCATGCCTCATGATGCGGTGCAGAGAGACATGATAGTGTATCTGTCTGAGGCATCTAATCTCCAAATTTGAAGAAATTTGGAGATAAATTATTTTATCTCCAAATTTATTATTATCTCATTTATTATCCTTAATAACACTATTTTTATGCACTAGGCTCTTGGCATATTGTGACACAAAATAAAACTTATCAATCAGAGGTGCTTATGTACTTCTTCAACAGCCTGGCATTGGAGAACAATATTTGCAGTTCCAGTATCATTAGACTTGATAAACAGCAACGGTTTTATAAACCTTGCCTATTACCTGTATGAAGGCAAAGGATTCTAACTTATAAGGTATACATGTCATCACTTGAAAGTTCTAAATAAGAAAAAAGTAAAGGATAGATACCTAGTTATCAAAGTAAGGTACTATTAACTAATCAAATTTAATCTAGGTATTGATACACTTTTTTTTTTGCTTTTATGGGTCACATACGGTGATGCTCAGGGGTTACTCCTGGCTCATTTGCTCAGGAATTACTCCTGGTGGTACTTGGGGAACCATATGGGATGCCAGGGATCGAACTCGGGTCAGCCACATGCAAGGCAAACGTCCTACCCACTGTGCTATCGAACGGCCTCGGTATTGATACACTATTAAAAAAAACCAAATATCACACATGCTACTTTCATAAAAATATTATAACTATGAAGAGACAGTAATAGCATGTTGTTAGTCAAAAAGGAAAGCTTTATCTATAACGTAGTAAAATAAAATTTTATGGATGGAAAATAAGCATATAAGAAATCATTTTTATGTTCCCTAAGTCTTTGATAAAATTGCTATTCTCATGTAAATTCCTTTGTGTACATTCGATGCTAAATTCTAGTTTGTGTTACCATTTCCCACAATAGTAGAACACTGGTATATATTTATATCCCATTAATGAATGCAGTCATTCTGTATCTGTCCTTTTCCTTCTGCCTAAATGTCTGTACGGCAAGCCACAATGTGTCAGAAGAGAGAAAGAGAGAGAGAGAGAAGAAAAAAAGTACCTGCTGTAGAGACAGGCTGGGGAGGTGGGGAGGTAGGAGGGAATTTGGGGACATTGGTGGTGGGACTAGGGCACTGGTGAAGGGACAGGTGTTGGAACACTCTATGATGGAAACCAAATCATGAACATCTTTGTAATTGTATATCTCACAGTGGTACAATAAAAATATATAAAAATTGCTAAAAAAGAAATCATTTTTAGTAAATGATATTATTGGAATACTGTTCCTTTAATTTAAATATAAAACTATAATTTGTGAAGTTATCATTGCCATAATTGATGACATAGATGAGGAATACAACCAACTGGTTCAGCACCTCCATGATTGTGCGAAGAATGCCAAGAGAGAGAAAGACACAAAGGAGACCTGTCTTCAAAAACACTTGAGCTCATTCGCCAATGTGGCAGGGCGTGAGACTCGTGCAATGAAATGCTAGCATCCAAGCTTGCAAAGCAGTGCATGGAAGTGATAAAGGAAAACCACAAAGAGAGAAGAGCAGAAATACTTGAAGATGCACCAGAAGCCTAGAAAACATTTGCAACACCCGTATGTCCTTCACCAACTATATGACCAAGATGACTGCCCTCCAACATCCTGATGGATCTATCATATCTTCCAGAAAGGCAATGGAGAAGATTATCCAGGACTTCTACTCAGATCTCTTTGATAGCCACGTCCACCTGCAATTCCGCAGGATGGATATGCCGTTCCCAATGTTCTCCCTTCTGATATCCGACATGCCATTTCATAGGTAAAGAAGGGAACAGCACCAGGCCCAGACAAAGTCAGACCGAACACCTGAAGAATCTGCCGTCAGTACTCATCATTACACTGGCTGGGCTCTTCACACGCTACCTGTCAGAATGCAAGGTGCCCTCCCAATGGAAAACCAGCAGGACAGTTCTGCTGTTCAAGAAGGGAGACATTCACGACATTGGCAACTATTGCCCCATCTGCCTGCTGTCTGTCATCTACAAGCTGTTCACTGGAGTCATCCTGAACAGGATTGGTAGAACATTACATGAAGGACAACCATGCGAACAAACAGGCTTCCGAAGAGGATTCAGCACAATTGACCATATCCACACGGTAACCAAGCTCATTGAAGTTTGTAGGGAGTTTAAGATGCCACTCTGCCTCACGTTCATTGATTTAAAAAAAAGCCTTTGATTCTGTGGAGACTGAAGTGGTCATCAAAGCCCTAGTCAAACAGGGCATTCAAACCCAATACATCAAGATCCTTCATGAGCTGTTTTATGGATTCACCACCAGGATCTCACCATTCTACAAGGAAGTGATCATTGATGTCAAAAGAGAGGTTCGACAGGGTGATACCATTTCACCAAAACTCTTCAGTGCCACTCTCGAGAACATCATGCGACAATTAGAATGGGAAGGAATGGGAGTGAAGATAGAGGGTCGGCAAATACACCACCTCTGCTTCACTGATGACATCATTCTAATAACACCAAACATTAGCCAAGCGCACAAATGCTGGCTGGCTCGACCAAGAATGTGGAAAGATAGGTTTACAGCGGAATCTCAACAAAACTATGTTCATGAGAAATGAACTAGTTCCAGAGGCCCCATTCACTCTCAATGGAACAAACATCTCTGAATGCAGCAGTTATGTATACCTAGGTCGAGAAGTCAACATGATGAACGACCTAAAACCTTAGCTGTGCAGGAGGAAGAGAGCGGCATGGAACACCTTCAAGAGCATTGAAGAAATAGCTAAAAGGACAAAGAACCTCTGGCTCCGGGCACATCTCTTTGACTCCACCGTTCTCCCTGCATTAACATATGCCTCAGAGACCTGGGCCATACAAAAGCAGGATGAGAATGCTATTCGGTTCTCCAAAGAGGAATTGAAAGAGCTATGCTTGGAATATCACACCTCACTCTAGTGAGAGAAGGAATCGGAGTTCCGACGTCCATTGCTGTTCCAGAGTCAAGGACGCTGTCTCATTTGCCAAGGCATCGAAAATCAGATGGGCTGGACATGTAATGCGATTTGGAGATGACCGCTGGACTAGAGCCATTACCGACTGGATCCCATGGGAAGTCAAAAGATCTTGTGGCCGCCCAGCTACAAGATGGTCAGACTTCTTCGTCAAGACCCTGAACAAACAATTTGAGGCTCCATCAAATTATTTTTCCATCCACACAATCATGGAGGTGCTGAACCAGTTGGTTGTATTCCTCATTTCCTGAAACAACCAGATGCCATTGGGCTTCACTGGCATGTGATAGGGTCAAATGGAAACGTTACTGGTGCCCGCTCTAGCAATTCGATGATTAACTAGATGTCAAGTGATCAAATGATCAAGAACTTGGGAAGTATGGTACTATAAAATATATTTATCTTAATTAACTAGGTTGTGAATATCAGTCAGTCTAATTTATTTATAAAAATTTGAATAAAATATCCTTATTATTTTTATCAGTAACTTGGAAAGTATGTGCTTATAGAAGTATATTTACCTCAGTATGTAATAAAGATACCCATAATATATACTCTGAAGAGCTCTTTGAAGCTGTTTTTTTTCTCAGAGTTGTATAGGAGAGTATAATGAACTCTGTACAAATTGAACACCCAACAGTAAAGTCACAAATATCTTATGATAGACCTTATATGTTGTATATACTTCACAGTCTCATAAATTTTAAGGTACCACAAATTTGAGGTTGCCATAACAGTAATGTGCAAGATTTGCTCAGTGGATCTTTTGACCAAATGTAAGAAATATGTTCATTTACTCCAAAATGTATTCTTTTACTTCCTGTTATTGGAAAGTAACTTCCTGTTATTTTTGAAAACTTTTTCTTTTCATTTTTCATAGAGGCCCATAATTATAGCTGGGAATCTTGATGCCACTCCCAGCAATGGTTGGCAGGGTGGTATGGTGTTTGGGAGCCACCAGGACTAAACCAGGCGGTACCATATGATAGATACCAGGAATCTGACTCAGAACCAATTAACTATATCCCAAGCCCCCATATTGCTAAGGTAGCATCTAGTAATATATATTATAACATAATATATTATAACATAATAATAATAACATATATTAATAATAATAACATATAATAATAACATATATTATAACATAATTTCACAGCCCGGCTTGCGTGCGCAAGCGGCCGTGCGGTTCATCAAAAAATGCTTTATTTGGAGGTGTTTTAAAGAGTTTGCCTCTCGCTCAACAAGCCTGGCAAGCTTCTCGTGTTGTATATGATATGCCAAATTCCAGTAACAATTATATTAGGTCATTCCCGTGACCTAATATAATGGTTTGAGGCTCTTTATGTTCCTGTAGCAAGCCGATGCCCCTGGCTCTACTGGCATGAGACAGGACATATGGAGATATTACTGGTGCCCGCTCTAGCAAATAGATGATCAACGGGAAGATCGTGATCGATCGTGAATTTCTTCTGTAAAGTCAGTTAGTTGTAGCTTGAAGAAACGTATCTGGCTTTATACAAAGTGATCTTTTATTGTTGTTTATTTGCCATACTAGAGAGAAATAAAGTTGAACTTTGAACTATCCTTATAGAGAAGTTACACGGAGTAGAGTCCCAAAGTCCACGTACAGTGATGATATTCACAGGTTTAATTCACGCCACTAGTTTCTGCCATAAAACAAAGAAAAATAAATTGTTCTTGATAGGTATGTACTCAAGGTTAAATATATACACAAATATATTTCCTGTGATGTTGCTAACTATATGTTTTCTTAAAAATATAAATTTTATCAAGAACTTGGGAAATTATTTCCAATTAACAATTAATTGGCACCAAGGAATGTAGGTATCAAATTGTACATATGCTTTCAGCTACATATGCTTTCAGCCCTGGGAGTCTATGGTTTATGAAGCCTTTAGAAAAAAGGGGGGCATTTTAAAAGTTTTTTTGAGGGATTGTTTTATAATTTCTAAAACAGGTTTAGCAAAAAGATCTTCTTGGTTAAATCTAGATAAGAAAATACCCTAATTAATAAAATTACCTTCTGACTATAGTATTTCTTGCCTCATTTGTCCTCATCATTTTGAAAGAATGAAGCCAGCATTTAAAAGCCAATATAAACAGCACAAGTCAATGGAGTTATTCAGAAAGAACTTCTGGTCACTTCTAAAGGTACAGCATTTTTTAAAAAAGAGTTAATTTATTCTCCCTATTATAGGCAATTCAAAACTTTCTTATTCTTTATGGGGAATCACAGCTTCTGACTAAACATGTGTTTATAAAAATTAATATTTAATAGTTTAAAATGCAACTCTATGAATATATTCTTATGGTATTATATACTACTAGGCAGATTTGCTAACCAGATGATACAGTCTGGATTAGGAAAAAATGTGTTTGTCTAGACTTCCAACATTTTCTACTCTATTATATTTATATTTCATGACTTTTTTAATTTGAAAATTAAGAACTGAGTGTTGAAAATAGGTAAAGGGATATAAATGATAATCTTTCAGTATCTTTATTGAAAACCATTATTGCAGAGATAGAGAGGAGGAAGGAAGAAGGAAAAAGGAGCGAGGAGGATGAAGAGGAGGAGGAAGAAAAGAAGAAGGAGGAGAAGAGTGTTTGCCAAGAGGCACAGAGGTGGGGTGGCACCACAGGAGAGAATCTGGCAACATTAGTGGTGGGAAATGTATATTGGTGAAATGATGGGTGTTGGAACATTATATAACTGAAACCCAATCATGAACGACCTTGCAAATGTATCTCACTGTGATTTAATAAATTTTTAAATAAATAAAAATTAAGACATTTTTGTTAAAGATTTTGTCCTTTGGTATACATTATATACATATGTACACAAATTCAATACATTAAAATAACTTTACTATTGCCCAATTATAATCAAAATCAAACTTTGAGACAACCAAATTTAACAAATAGGTTTATACTTACTCTCTGCTGATTAGAATCAGTTTAATAACTCCTGGATGAAAATCTGTGCAGTGGAATAGATAAACCTGAAGATAATGATGTCTGAGGGGAAGGGCCCAGAGAGATTCTGATCTTGTAAAACATTAATTTCCATTTATCTATTTGTATCTATGCTTAGTATAGCATCTTTATATTTTTCCTATCTTTTAAAATTATACATCACACATTTATATATTAAGTCTCCAAAAAATAATTAGCAACACTTGCATTTTATATGATATAGCATGTCTTACTATGTATAATATATAATTGTTTATCTATAGCTTAGAGGAAAGAAGAACTATTAGACACAAGGATAGCAGAAGTAAACAATTTAACACAAAACTTGGAAGTATAAGTTAGGAAGAGACAGGGCTGGGAGACTGCACAGTGATTAGGGCTCATGCCCAGCATGTGCAAGACTCAGGTTCAGTTCTCAGCCCCACATGGGCTCCCTGAACAGAAAGGGCACAACCAGTGAGACCCCAGAGCTCTGGGTATGTCCCTAGAGGCTCCTAGAACCACTGATAGCCTGAGTATCCTAGTACCATAGGGTGTGAACAGCATCACATCCTGATGCTCCTGCGCTGAACCACCCGGCTCCTTAAGCCACAGATTTCCAATGGGGAGGCTAGAGTGACGACAGCAGGTAGGGCATTTGCCTTGCACTTTGCAGACTGGGATTCCATCCTTGGCATCCCATATGGTTCCCTGAACACTGCCAGGAGCATCTCCTGAGTGCAGAGCCAGGAGTAATCCCTGGGCATCGCTGGATGTGATCCAAAGAAGCAAAAAAAAAAAAAAAAAAAAAGAATTGCCAGTCGGTTCCTGACCTTCTGAATACTACTTAGGAACCCACTACCTACCACCCTCAAAAGAGGAAAAGACGAAAATTAGAATTAGAAACCAAAAAAAACAGAGAATAAGAAAAATTGTTTTTAAAGTATGTGATGTCATCTAATAGAAGTCTCTCACAAAAAGATAACAGAGAGCAAGCATTATTACATAACACATTTTTTAAAACTGCAGAAAAGCCTCATGATTTACAGATCCACAGTGTTCAGAAAAATGAAGAGAAAAAAAAACTGTTGGTCTGATCAAACAAAATATGCTAACATTTTGGTGATCCATAGAGTAGATTTTCTCTTTCTTTCCATCTTTAGAAACGATGCTCTGAGACCCTTGTTTTGTTTCACCTGAACACATTTACCGTCACTTGTATCACTTGTATCACTTGTCTTCCCATTTGCTCATCGATTTGCTCGAGAAGGCACCAGTAACATCTCCTTACTTCCTGTCACATGCTAGTGTAGTCCAAGGACTTCTGCTCACTCCAGGAACACGAAGAGCCTCAAACCATTCCTTCTGGTCCTGGGAATGAGGTCTATAACTGTTACTGGTTTTTGGCATATCAAATATGACATGGGTAGCTTGCCGGGCTCTGCCGTGTGGGTGGGATAGTAGTAGGCTCTCATCTTGTGCATTTATTGATGAACCACACTGCCTCAGAGCCGCTTTGTGCAATGGGGAGAGATAGACTTTTCTGCTGGGTGGAGCTCTGACAAGCTGTGGAATCTGGATGGTGAAAAATGGTGGCCCCTCATCATGTGGGGGGGTTCCTCTGCCTTCTTGTGAGGCTCTGCTGGGATGGCAGGCCAGGGCTAGACCCGCCTTCCCTCTTGGTCGTCTCATGGTCAGCTGTGCACAGGGAGAGCTGGTAGCAGCTCTGCCCCATGTATCTGAGTCTCTGGATCAGGCATACCTGGACACTTACCTTATTGTAGACATTTAGAAAAATGATGGGGTTCACATAAGAATCCAATTTCTGACTTTACTGAAACTTTTATCTTAAAGTACAGTGGTCTGACATTGGCTACCCATGGTCAACGTGGGACATTCTAATATGTCACAGTTAAAAACGCTCCTGGAGGTTAGGTAAGACAGAAAATGGAACAGGGTGCTAATAATTGTCGAGAGTACTAATGCCAACCTAGAACTGAGCATTAAATAGAGGCAAAAGGACACACATGACAACCCTTTAATGTATGTTCTGTAATCCATAGTCTGGAAGGGAAGGAAAAGAGAAAGAGAGAGAAAGGGAAAGAAATAAAGAACCTGCCATGGAGGTGGGCTGGGGAAGGGGGGGGGGGAACCGGGGGATGTTGGTGGTGGGAGATGGGCACTGGTGGGAGGGGTGCTGGAACACTGTATGACCAAAACCCAAACATGAACTTTTTTTTTATTTTTTTTTATTTTAATTTTAATATTTTTTTTTAATTTTTTTAATTTTTTTATTTTTAAAATTACAAAGATATACAATTAAAAAAGTTCATATTTGGGTTTTGGTCAAACAGTGTTGCAGCACCCATCCCGCCACCAGTGCCCATCTCCCACCACCAACATCCCCGGTTCCCTCCCCCTCCCCAGCCCTGCTCCATGGCAGGTTCTTGATTTCTTTCCATTTCTCTCTCTTTCTTTTCCTTCCCTCCAGACCATGGATTACAGAACATACATTAAAGGGTTGTTATGTGTATCTTTTTGCCTCTATTTAATGCTCAGTTCTAGGTTGGCATTAGTACCCTCAACAATTGTTAGCACACTGTTCCATTTCTGTCTTACCTAGCCTCTGAATCCCACACGTTTGTGATAATTTCCACCTTTGACAGGACCTCCTGATATATGTTTCACTTGACCTTGGATATTGGTATCATAATATGTACCTATATATTTATGTTATGCAGATAAATGCAGTCATTCTGTATCTGTCTCTCTCCTTCTGGCTAATTTCGCTCAACATAATCTTCTCCATGTCCATCCATTTGTAGGCAAATTTTATAACTTCATTTTTCCTAACAGCTGCATAGTATTCCATTGTGTAGATGTACCAAAGCTTTTTTATCCAGTCATCGATTTTCGGGCACTCTGGTTGCTTCCAGATTCTGGCTATTGTGAATAATGCTGCTATGAACATAAAAGTAGGGATGGTGTTTCTGCTGCGTATTTTTGGCTTCCCAGAGTAGATTCCCAGGAGTGGTATGGCTGGGTCAAATGGGAGTTCAATTTCTAGTCTTTGGAGGAAAGTCCATATTGTTTTCCAGAAAGGCTGTACCAGCCGGCATTCCCACAAACATGAACTTTTTAATTGTATATCTTTTTATTTGTATATCTCGCGGTGGTATAATAAAATACTTAAAAAAAACGCTCCTGGATGCACTTACCCCAATCTGGCTTGTGTCCTAAGACTTTACCAGTTCAGCTGGTTAAAGGTTAATAACGGCTTCTATTTTGCTCCTGCTATTGGTCTTTTGGCAGAAATTTTCAATTTATATGCTGGCTGACGTTAAGGCCATTTGCATGTGATTTCTGTTCTCTGAGATCCTTACTCTATTACCCAGGGCTGTCATCTCACACATTTCAATGTCAAACCAGTTTTGCTTGCACACCCTTTTGCTCGCCATTGAATTTGATCCAAGAATATTAATTTTGTGTTCTATAAATGTTTTATTTTGTGGCTCTGTTTAAATAGTGGTTTGTGGCTATTCCTTGATTTCATTTTGAGTCTTAATAAGCCTGGGCAGTTACCAGAAATTACAGGTATGAGGGAGTGTGTGACAGAAGGGGCACCAGGTTACTGATTGGAGAACATGAGCGCTGGGTCCCTCTTCACTACTCCGAAGATGTGTGTCTTCAGAAATACCATGAGTTTTCTGAGATGGAGAACTGGGGAAAATAATTTGTTTATGGAGTTAAGGATTTAGAATATAAAACTTATTTAATTCATAATGAATTTTCTTTATTTTGTCTCATGTTTATTAATGAGGAACATTCAAGATCATGGTGATGGTTCATGAGTGAGATAGGGGTAGGATCTTTTGGTCTTCTAGCTTACAGATCTATTTAGTTTTCATTATGAAGTTTCCCGAAAGACCCTGTATTTTTTGAGGTTCAGGTTTTTTTTGCTTTTTTTGGGGTCACACCCGGCAATGCTCAGGGATTTCTTCTGGCTCTGCACTCAGGAATTACTCCTGGCAGTGCTCGGGGGACCATATGGGATGCCGGGATCGAACCGGGCCAGCATGGGTCAGCCGAGTGCAAGGCAACGCCCTACCCGCTGGGCTATCACTCTGGCACCTGAGGTACAGTTTTTAAAATTATATTTTATAGGCCCATGTTCTCTATCAGTCTCAATATATACCCAAGTAGTATTTCTGGTTTGAATGAGAATCTTTGAGATAAGATCTCCTTTTTGTACATTTTTATGACAAATTTCACAATCTGGTATCAATACTGGTTGAACACTTACTTAACACATACTCGAGTCCCTAACTAAGTATATATATATATATATATATATATATATATATATATATATATATACATATATAGAGAGAGAGATAGGACAAGTTAATAAACTTTTCATCAAAGACTGCAAAATTATTCTTTATGTATAAATCCATACAGACATGATTCTCAACACATAAAGCACTTATACAGTATCTAGTATACAATTGTTCAATAAATAATGAATTTGAAATATTTATTAAAAGTGATGAAGAGAGTCGATAATTCATTTAAAAGTAATCTTTTTTTCTTTTGCCTTTTGGGTCACATCCAGAAATGCTCAGGGGTCACTCCTGACTCTGCACTCAGGAATTACTCCTGGAAGTGCTCGGGGAATCATATGGTATGCCAGGAATTGAACCCTTGTTGGCCACATGCAAGGCAAATGCCCTACTCGTTGTGCTATCACTCGGCCCTCTGAAAATAATCTTGATTCCAAGCACTAACAAGTCCTTCTGGTTTGTGTTGGATATTAATATCATACTTTTTTTTAATATCCCACAAATGAACATAGTCATCCTATATCTGTTCTTTTACTTCTGACTAATGCTGTTCCCTTTTAGGTAACATTGAACAATGGGTTTCTGGTGAAAAATGTTTTCTTCTTTTCACATATGTAATTCACAAATTACATTTGTGATATATAGTTTGAAATTCTACTAGACTCGAAACTAGGAACCAAACAGGGAGTATGACGAATTTTTATAGCCAAACTAAAGGTAAAATGACTATTTAAGGAGATTAATTTGAGTGGAGAGTTGGTCTTCAAAGATAAATTGTAGAATAAGGGATATTGGAAATATGATAAAAACAATAGAGTTCAGAGAAAATTCTACTACTTTATTCAGGTTACACCAAAATATGTTATTGTTTTGTCTTAGTTCATAGAAGAAGAGACTGAAGTCAGAACATTTCCA
Source organism: Cryptotis parvus (assembly GCA_021461705.1). Classification (NCBI taxonomy): domain Eukaryota; kingdom Metazoa; phylum Chordata; class Mammalia; order Eulipotyphla; family Soricidae; genus Cryptotis; species Cryptotis parvus. The sequence continues at coordinate 501,878 of JAJIBD010022502.1, forward strand.
AAGTCATCTGTAAACCTAGGTGACTTTTCCAGGCTTAGAAGAGAGGGTTTCTGATCCCTAGTGTCATCCCAAGGAACACACAACTTACTTTCTTGCTGGTGTTCTTAGGATTCTCAGTAATGCAGAGTGTGCTGTGCAGGCTATCATTTTCCTGGAGAGCAGGCATGCTCTGAGGCAATCCATCTTATTCCCTTCCTTCTTCCAACGTGAGACTTGCCCTCTGATCTCTGGGTCTGATCACTGTGTTTCAGCACCAGCTGCAATCTGATCCTTCAGTGAGCACAGCTGAGCTAAATTAATCTAATTTTTTTAGCTTTTGCACCCTAGATATCAATCTCCTGGGCAGTTAGTGCTCCCTTAGCTAGGCATGGATTCCAGAGCCCCTTATCACTATCCCCTTTGTCCTCCAACCCCCAAGCTGTAAATGGCCCTGTGGGTACCATAGCACTACACAAACACTGGTCCCCACAGCCGACTGGCTTCCTCAGGCCAGCGCCTAATGAACTGGCCGTTGCCTGTAAATCACGTCAAGCATACACAGTTCAGGCTTTCATCAGGTGAGCCCTGCTCAGCTATGCCTTTGAAGGAGGGGCCCCTTTGGGCCAGAGAGGCTGTGTGCTGCCCAGATAAACACCCCATCTCAAAGATGTTGTTCTGTTTTGCAGACAGGCTTGTCGTTAGTGGGAGGAAGTGTGCAAAGTTGCCAAGTACCAGGAGTGGACAGATGTGACTTGGGAGCCAAGGAAAAGAAACACACACACACACTCCAAAAAGACTCAAGGAGGGGCATGAAGAAACCAAAAAGGTGGGAAAGGTTTCATCCCTTACTCTCACTGCAGATACTCCTTAATAGCAGGCTGCAGGAAGGGTTCTAACAAGTTGCTTTCGTCAAACTCATCCAGACTCATCACCAACTGGAGAACCCTTAGCCACACCTTCCTTTCCTTTTCTTACTGGAGCCGTGCTGGACTGACCACTTTGCTCACTCAGTGACTTCACTGCATGACCCTTGGAGCCACATTTAGGATGTAAAATGACAATAACTCATTGCCAATCTGAAAGCAACAAAATTGGCATATGATGATTTCTGATGTTTTACTTTGTCTTGGCTCTGCACTTATAGATCACTATTGTGGGCCATGAGGGAGCATTTGGGATGCAGGGGATCAAACCTAAGTAGGCACTGTACAAAGTGAGCACCCTACCTGTTGTACTATCTCTCCGTCCCAGGGAAGACTAATTTTTATACTGTTTGAAATCCTTTTCACTTAGTACTTTTGCAAGCACTAGGTAAATTTTGTGTTAATATTTTCAAAATTCACTTATAATTATTCCATTTTATTCATTAATGCTAATTCTAGCAAATATTTATTGGTACCAAAAATGCCTCAGTACTACCCTGGAGTCAGTGAAAATAGCAAGGTAATAAACACCTGTAATCTTAGGGGTGGGAAGTGGAGTCTGCAGGCATCAAAGAGAAAGCAAATGCATAGAGTATACAATTTTGGATAGTATTCAGTTCTTTAAATGAAATCTAACAAGGAGAGTGCTGGGGGAGCACAGCATTAGGGTGCGTTCAATGAGGCACCAGCAAGGTCTCTCTGAAGAGGCCTAGTTTAAGCTGAATCTGATTTAAAGAGACAGAACAATATCCCTGAAGATCTGCATAAGCTCTTTCCTACTTGTTCGTGGATTAGAAAGATTAATATTATCAAAATATAATCCTATAAAAATCACTATACATATTCAATGAAGTTCCTACAAAATACTCAGGATATATATATATATATACACATACATTCACACACATATATATACACACATATATGATTTTATTTTACCACTGTGAGATATATAATTACAAAGATATTCATGATTGGGTTTCAGTCATACAGTACTCTAGCACTCATCCCTCTGCCAGTACACATTTCCCACCACCAATGTCCCCATATTCCCTCCTCCCTCCCCCAGTCTACCTTGATAGCAGGTCATTGTCATTATTGTCATTTTCTTCTCCTTCCTCTGTCTTTTTCTTTCGCCTCTTACATTGTAGCTTGCTATACATACGTTTAGGGGTTATCATATATATATCCCTTTGCCTACATTCAATGCTCAGTTCTAGTCTGGCATTACCATTTCTAATAGTTAATTGAACAATGATATATATTCATATCCCACAAATGAATGCAGTCGTTCTATATCTGTTCCTTTTCCTTATGACTAATTTCCCTCAACATGATCCTCTCCATGTCCATCTGTTTATAGGCAAATTCCATGACTTTGTTTTTTTCTTTACAGCTGCATAATATTCCATTGCATAGATGAGCCATGGTTTCTTTGTCTAGTCTTCTGTTTTCAGGCACTCAGGTTGTTTCCAGATTCTAGCTATCATGAATAGTGCTGCAATGAACATAGAAGTGCAGATGGTATTTCTGCTGTGTGTTTTTGGGTCTCCAGGTATATTCCCAGGATTTGTATTGCTGGTCAAATGGGAGCTTAATATAAAGTACTGGGAGGAATGCCCATATTGTTTTCCAAAAAGGCTGGACCAGTTGACAGTCCCTCCAACAGTGGATGAGAGTCTCTTTCTCCCCACATCTGCGCCAGCACTGGTTGTTCTTACTATTTTGGATGTGTGCCAGTCTCCGTGGTGTGAGATCAAAACAGCAATCTCATTGTTGTTTTGATTTGTATCTCCTGATGATTAATGAAGAGAATGTTTTCATATGCCTTTTGGCCATTTGAATTTCTTTGATGTAATTTCTGTTCATTTCTTCTCCCCATTTTTAATGGGGTTGCATATCTTTTCTTGTAAAATTCTACCACTGCCTTGTATTTCTTTGATTATAACCTCTTACCAGATGGGTATCACTTTACTTGTATCATTTGTCTTCCCGTTGTTCATTGGTATGCTCGAGCAGGCACCAGTAACATCTTCATATGTTCTGTCACATGCTAGTGTAGCCCAAGGGCATGTGTTCACTCCAGGAACATAAACAGCCTCAAACCATTCCATCAGGTCATGGGAATGAGATCTACAATTGTTACTGGTATTTGACATATCAAATACGACATGGGTAGCTTGCCAGGCTCTGCAGTGCGGTGGAATATTCTTGTAATCACCTCTCATCTTGTGCATTTATTGATGTACCATGCGGCTGCATAGCGGCTACACAAGCCGGGCTTATGATCAGCTCTTTTGCTGGGTGGAGCTCTGACGAGCTGGGAAGTCTGGATGTGGAAAATGGCGGCCATCATGGTGTGAGGGTTCCTCAGTCTTCTTGCAAGGCTCTGCTGGGATAGCGGGCCAGGGCCAGAATCCACCTTCCCTCCTGGTGCCTCGTGATCAGCTGGGCACAGGGAGAGCTGATAGCAACTCTGCCCGTGTATGTGAGTCTTTGGATCAGGCATACCTGGCTGGGCTTGATTGGACAAATAACCTTTTCGTTCTTTGTATGTCTTTGTATCTTGTCACTGATTCTTTTGAGGTGCAGAAGATTTTTCAGTTTAATGATAATTCCATTTGTTATCTTAATTTCCATTTGCTTTGTCAGTCATTTTCCGCTTTGAAGATGTCTTTAGCTTCAATGTTCTAGAGGGTTTTTTCTATGTTTTCTTTGATGTATCTTATAGATTCATGTTTGATGTTGAGACATGAACATGAGATCTTTGATTTATTTTGATCTGACTTATATACCTGGTGTTAGAAGGAGGTCTAAGTTCATTTTTTACTACATATAGTTGCCCAGTTTTCCAAGCACTACTTGTTGAAGAGGCTTTCTCTGTTCCACTTAATATTTTTTTGCTCCTTTATTGAAGATTAAGTGCTCATTTGTTTGAGAGTGTGTGTCAAATATTCAGTCCTACTCCACAGGTCTACAGGTCTGCCTTTATTCCAATACCATACAATTTTAATTATTACTGCTTTGTTGCACAGTTTTAAGTTGAGTAGTGTGATAACTCCCATCTTCTTTTTCCCAAGAATTACTTTAGATATTTGTGGGTGTTTATTATTCCATACAAATCTCAGGAGTATTTGGTCAATATCTTTTAAGAATTAATGATATGGGTATCCTTATAAGGACCTCATTGAATCTGTATAAAATTCTAGGGAGTATTGCCATTTTGCTAATGTTAATTTTCCCATTCCTGAGCAGGGAATATGTCTCCATTTCCTCATGTCCTCTTTTAGTTCTTAAAGCAGCCATTGTAGTTTTCTTTGTATGGGTCCTTTACATTCTTAGTTAAACTGATTCTTAGGTATTTGATTTTTGTGGCACAATTGTGAATGGTATTTTTAAAAAAAATGTCCCTTTCTTCTCTTTTGTTGTTAATATATAGGAACGCCATTGACTTTTGGGTATTATATTGTACCCTCCCACTCTACTATAGGAATCTATTATTTCTAGGAGCTTTTTGATAGAGTTTAGGGTTCTCTAGGTATTATATCATGTAATTTGCAAATAGTGATAGCTTGACTTCTTCCTTACCTATCTGTATGCACTTAGTGTCCTTTCCTTCCCTGATTGCTATGGCAAGTACTTATACTACTATATTGAATAGAAGTGGTGAGAGAGAGCAATCCTACCTTGTCTTGCCCCTGATCTTAGGGGAAGGAAGGCTTTCAGTTTTCTCCATTGAGATGATGCTCACTGTAGTCTTGTGGCAGATGGCTTTGACTATACTGAGAAAAGTTTCTTTAATTCCCATTTTATGAAGAGTTTTTATCATGAATGGGTGTTGGAACTTGTCAAATACTTTAACTGCAACTATTGATATGATCATACAGATTTTACTCTTATTAATATTGGGTATTATGTTGATTACTTGCAAATAATGAACCATCCTTGCATTCCCGGGATGAACCCTACTTGGTCATGGTGCATAATCTTTTTGATGACTCTTTGTATTCTATTTGCTAGTATTTTGTTGAAGATCTTAACATCTGTGTTCATCAGGGAGCTTGGTCTGTAGTTTTCTTTTTTTTTGTGACATCTCTGCTTTGAGTATCAGGGTGATATGTTCCTCGTAGAAGCTATTTGAGAGTGTTTCTGTTTCTTCTATTTCAGGATACTTTTTTAAAGACATAAAAAAACTTCTGTTTAAATTCATATGGAGTGATAACCCACATAGCCAAAAGTGTTCACAATGGCTACTTTAAATTTGCAGTTCTATTAAACAACAGACATTTCATACCCAGACAGCCCTTTTTTTAGACTTCAAGATTTGAGCAAATGCTAAGAGAACCTCACAGATCAGTTAGAGTATAGTGAATTACATTATCAGGAAACATAAGTTACCTTTACATAAATGAGTGTTGTTCAAACATTAATCAATTGCAAACCACCTTGATGATGTCTGTCGTATTATTATACTATTATTTGGCTGATAGTTTTCTTTTAAATTGACAAAACTTTCCACTTTAGAATTGTCTACAATGGAAACTTCAGATCTACTATTAATAGAAGGCTGTGCAATTTTCATAAAAATATGTATTACTATGATGAAATATATATCATCTAAAATGTCAAATGTCAGGGCTCTAAAAATATTTGAAGAGGCCTTAGCAGAATGGGGAAAAGTTGTGGGGAGAATTTTTGAATCATCTTATTTATCTCTGCCTATAACAACATGGAAAATGCCAAGTGCTTCAATATAAAATGGATAATTTGCTTCTTCTCCCATTCATACCAGGGATACTGGGGTGTAGTAAATCTAAAATATCAACTCTATTAATCTGAAAAATTTGAAAATTTGCTATTTTCTATGTCAGGAACTGACTTTATTCAAAGATACCAAAGACTTTCACAGTTTTATTCAATCTATTTTTATCCTAAATATATCTTTTTTATCTCCAGATTTTTGAATGCCCCAAATCAAACAATCCCCATACTTCTCCAACTCAACTCCTTACTTAATTTTCATTTCTATAATTCTCTTACTATCTCTAAGTCTCAAAATCTTACCCATGTCTTAAGGTTTATTGTAGGTTTGCAGTATATATGTTTATGGATTCACACACATGCAGGAATATAATCATCTTGCATGGAATTCCATCAAGTATTAAAAAACAGATTTCCAAAGGAAGTGAAATGAGGCTTGCATACCCTTAGTTGTTACATGAAGTGGAGGTGGGGATGGGTACCTTCATCAAACATCTCCGAATCTCTTCTAAGAACAAGCATTTGTAGAAAGAATTTGAATTAGTTGTGCCTTATTTTTGTTTTTACATGAAGAGAAATCAATGATAGAGTAAGATTTCAATGCTTGAAGGATAGAAGAAAGTGACCTCATTGAGAAAAGAGAAGAGGAATTTCATTGGCCTCTTTTGCACTGTTGCATTATTCACCTTCAATGTAAAATATAATTGTTTTTAGTCAACTTTCAGGGACTCTCATTAGAGATTTTTTGGTCAATTCTTTTATTTTTTTTACAATTAAAAAGTTCATATGTGGGTTTTGGTCATACAGTGTTCCAGCACCCATCCTTCCACCAGTGCCCAGTGCCCATCTCCCACCACCAACATCCCGGTTCCTTCCCCACCAGCCCACCTTCATGGCAGGTTCTTTATTTTTTCCCCCTCTCTCTTTCTCTTTTACTTCCCTTCCAGACTATGGATTACAGAACATACGCTAAAGGGTTGTCATGTGTATCTTTTGCTTGTATTTAATGCTCAGTTCTACGTTGGTATTAGTACTTTCGACAATTGTTAGCATACTGTTCCATTTTCTGTCTTATCTAGCCTCTGACTCCCACATGTTTGTAATAATTTCCACCTTTGACAAGACCTCCTGATACAAGATCATGTTTCACTTGACCTTGGATATTGGTATCATAATATATATTTATGTCATGCAAATAAATGCAGTCATTCTGTATCTGTCTCTCTCCTTCTGGCTTATTTCACTCAACATAATCTTCTCCATGTCTATCCATTTATAGGCAAATTTTATAACTTCATTTTTCCTAATAGCTGCATAGTATTCCATTGTGTAGATGTACCAAAGCTTCTTTATCCAGTCATCGATTCTCTGGCACTCTGGCTGTTTCCAGATTCTGGCTATTGTGAATAATGCTGGCGTGGATGTGGGGAAAAGGGGATACTCATCCATTGTTGGTGGGAATGCTGGCTGGTACAGCCTTTCTGGAAAAGAATATGGACATTCCTCCAAAGACAAGAAATTGAACTCCCATTTGACCCAGCCATACCAATCCTGGGAATATATTCTGGGAAGCCAAAAATACGCAGCAGAAACATCATTAGAGATTTTTGACTGATAACACCTCCCTTATATATATTTCTTACTACTATGAAATATTCAACAAAAATGTAAGTGGATGTTTTACTCTCTTGAGATTGCTTATCTTTTCTCCAGCAAGGGAAAGAACCGCTTGTGTTTCTGCAAAGTGGGTTCAATACTTGAACTTTCAGCTGGAGCTGCCTGTGTGGTTGCTTACACTGAGGTTAAAAACAAATGTGAGCAGAATGTTTTTGAACCATAATAACAGAGGGTATTTTTTTTCACTTAATAATATGGTACAAAGCAGAGCTCAAGAAATATTAGTCACCTGCAAACTCAGAAAACATGCTAAAGCACAAGCCTAATAACTATGGATTATGTATACAGTTTATGACAAAAGCTTACTTCTGAATAAAGATTAAATGAATTTGCTAGCAAAAATGTGCATGCTTATAGTGTTGACAATTAACTTCATTGGAATCACTGATAAGTTTTATTAGAAGGATTAAAGGAATGATTTTAGAAGAATTTTAGAGGAAATACATAGAAGCAAGCTTAATAAATGGTCTCCCCAAATATAAACCACCTGTTTGACAAATCAGTGGATTGTGAAGGTCTGTTGTATATGCATAAAAGATACTTTACAGCGCAAGGAGCAGTGAAGTCATGCACTTCACTGCACTTTGGGTGGAAGTGGAAGATATACTACATGAAGTAAATCAGAAGGACAAACATAGGGTGTTTTACTTATTTGTGACATATAGAATAACTGAATAAGGTGATTTAAGATACTAAATTGGGTATACCTAGATCATACTTGACCGCAGAGTACAGAAAGTAGGACAGGTAAGAAAGGAAATTAAAGGAGGAAGAAGAGGTGGACGGGAAGTAGTGGGGGGTAAAAAGTCAAGGGCTGGGATACACCGGTGGTGTAGAGGGGTGATATAATTTGCATATACAAACCACAGAGCCAAAAACACTAAGATCATGAGGTCCAAACCACAAAAAATCAAACTTAAAATGTACTTGTCAAGGAAGCAGGCTGGGCAGTTGGATGGAATATAGGGTAATGGTGGAGGAAAGTGGACATTGATATTGGTGTCAGGATATTGGTACTGGAATATTGCATGCCTGAAGCTAAACCATGTATAACTTTGTAAAAGTGAAACACAATACCTTAATAATTTTTTTTAAAAATTGCCTTTTGGGTTGAACTGTCATGAAAGCCAGTGTAGCTTTTGATGGGAAACTGAGGTGTCCCAAAGTTTTCTGGGACCTGTCATTGTACTCTCCCAAATATTGTCCTCCATCCTGCCAGAACTCCCATTCCAGGTCTGTTATTAGTTGGTCCCCTGAAAGGTTGCTTTTCTCTGTCAGAGCCTTGGGCAGTAAATGTGTGCCTTTTGCAAGAGGTCCTTTCTGCCCCCTATCCGCCACCCCATGGGCATACAGTAGTTCTGGCGCCATCCAGCTCCTGCAGTTATTGCTCAGAACTTACAGGCTCCTGTCAAAGACCATTTGTGACAGGACCTGAGAAAAATAACAAAGCAGCTCTCCCCTCAAACCCTCTGAGGAATGTGAAAAACAGAGTGGGGATACACAGACTCTTTTTGTAACCTCGGGCACACAGTGTTGGTTGCCTTCTGTGGCTGGCAGGGTGAAGTGACAGAATACAATGAAAAGCTCAATTGGGCTGCATTGGTACAGTCAAGACAGTGGATGCATTTTATTAAAGAAAGTAACATTGTGCCTCCTGCCAAACTGAGGTAATTTCCTTCTCCTTTCTATACTTCCTAGCATTCCAGATTTATACATTTGTACAGTATTTGCCAATGCTCACCTGAAGAAAGTGATTCTCAAATAAAAAACTTAAAGAAATATTTTTGTTCACACCCCAGACTCATAAAGAATAACTACCATAGGCTGAAAAAAAATCTCAACCTATTTTCATAATTACTTAAATAAAGCAAATAAACAGGCTAGGGTTGTCTCACTGAGAAGATGGAAATAAATTTATAACCTGCTCTGAGGTTTGAAAGAATGAAATAAAAACCACCCATATCTCATGTTCTTATTTGACTTAATAATCAAATTACTTGGTCTCTGTAACCAATGTGTTTGTATATATTGAATACAGATGTTACTTTAAAAAACCACTTACCCCTCCCCCCTTTTTTTGTTTGTTTTGGGGCAACACTCAGCAGTGCTCAGGGCTTACTCTTGGTTCTGCACTCAAAGATCATTCCTGATGGGACTCTGGGACCATATAGGAGGGCCAGGGATCAAATCCAGTTAGTCACGTCTTAAGGCAAATGCTTTACATTCTGTACTATCTTTCTGCTCCCCTAAGCTAATTGCTTTCTAATTATTAAAATCATTAAATATGTTTTTAGCTAGAGTCAGATTTCCTCTGTTAATGGCATATAAAAAAACATTTCAGTTTGACCCTGGGTGTTCTACTAAATTCAATGATGAAGCAAAATCTATTCAGGTAAATTGTACAGTCAGAAGCACCAAGCAGAACTACTGACAACCCTTAGCACTTAATCTGGGGCATTAATGTTCTCTAAGAATTACTCTGGAGATACAAAATCACCAAAATATAAGGGTACTTGATAAAGGAAACAAAGGGACTGAAAATTAATAAGTGCCATATTATTGTGATAGGTTAACTCATGGGCCTTTCAAATATATCATCTCTGTAATATCATATAGTCCTCTCCACACTCAAAACAAAACAAAATCCAAAACAAAAAACATTTACTACCCCAAAGTTATAAGGGAAACAATTTTTTATCATTTCCTGTTTCTGGGGCTCTAGGCATTTTTGGCCTGTTACTACTTTAATTTCCACTGGTATTTACATGTTTTTTTCCCTCATCTTTCTGCATCAAATATAGCACTCTCCTTAATTTCCTCTATGGACATTTGCAGTTGGATTTTGTGGGTACAAATAATATTGAGTGACATCAGACTGAAATCTCTAAGTTAATTTCATCTACAGAGACCATCTTTCCAAATGAAGTTACATTCATAGGTTTTAAGAGTAGGATATAGATCTATCTTTTGGAGCTTACCATCCAACCAGCTACATAGATCAGCCTCTTATTTCAGACCTCTGTATCATAGTTGGAAACCCATAATGTCAAGAGAATTATAAAGAGATGACTTGAAAATTAGAGATGATATATAGGGAGCTGAGTTCTGGCATTTTAATGACTATAACTATGTTATTGGTCGATCAGCTCTAAGTCTTATCCAGAAACACATTTTTAAAACATGAGATAATTTAAGGATTTTTGTTCCTAACTAAAATAGTAATGAATGGTTATTAAAATATTCAAAAAAAATTTCTTTGGGGGAGACCATACCCAGCAAAGCTCAGGGGGTTACTCCTCAGTGCCTGAGGGACCATTTGGGAAGCTGAGGATCAAGCCCAGGTTGGCCACATGCTGGGAAACACCTTACTCCCTGTACTATCCTATGGACCCTAAAACATTTTTAAAAGTAACAAAAATAAAATTAAAAGAAACAAGGTATTTCATAACTCAAATAAAGTGGGAGTCAGAGGTTAGGTAAGACAGAGAAGGGAACAGAGTGCTAATAGTTGCCAAAAGTGCTAATACCAACCTAAAACTGAGCATTAAATACAGGCAGTAAGATACACATGGTGACCTCTAAATGTATGTATTGCAAAGCACAATGCGTAAGAGAAGGAAGAGAGAGAGATAGAGAAAGATAATCAACCGCCATAGAGGTAGGCTAGGGGAGGGGGGAGGGAATTGGGTAAGTTGATGGTGGGAAATGGGTACTGGTGGAGGGATGGGTGCTGGAACACTGTAAGACGTAACCCAAATATGAACATCTTTGTGTATCTTGCGGTGGTATAATAAAAATATTCAATAAAAAATACAGATTAAAACCTCTACCAGACCCCCAAAAAGATAAGTTCTGAACAACCACCACCATGCTGACTCATCTAGCCCTCCTCTACTGATCCACAACTAAACATCCAAGGAGATACAAGCCAAGAGCTAATACTTCATGGACACACCATTCCCCTGCCTGAACACTCTGGTGACCTTCAGGAGGGGGGGGGCCACATCCCTGTCCTGCCAAAGCCCCGGCTGCCACACCCACACAACCCTACTGCGGCAGTCATGCCAAGGCTTCACCGCCACTGCTTTGTAATACTCTCTGCACAGACACCAAACTGCGAAAGCTTTCAGGTACTCTGGTGTTTGGCTGAGAATTCTGGGGTGTTCTCAGAGCGGGGGCAGGAAGCCTCCCACCACCCACTGACAGTTCTGGAAGCCTTGGCAGCCACGTCCACCTCCCACAGATGCCACCATATTGACTTATTGACCCAGACCATAGAACCTGAAGTTTGACATCTCCAAACTCTTCAATACTGAAATTCCAGTTGGATTATACCAAATGAGATGAGAAAATAACATAGAATCCAACATTCTGAAAAATAACAAATGTTTCAACTAGCAACAAAAGATTAGTAAGTCCTAAGACAAGGACTTAATAACCCTATGGTAAAAATCAATTTCACATAAAAATGATTTTTTTATAACTTACTAATTTTAATATTGAAGGTTTGTTATCTAATTCATTCCATAACTTTATCAATAGTTAAGGTTTTTTTTTCTACATTTGAAAATTATTATCTTGGTCACTGTTTCTTTGGAGGTGAAGAAGTTTTTTAGTTTCATGTAGTCTTATATGTATATCTTTGCTTTCAATTGTATATTAGGCACTGGTAGAACTTTACAAGAAAAAAACAGCCAACCCTATCAAAAAATGGGGAGAAGAAATGAATAGAAACTTTGACAAAGAAGAAATTCTAATGACCAAAAGGCATATGAAAAAATGCTCATAATCACTAATCATCAGGGAGATGCAAGTCAAAATGACAATGAGATATCATCTCACACCACAGAGACCTGGCACATACCCAAAAGAGCAAGAACAAGTATTGCTGTGGATGCAGGGAGAATGGGACTCTCTTCCATTGCTGGTGGGAATGTTGACTGGTACAGCCTTTTTGGAAAACAATATGGACATTCCTCCAAAGATTAGAAATTGAGGTCCCATTTGACCTGGCCATACCACTCCTGGGAATATAACCTAGGAGGTCAAAAACACACAGCAAAAAACACCATGTATATTTCTATGTTCATAGCAGCACTATACACAATAGCCAGAATCTGGAAACAACCAGAGTGCCCGAGAATCGATGACTGGATAAAGAAGCTTTGGTACATCTATAAAATGGAATACTATGCAGCTTTTAGGAAAAATAAAGTTATGAAATTTGCCTATAAATGGATGGACATGGATGGATCATGCTGAGAGAAATTAGCCAGAGGGAAAAAGTAAGATGTAGAATGACTGCATTTATTTGTGGGATATAAAAAAAAATAGTATGATACCAATATCCACAGCCAGGAAAAATATGGATCAGGAAATCATTCAAATATTGCAAGAACTTTGAGAGACTCACAGACATGGGGCAGAGCTGCTACCGGCTCTCCCTGTGCCTAGCCGCTCACGAGGCACCGGGAGGGATGGCGGGCTCTAGCCCTGGCCCGCCACCCCAGCAGAGCCTCGCAACAAGCCAGATGACCCCCCCACTCCATGAGGGGCCGTCATTTTTCACATCCCGACTTCCCCCTCGTCAGAACTCCACCCAGCAGACGAGCCTATCACAGCCTGGCTCGCATGGCCGCAAATGGTTCATCAATTAATGTTGTATTTAGAGGTGACTACAAGAGTATGTCCTGAGTAATAAGTTCCAAGTATCACAGACCCTTAAGCTCACCATGCGGACAGACCCTTCAGCTCCTTCCTTTTTCCTCCCTCCCTCCCTTCCTTCCTTCTTTTCTTCCTTCCTTTTTCCTCCCTCCCTCCCTTCCTTCTTTCCTTCCTTCCTCCTCCCTCCCTCTCTTCCTTCCTTCCTTTTTCCTTCCTCCCTCCCTTCCTCTGTCCCTCCCTATGTCCCTCTCTCCCTCCCTCCCTCCCTTCCTTCCTTCCTTCCTCCCTTTTACTCCCTCCCTCTCCCTTTCTTCAATCGTCTTATTTTCAGTTGGAGGCAAATGAGTTCCTAAAGGGGTAACAGGCTGCAATGGTGACCGAGACACTATAAAATCCTGAAGTGTTATCTTCATCACTATAAACATCTTATTGCTTTAACTAAATTGTGACATATGACATTAAGACTGTTTTTTATTTCAAATTATTTGAACATACATGGCTTATTCACTGCAACATTTACCTGCCTAGAACTCCTAACCAACCATAGGGGAAAATAGATTTAACCGTATAGTCTCAGATTCTTACTCATTTTAATCAAGAGCAAGGGGCAAACTTTACTCTTCCTTTGGTCTCTCAGTAGACTGCATTTAAAAAGATTCTTTAAGGCATGGAAAATTTAATCTATGTCTGAAAGGTACTGGAGACTGGCTGACTAAGTAGGTGCTGGCACAGTGTTCCAAATTCTGTTGAAAGAAACTTAGACTTTACTTGATGCACCTTGAACAAGGCATATGTTTGGCACTGGGATAAATAAGAGAACTTACTAGTCAATCAAGTCTTTGTGTAGCTGAGACAATGATTTGACATGTTAAATGAATAATTACAGACTGGCCGACTTTAGCCTATTTCATGAGCCAAACTTCAACTTACTAATAATCCTAGGCTCAAGATGCTTGCTTGCACAGAGGTGCAGGTTTGCAGACAATGTTATTCCAATATTCTTTGGTTGAGTATATTAGGTATGAGGCATATGTATCACCGAGAATATCTTTTATGCTCTCATTTCTTTTTAATCTATTTTTGATATATAAGTTATAAAAATCCACAGTCACAGATGAATATCTTGGTGAACTGAATGCTTTAAGACAACTCTGGGTGAAAATTTCAAGGGTTCATTTATCAAACCTCAATTATTTAAAATGATCTCATGTGTCTAAGGAACTTTATGTTAAAATACAACTTTAAAAAATAGTTTTACTAGAAACACTTTGTTTTCAAAAGCTCACTAAAATGTGTCTTGACTTTTAAGCCTGATTTGCTCAATATTCTAGATACAAATCCATGACCAAAAAATCATCTTGACTCTTAAATGTGTATGCTCTTAAAAGGTATGCTCTGGGTCATCCTTCCTGTTCTCAAACCATCAGAACCATACAGTATAGTAGAAATACTGTACAATGGAGTACTGCTGCTCATCTCATAAGTAAGTGTGTATATATATAAAACATACATATTAAATATAAAACATACATATTATATAGAAAACATACATTATATATAATATATCCTATACTATATGTTTTATATTATATATTATAGTATATTATATTACACATTATAGTATATTATAAAATATACTTATATATAATATATTGTATAATGTATGTTATATATTATATATAATATTTTATATATAAATGTATCATCACTGTATCACTATCTTCCGCAGATCATCAATTTGCTCTAGCGGGAACCAATAACTATATCAATATGTCCTGTCACATGTGAGATAGCCCAAGGGCATCTCCCCACTCCAGGAACATAAAGAGCCTCTAACCATTCCATCAAGTCATGGGAATGAGGTCTATAATTGTTACTGGTATTTGGCATGTCGATGAACGACCTAAAACCTGAGCTGCGCAGGAGGAAGAGAGCGGCATGGAATGCCTTCAAAGGCATCGAAGAAATAGCTAAAAAGGACAAAGAACCTCCGGCTCCGGGCACATCTCTTCTACTCCACCGTTCTCCCTGCATTAACATACGCCTCAGAGACCTGGGCCCTACGAAAGCAGGATGAGAATGCTCTTAGGGTCTCCCAGAGAGGCATCGAAAGAGCTATGCTTGGAATATCACGCCTCACTCAAGTGAGAGAAGGAATCCGGAGTTCTGACCTCCGTCGCTATTCCAGAATCAGGGACGCTGTCTCCTTTGCCAAGGCATCGAAAATCAGATGGGCTGGACATGTAATGCGATTTGGAGACAACCGCTGGACTAGAGCCGTTACCGACTGGATCCCACGGGATGTCAAAAGATCACGTGGCCGCCCACCTACAAGATGGTCAGACTTCCTTGTTAAGACCCTGAAGGAACGGTTTGAGGCTCTTCATATTCCTGAATCAACCAGATGCCATTGGGCTACATTGGCACGTGATAGGGTCCAATGGAAATGTTACTGGCGCCCGCTCAAGCAAATCGATGAGTAACGGGATTCAAGTGATCAAGTGATCAAGTGATTTGGCATGTCAAATATGACATGGATAGCTTGCCAGGCTCTGCTGTGCCGTCGGGGAAATACTGGCAAAGTCTTTATTTGCAGTCCCCAAAGCATATTTATCACTATGACACCTGATGAAAAATGAGGTTTATGGATTTATGAACTGCTCCAAATGGGTGAACCCCCAAAAAAGGGGGTTGGGAGGAAATTTTGTCTTCCTCATGTATTCTTCAAGTCCACACCTCTATAGAAACCATCAGTCAGATGCTTTTCAAGTGTTTGAGCAAATATATAAATATATATTATATATATTTGTATGTATGTATATATAAAATATATGTATAAATTATATATAATATATTATTATACATTATATAATGTATGTAGTATGTGTATATATATACTATTACCCAACTTTAAATCAAATTTAAATGGAATTTATAATAAATGCAATTATATAATTTTGTATGCTTTGCTTTGGGTTTTGATTTCAGATCATAAACTATAGTGCTCAGGGGTTCTGCTGGGTAGGTCCCCTTAGGGTCTGCTCCTGAGTGGTGGCTAAGAGACAAATCAGTACTAAGCAACAAACCTGGGGATTGAGCCTCTTGCATGCAAAGCAGGAATTATAACCCACTAAGATAGTTCTCTAGTCCAGTTTATCACTATTGTAAAATTTGTTGTACTTTCCTTTTACCAATAAAATTTATAATTAACTCACATGCAAAATAGTGTATATGTGATTTCCCTGGAAAAGTGTTAAATATTCATTAGATCCCACTGTGATAACCCTGTAGATATTTATCAATGATATTTATGTAAATAAATACATGATTATAGATGAACTAAACTCATATGAAGTGACAACACTAAAATGGAAAAAAAATGAAAAATGAAACAGCTCTTCATTAAATTAAAACCTACATTAGGAACCAGGAAAAAGTATAGGTGTTTTGTTTTTGTTTTGTATTATTTTTGTATTTTGGGTCACACTTGGTGATGCTCAGGGGTTACTGCTGGTTCTTCACTTAGTAATTACACCTAGTGGTGCCTGGGGGACCAGAAGGGATGCCAGAGACCAAACTCACATAGCCGGCACACAAGGCAAATGCTCTCCCTGCTGTACAATCACTCTGGCTTTAGTATAAGTGTTAAGGTGCATAGCTTGTATGCATCGAACCAAATTTGATCCCTGGCACCACATATGTTCTACCAAGCACATTCAGAAGTGATCTCTGAGCATAGAGCCATGAGTAAGCCAGGAGCAAAACAGGTTCCAAACCCCAAGTTAAATGAAAAAAATTAAATTCAATAAAATACCTATAAAAAACTATAAACATAGTTTTTATTGAACATTATTTATTGAATATAAACATTATTTATAATATACAAATAATGTTATATTTATAATAATACTTTATATTATAATATTTTAATATTTTCTTACTATGATCAGAAGTAAAATGCTTATTCTGACTACCTCTATTTAGCATTGTGTAACCAAGTCTATCAAGTGCAATAATATAAAATAAATGAAATGAATAAATATTGGAAACAAAACACATGTTTGACAGGAGATAGTTGTGGAAAATTGCAAACATATGCATGAAGTAATAAATCAGCAACTAGAGTTAATAGTGTTTTATAATTTAATGTAAAATCAATTATATTAACATGTCCACTAATCATCAGTAAGAAGATTAGAAATTTGAATGCCATTTTCATGAAAAATACTATGCAGGGAAGCAATTTAATGTAGATGTGAGACTTTTCACAGAAAAACTGATTATACTAGCCATATAAAAATTCAAATAACTAAAAATATTCAAGAGAATTCAGAAGAAAAATAAACATCTCTAGAGATATCAACATTTATTTGAAAAGGAGCAATAAAAATAGGTGGTATTTTATGACGACAAAAAAAAAAAAGAGAACCCAGGGGAAAAACCCACACATTTACGGACATTTTATTTTGGCAAAGACAGTACTATATATCAGTGGGCAAAGATATGCTCCTTTCAATAAATGAGCTGGATTTGTTGGTTTTAAAGTGGAGTTCAATGAACAATTTTTTACTCCCATGCAGCACCAACTGCTGCATGGGATAAAAAAAAAATTGTTCAGATGAACTCCACTTCCAGAAGGCTGAATCGAAAAGTGGGACATAGGAATCCCCTGGTGGACAGTTCCACAATGAAATTGACCACATCATCTTCAACAGACGGTTTTGCCTGACCGATGTCGCTGTCGTCCCAAAATTCCAAACAGGATAGGGCCACCGTCTTCTTCATGCAAATTCTACTTCATGCAACGGGGAGAAAAGGCTGCAAAATTTAAGAAGAGAACTCACAGAACGACCACCAACTAGGAACTCTTTGGCACCATTGCAGCAACATGGGAAGATACCATCATTGACGACTTCCATGAAGAATACAACCTACTGGTTCAGCACCTCCATGATTGTGCGAAGAATGCCGAGAGAGAGAAAGCCACAAAAGGACGCCTGTCTTCAAAAACTCTCGAGCTCATTCACAAACGTGGCAAGGTGTGAGCCTCAGGCAACCAAATGCTAACATCCAAGCTTGCAAAGCAGTGCAGAGAAGCGATAAAGGAAGGCCTCAAAGAGAGAAGAGGAGAAGTAATGGAAGATGCAGCAGAAGCTAGGAAAAGCATTCGCACCGCCCGCCTGTCCTTCGACAACTATAATACTAAGATGACTGCCCTCCGATGTCCCAATGGATCTATCACATCTTCCAGAAAGTCAATGGAGATTATGCATGACTTCTACTCAGATCTCTTTGATAGCCACATCTGCCTGCAACATACCAAATTCTGCAGGATAGATATGTCCCAGTGTTCTTCCTTCTGAAATCCGACATGCCTTTTCATCGGTAAAGAAGGGAACAGCACCAGGCCCAGACAAAGTCAGATCCGAACACCTGAAGAACCTGCCTTCAGTACTCATCAATACACTGGCTGGGCTCTTCACATGCTACCTGTCTGAATGCAAGGTGCCCTCCCAATAGAAAACCAGCAGGACAGTTCTACTGTTCAAGAAGGGAGACATTCACGACATTGGCAACTATCGCCCCATCTGCTGTTGACCGTCATCTAAAAGCTGTTTTCTTGAGTCATCCTGAACAGGATTGGCAGAACATTAGATGAAGGACAACTACTCAAGCAAGCTGGCTTCCAAAAAGGACTCAGCACAATCGACCATACCCACATGGTAACCAAACTCATTGAAGTTTGTAGGGAGTTCAAGATGCTGCTCTGTTTCACGCTATCTCTTTCTTTATTGATTTAAAGAAAGCCTTTGATTCTGTGGAGACTGAAGTGGTCATTGAAGCCCTAGCCAAACAGGGCTTTCAAGCCCAATACATCAAGATCCTTCGTGAGCTGTATTACAGATTCACCACCAGAATCTCACCATTCTACAAGGAAGTGATCATCGATGTCAAAAGAAGGGTTCGGCAGGGTGATGCCATTTCAACAAAACTCTTCAGTGCCACCCTTGAGAACATCATGCGACAATTAGAATGGGAAGGAATGGAGTGAAGATAGATGGTCGGCAACTACACCATCACCTCTTTGCTGATGACATCGTTCTAATAACACCAAACATTAGCCACGCGGCACAAATGCTGGCCAACTTTGATCGAGAATGTGGAAAGATAGGTCTACAGCTGAATCTCAACAAAACTATGTTTATGAGAAATGAACTACTTCCAGAGGCCCCTTTCACTCTCAATGGAACAAACATCTCTGAATGCAGCAGTTATGTGTACCTAGGTCAAGAACTCAACATGATGAACAACCTAAAACCTGAACTGTGCGGGAGGAAGAGAGTGCATGGAATGCCTTCAAAAACATCAAAGAAACAGCTAAAAAGACAAAGAATTTCCAGCTCCAGGCACATCTCTTCAACTCCACCATTCTCCCTGCATTAACAGGCATACCTCAGAGACTTGGGCCCTACGAAAGCAGGATTAGAATGCTGTTCGGGTCTCTCAAAGAGGAATCGAAAGAGCTATGCTTGGAATATCATGACTCACTCAAGTGAGATATGGAATCCAGAGCTCGACCTCCATCGCTATTCCAGAGTCAGGGACGCTCTCTCATTTGCCAAGCTATCGAAAATCAGATGAGCTGGACATATAATGCGATTTGGAGATGACCACTGGACTAGTACCGTTACTACTGGATCCCACGGGATGTCAAAAGATCACGTGACTGCCCACCTACAAGGGCATCAGACTTCTTCTTATAGACCCTGAACGAACAGTTTGAGGTTCTTTGTATTCCTGAAGCAACCAGATGCCATTGGGCTATTCTGTCACATGATAGGGTAAAATGGAGATGTTACTGGCACCTGCTCGAGCAAATTGATGAATAATGGAATGTCAAGTGATCAAGTGATCTATTGATCCCATGCAGCACCAACTGGTATGACACCTTTAATTAAATGACACAGTTCCAAGATGACTTATTCACATTGCCAAAATTTTGTTTTATCGCTACCAGCTGAGAGCTCAGACAAGGGTCTTGCCTGGAAGCACATGAGATTCTATAGAGATCAAACAGAATAGGGGCTAGAATGCAGCAATCATGGATTTTAGAGAGAGCAGATAGTGTCCCATTCCTTCAAGCCTGAGATTAGAAGCTGAGTTGAAGTTCTTTCTGAAGCTCAAAGTTGATCTCTCCTGCCTTAATCCATGAATTAAATGTATCAGAATCCAGAAGGATTCAAGGGAAAGGGAAGTTCTCTTACCATCTCTCAACAGGAGTCATATCAAATAATGTATTAGTATCTTTGAGCTTTCACATCTAGAATGCCTCAGAATTTCTCTCTGCTACTCTGCCTAACCCAAACACTCAGAGAAATGATTTCCATCCACTAGCGAAGGTCATGAGGAAATCTCGGCAGATGGCTTTGAAAATTACTCTTTGGGATCCCTCAGGATTCTAATTTGTCTTGCCATTGCTCACTCAGCCAATGTAAGTTCACGAGTTGGCTGACTTCTTACAGTGTGTATCTTATTCCTTCTCTGGTGTCTCCACACGGATGAAAATAGTCACAAGTCTCTTCTCCTAGGAAGGGTTTTCCAATTTCTGAAATCTATCTCATTTATACTAATTTATACTCAATTACACTAATTTCTATCCTGGACTCTAATACTTCTGTTTTTGTCTATATAATATCTTGCATCTTATCTGGCTTATTTTGTTAGGTGATAGGGTGTCAACATTTTTGTCATTTACATTTAATCAAAAGAAGAAATTTCCCCAAATTTGATTTGTTTATGTAATATCTGGTTTTCTACAGAGGTTTTTATTTTTTGGGGTGTTGTTACTTTTGCTTTTGGGCCACACCTGGCTGTGTTCTGGACTTGCATTACTTATAAGACCATATGAGGTGCTAGAAATCAAACTAGGATTGACTACATGCAACAAAAAGTGCCCTAACTCTTCTTCTATCTCGATAGCTCCTTTTATTTTTATTTTTATTTTTTGCTTCGTTTGGGTCACACCCGGCAATGCTCAGGGGTTCTCCTGGCTCTGCACTCAGGAATCACTCCTGGTGGTGCTAGGGGGACCATATGGGATGCCGGGGATCGAACCCAGCCTGGCACAGGCCAGCCGCGTGCAAGGCAAGCGTCCTACCCGCTGGGCTATCACTCCGGCCCCACGATAGTTCCTTTTAAGGATAAGACTTTTTTCCAACATAAAACTATGAAAGTTCTCCATACTGTCAGCTGCATTCTCAGTATCATCTTTCTTTTGTAGTGGGTGAGACAATATAGGTTAATACAATTCACGTGTATCACTTGTCTTCCTGTTGTTCATCGATTTGTTCGAGTGGGCACCAGCAACTTCTCCATTCGTCCCTCTCAAGTGCTAGTGCAGCCCAAGGGCATCTGCTCACTCCAGGAACACGAAGAGCCTCAAACCATTTGTTCAGTTCATGGGAATGAGGTCTATTATTGTTACTGTTTTTGGCATATCGAACATGGCACTGATAGCTTGCCAAGCTCTGCCATGAAGTTGGGATACTCTCGGTAGTAGGTAGGCTCTCAGTTTTTGCATTTACTGATGAAAGGTTAATACAATTAAAAAGGAATTATCCTTTTAGCTAAGAAACTTTCTATGATATCTTAAATTTATTTTAAAATTATTATGAAAAATCCCCCCAAATTTAGTTCTCATGTATAATTTAGACTAATTTGGGATTTCTCTTTGAAACAAAAATGTGGTAGTTTTATTCTAAATTAATTCCTGTTTTATATTTTAACTCATTCCCTTTGTGACAAGTTGCTTCTCCTCTATTTAATACTCATACATCTTTACTTAAAATCTCATTTATAATCAACATAAAATTGGAGCTTATACAAAGATACAGACTTATGAAAGCCAGGATAGGTATCATTTCACTTGTATCACTTGCCTTCCTGTTGTTCATCAATTTGCTCGAGCAGGCACCAGTAACATCTTCATAACGTCTTGTCACATGCTAGTGTAGCCCAAGGGCAACTGCTCACTCTCGGAACCTGAAGAGCCTCAAACCATTCCCTCAGGTCATGGGAATGAGGTCTATAGTTGTTATAGGCTAGGTATAAATGTATAAATATGTAATTTCAAAAGACTCATTTATATACTGGTAAGATTTTCCCTAGAGTTTCTGATTTATTGACTGATGAGTACCTATTAGAGCAATCTTCACAGTTTATGTATTAAGATGGTTTTATTTTATAAAAATTATTTGATTATTAGAAACTGTTTCTTCCTTTCCTCTCTCATCTATAGCATCTGAAATAACTGGTTGTTGCAGATGAGTTTCTCTGCAATAGAAAAAAGTGGAACAATCGTTCTATGTTTGCATTTTAAACTGAAGAAGATAAAGCTCAAAAGATATGAAATTTATTATTTCAGAGAGGAATGATTATTATAAGTTAGGGGAAAGAGGTAAAATTAAGCACACATAGAATTGTCCGAGAGGTAAGCCATCCCAATTATTTTCTATTGCTCAAAGTGTCCTTCTATATATGCTAAGGTTTCCAAATAAGACTTCTAATGGACAGCCAATGAGAGAAACACATGGTCATGCCAACATCTGGTTCAGAACTGAAGAAAGAACAGAAAACCTCACCTCGTACCTAATGAGTGATGCTGGTATTTTTACCCGTACTGCTGCAGATGGTGTTGAAGGAATGAAGAAATGCCAAGTCCTAGTTCACAGAAGTTTCTTTCAAGAAAGCTATTAGCATCTTCCATTTCAAGCAGGTACCAAATACACAGAATTTTATTTTGTCTAAAGCTGAATAAGAACTTTTTTTGTAACTTTTCCCGTTTTGATATTTGAAGAGAAGTTATACTTGTTGAAGTATCCAAGGGATGTAAAATTTGTCTTCATTGATGTTGTTTTTCAATTCTGTTTTTCAGTAAGGACTATTTAGGGAGGAGCACAACAATTAATTTTGTTGCTTAAGTAGATATAGAAAGATGAATATTTCCCTTAAAATCCTCCTTCTAGGTGAGAACGAGGAGGTTTAAATGTGGTATATGTGCACACATGTGTATAAATATAAAGCTATTATGTACTAAATATAGAAATAGCAGGACTGTTAAAGAGTGCTTCAGAAGGATATAGAATGCTCTATCATGGTTCGTCACAGGGCTAGTCTGCCTGTCTGCAATTCAAATATCTGTCCCAAAATCTATCTATTCCTCAAGTGCAACTCAAGATGCACCTCAAATGTCAATTCTTCCCTTCCGACCATTTCCCACTCTGATGGCCTGAGTTCCTGAAATACATTTACAATTCACACTCTCTTTAACATTTAACACATAAAGCTCAAAATGGTCTCTGTAGTGCTTTCTATTTAAAGCAGTTTGGGGTTGTTGTTATATTTCCCCTCAGATTATTTTAATCATAGGGGAATTACTTGCCCCTTTTCCTTCATGATTCTATGATAAAAAGGATAAAAAGAAAACTTATATAAACATAGCCAGGTCTGGAATGAGACATATGGGTGTCTCCAGACTAATAATTTGGTACCATTTCAAAATGAATTTTTAAATATTTATTCAGCATTTACTTAAAGAGACAAGGAGACTTTGGCTTCCTATTAAAAAGTATATACAGAAATAAATGCATTTATTGATTCACTTTGCTGCTCAAAGCAGAGTCAAGACTCAGAAAAATAGCAGACAAAAATTTCCTGCTTTCCTATAGCTCTTATTTCCTCTCTGTTCTTTTGCAATTATCCAAACCAGACACCTTCTTGGCAAGCTTATTAAAGATTTAGATAATGAAGGAAATTCCTCAGTCTTGTGAACAGTGTTGCGCTGTGCAATTTTTTGAGCTCAGAGTTTCAGCTGCCAGCTACTGCTGTCTTTTGGCTGTGTGAATTTGCACGTGTGTATTAGAAAATTATTCAATAAAAGCACGACTGTACTAGTGAGGCTTCTTTACATTTCCATCTGAAACAGGACTGAATTTACACACATTTTCATTTCTTGTATATAAAGACACCATTTAAGATCTGACTCAGTGAGCACCTCATTTCTAATTTAGTCCATGAATGTTTTAATGGCTGCATGTCAATGTTTTAGGCACAGTTTCTGTATCTACCACAGAGCAGCTGTTCTTGCTGATGACTATCTTCTTCCAAAAACCATTACTCTAGCTTCTATATTAAAATCTGCCCTTATAACACAGTGACATTTCATTTTATTCTCAATTTATTTTTGACATATGTGAAAAAAGTAAATAATAAGGAAGCATAATTTTCAGCATCAGATGTAGCAATATATTTTAGATATGTCACTCCCTCCTCCAAAGAACTTTGAAAAATTATTTACCTCCTCAACCTCTCTTATCTGTGAACTAAAGATAATAATATCCCCATTGCAGAGTCCTTGGGAATATCAGCACCAATTAATCTCCCTCTCTATGTGAATGATGGCTAATTTTATTAGTAACAGGTACCTGAATAAAGTTCAGCCTTTAACACACAATGAATTATATAAAGGGAATTTGGAGTTATTAAGAACTCAAATAACTAACATTATTTGGAAAATTTACATTTATTCATAAATTCATATATTTTGAAAACTTTTCTTGGCTCAATTAGTGGCCAGACATTTTAATTTTCATGAAAGTTGGATTTTTTCTTTTTCCATCCACTTTATTTAAACACCACAGTTTACAAAGTTGTTCATGATAATTTGCTACAGTCATTAAATATTCCAACACCAATTTCACCATCACTGTTTTTCTCCACCACTGTCTATATTTTCTCAAGCCTGCCTCTGTATCAGGACAACAATAATTTAATTAATTAATCAATCAAACAATTATTTTTTCTGCTTTTTGTGTAATACCCGGAGACACTCAGGGGTTACTCCTGGCTCTTCACTCAGGAATTACTCCTGGTGGTGCTCAGGGGACCATATGGGATGCCGGGGATCGAACCTGGGTCAACTGCATAAAAGGCAAAAGCCCTATTCACTGTGCTGTCACTCTGTCCCCCATAATTTAATTTATATTGTTTGTCACCATTAAATGGCTAATGGAATGATCAAATATTTATCTCCATCGAAAAAAATTTGTGAAAATTGTTGTAGCTCAACATGGGAATATTAAGTTTTTGAGATTCTGGTCTAACATCAAGATCTTTAATCCATTTTCTTTTTTGTATGGTGTGAGGTAGCAGTTAGTTCTCTTTCCTTTTCTTTTCTCCTCCTTTCCACTCCTCACTTTTACTGTCCCTTCCCCTTCTTTCCCCTCACCTCCCTTTTCTTCTCTTCCTCCAATTTTCCCAGAAAGAGATTCCCTTCTCCCTCAATTTTATGCTCTTGACGTGTCATTAACTCCATGTTTCTGATGGGTTACTTCTGGGCTGTCAGTTCTATTCCCGTGGTCTTTCCTAAAGTCTATGTTTTTCTCTTTCACCCAGAGAGAGTTCCTTTCAGTTTGGACACATTTCTCTCTATCACAGTTGGCAAGGTTCCCAAGAAAGAAAACCATGGTGACAGCAGAGCTTACTTCATCTGTTTCCCTCTTATCAAAGATCACAGAGAACTCTAAAATGTACAGTTTAATTCACTATAAAGGCTGCTACATTGTTTTTACAATGTGGCTCAGAATTACTTTAGTATCTGCATACAGGATCTGTCTCGTTAAAAAAAGTAATTTCATTTTATATATATATATATATATATATATATATATATATATTTGCTACAGTGCATCTCAAATGGTGCTCAGAGGCCTAGAATTCACTCCTTATTATTATATTCAGACTGGCTGTGTGAGCGTGATCACTCAGTGTTCTAGTCTGGACATATGGTACTTTTTTGAATTTCAGGGGTGCTGGGGGCATCTGGTGGTGCTGTTTGGGAACCATGCTGTGCTAGGAAGCCAACTCAGGTCACCATACTCAGCTCTCAGAGTTATCACTACAGCCCTAGTCTTAATTAGATTTTTTTTTAAATGAAGCCTCCCATGAGTAGATATTTGCTTATTCTGCTACTACAGACAATGCTGCAACAATTTTTTTCTTTTTTGTTTTTGGCTATAACTAAGTTCAGGCTCACTCCTGGCTTTGAGCTCAGAGATCACTCCTTGTGAATTCAGGGGACCAAATGGGGTGCCAGGGATCAAATTCAGATGGCTGCACATAGGCAAACATTCTGCCCAGTCTACTATATAACTGGTCCATATAAGCAGGGCACATAGTACACATATCCTTTGACCTATTTGTGAGAAAATACTAATGTACATTTGTGATAGTATATTTCATGAATCAAAAGTAGAAATTCTATATGTATACCAATCAGTAAAGATCTTTTGTTTTCTTATTATTCCCTTATAGATGACAATTATTAGTTGACAATGTTCTAGGCAAAGTAATGTACATCCATGAGTGTTAATGAAAAATTTACAGCAACATTTTAAGATGAAACTTTAGTCTGAATCTTTTAAGAGATTTCTCTAGCAGGAACTTTCAAAGCCTGGGGCACAGGAATTTAGTAAACAATTACTCAATTCATTTCAAAGGACTTAGACTTTTACACTTTAAAAAAATCAAGTTAGGGCATTTTTAGTTTGAGAAAATATAGTGCTCTGACAAGAAAATAGCTAATCAAAGAGACAGATACCATTGATGAGAGCACATTATTTGAATGAATTAAATATATAAATATATGTTTATATTTATATATAAACATATGTAGATATATATGTTTATAGATATATATCTATATATATGTTTATATAGAAATATGTTATATATATCAGTACTCTTCCATGATTATTTATTCCCTGCTATTCAAGTGGTCTGGAATCTTGAGAAGTATGTTTTTACAACTGGTTGGAAATGAGAGATTAGGGTGGTTTTGATCAAACATCTCTCCCCTGTGATCAAGGGAAGGAAACAGAGATCTTTTCAAAACATACTAGCAAGATTAGCCATACAGTTTGGGACTTGTTCTAGGTGGAAAGACAGCACCTCTTTCACAGAACTTTTTATGTCCACTCAGAGCCTTAAAAAAATTTAACTACAGAAATAGAAAAAAAAGAGTAAAATGGAAAAGGAGGGTCACTGTGTCTAAAAAGTTCTCTCCAAATAACTATAACACTTGAAGTTAATATACAAGATTGTCCCTTGTATCAGGTTAACACAAAAATATAACTGAAAAGATCATAATCTTCAAAAAATCAAAAGAACAAAATTCATGGAGAACACATAAACACACAAGGAAAGGTGTCCAACATTTAAGCAAAACATCAAATTTCTCTGGGCTTCTAATTCCTTTAGATACAATTTTTAAGAACAGTGAGTTCTTTTTTTTGACAAAGCTACAATATAGAGATATTTTGAGCTTATTTTTGAGGGATAAATAAAATGTTCTTGTACAACAAGGAAAGGATAGTGCAGGTGAGAAAGAGCACCTCATTCAAGAGGATCCTCCTTGCGTGTCTACACAGAAATAGCCCCTACTTCTTAGGGACCTTTGCTTATTGTGTATTTATTTCTCATGTCAGAACATATTTGTCTACGTATCTCTGCAACCCCAATGTCTAATCTGAATGAGGTGTTCAGTCACCAAACATTATAAGAATGCCATGTACAATGAAAGACTATGCAGGGTAAAGCCCTAAATTTACATTTTTCCATAAAATATTGGGAGACAATGGGCTGATGATAAGTACTTAAGAGAAGAGCTATAAACTTATTATATTTTTCTAGGGTTATCCTAAAATATATGACACGCTTAATACCACACATAGAATCCTATTACACAAGCATAGGAAGTGAGAAAGAAAAAAAATTGTTTGGGAAAATTATATAGCAATTTCTAGGAAAAGAAAACTGCCGGGCACTGCTGAAGGAGCTCTGTAGTTTATAGTGGAGGCCACGGACCAAGGATATCAAGGAGGGTGACCAGATATAAAAGTACAGAAGTATAGGAACATATCGGAGTGAAATATTGCAGTGTGCATGTATGCCATGGCAGTAAGGGGAGTAAGATGAATACTTGAAGTCTTGCAAAGTAGCATGGACCACAAAAGTCAGGTAAAACATTAGTACTTTATCCCAAATTCTGGAGGAAGAAAGAGATATAACAGCAATGATGTTTAAGAATGTCTGATACCAGGAGATAATACAATGGTTAGGGTGCATACCTAGCACTCAGCCAACCCAGGTTCAATGCCCCAGACCATACAGCCACTAAGTTCAGCTGGAAACAGGCCTGGAACCCTATCTCTCCCCCAATATCCCCAAATCCCTAAAAGAATCTGGTAGAGTTCACCCCCTGTGCATGTATCCAACGAAAGGATTGAAAACTGGCGAAGGATAATGAATGAAGAGGGTAGGAGTTAAGAAGACAAGGAAATTGGGGACATGGGTGGTGGGTGATGGGCACTGGTGGAGGGCTGGGTGCTGGAACACTGTGTGACCGAAACCTCCAAATGTGAACAACGTTGTAATTGTATATATCGCGGTGGTATAATAAAATGTTTTAAAAAAAGCAAAAAATATAAATAAATAAAAAAATAAAAAGGGGTACATTGGTGGTGGAAATGGGGCACTGGTGGAGGGATATGGGTGCTGGAATACTGTATTACCAAGAACCAATTATGAACACCTTTTGTAATTGTATGTCTCATGGTGGTGTAATAAAAAAATTAAAAATAAATAAATAAATAATTAAAATGCAAAACAAAGAAAAATTCAAAAAGACTGTTGCAAGTCCTGCAGCTGCAGCTAAGATATATGAGTTAGTTGGTGCCAAGCATTACATTTTACTCATTATATTTACTCTACAACACATGTTTTGTCTGCCCCTCACTTCTCAGCAGTTTCTTTTTCTTAAGAGAAAATCTCAATGTACTTAACTGGAAATTTTTCACTGAATATAATTCTACATGAGGAATGCAATGACTAATGACTGAACAATAATATCAGTACATATCAGAAATAAATGATGGTGGAAAGCGGCAAACAAAAATACAAAATTATATAAAACAGATACATTTATTTATTTGTGTGGTCTGGGAATACCTATTCAGACCTGCAAGGCAAGTGCTCTGTGTTGAATTGTATGCCCAGTTCAATCCCAGCTTAGTTTAAAATACAAGCCAGGGGCATATTTTAAAGGGCTAGATTTCATGTTTTGCATGTAGGAAGCTTGGATTTCATCCTTGACATCACTAAAGGGAACCTGTAAGGAGCGCTGAGCACACACCTGAGCACAAATCACTGGGCGTGGTGTAAACTCCCCACACAAGATAAAAAATAATTTAAACATAGAATGAAGTAATTCTATATTTGAATGAAGTGATTGAATTGAATCACTTCACATTCAATTGAATAAATGAAGTGATTCTTCATTCAGTACCTAGAATGAAGTGATCTACAATATCCATTTATAGTGTCAATACTTTGGTAGAAGAATTTGGATAGTTTTTACTTTATTATTAAGTATCTAGATTATTTTAAACTATTATAGTTTAGGTAATAGGGTTACAACAGTATAAATATTATTCATGCATAAAGTTGCTATGCACCACCAACATCAAAGTGTCTATGATGTTCCCTCTTTCTCTTCCCCATGACAATCATCTCCAACCCAGGCCCCAATTCTTTTTTTTTTTTTTTTTTTGCTTTTTTGGGTCACAGCCAGCGATGCTCAGGGGTTCCTCCTGGCTCTGCACTCAGGGATTACTCCTGGCAGTGCTCGGGGGACCATGTGGGATGCCGGGTATTGAACCCGGGTCGGCATGGGCCAGCCGCATGCAAGGCAAATGCCCTACCCACTGGGCTATCACTCTGGCCCAGGCCCCAATTCTTTGTTGGTTGACAGCTATGGTTTTGGAGCATATTACCTCCCTTTAGCTATTACCCTTGTCTCTAGATCCTCCAACTCTGCTCCTAGATTATTTCTAGTCAATCTCATCATTCCATCCCCCTCCCCCACCCATCAACCTGGCACTCCGGACCTGTAATCCAATGCATGGTGTTTATAATGGTTGATATTTGTTTATCCCTTGCACTCACAGTACATTCTTAGTACAACTTTATATTGTTCTCCTGACTATACTTTCCCATCGGTTAAACA
The DNA here is from genome assembly GCA_021461705.1 of Cryptotis parvus. Classification (NCBI taxonomy): domain Eukaryota; kingdom Metazoa; phylum Chordata; class Mammalia; order Eulipotyphla; family Soricidae; genus Cryptotis; species Cryptotis parvus. Next base: position 532,004 of record JAJIBD010022502.1, read on the forward strand.
AGGCATTAAGAGGCAATTGCATAAGGAGAGTATGATCACGAACACAGTAACCTTAGGTAAATGGATAAAATACCAAATCTGAAAGACATTTCAAAGAACAAATAATAGATTTTAGTTGTCGGGGATGCCGCTAGGGTCCCCAACAGTAATGGGGGAGCGAGTTTCCTTTTTACCTCTGAAGCCAGCGGGGAATGGATGAAGACTCAGGAATCCGATGCATTTTTAAAATGCTTTACTTATCACGGGTTCAGGCATACAAATCAGCAATAGGAAAAACCCTGTGCTTAGGATTCCCTGCTAGAACCCCAGCCACATGTAGGCCAAGATGGCAGCCACCACATGTAAAGTTCCTGTAAATAGGAGACAAAGACAAGACTCCCATGAAGAGTGCAAGCCCAAAGAGAGAGAGAGCGCGCAAGAGGCAGGCTGGTTTTATACCCCTGCAATTCAGACCTCCCACTATTATGGGAAGCAGGAAGGGTCAAATGCCCTTAGGTAATTTCTCCCAGCACCTCACCTAGGCCCTTTATATGCTAATGTTCTGAGCCAAGATCTGCCTGGAAATGCCTTTATAGGGTAGAGAAGGGGGTTTCTGAGATGGCTTGTCTCTGTATCAAAGACTAATACTAATGCCAGTTAAATATTTCTCCGAGCCTTCACAAGAGTCTCGTCTACTTCCACGGTAGTTTTATATTTTAGTTGCCTTAGAGTTATCAGGGAGCCATGCTTGCTTGCTTGGAGGCAAAAATCATTTATCTTTGGTCTAATTACTTAGAGATCCAACGTGGCCAGGCAAATATGCTAGTAAGATCTAGCTAGTCCCACGATGATTGTGGTAGCATGAGAAAATATTTATACCAGCTAGTACAGAAAATACATGGTCAGATAAACTGCCACATTTTGATTACCCCCTATCTACAAAGTGACCTGCAGGAGGCAACCCAGGGCAGATACAGAGGCTCTTAGAGGAGTCCTGCAACACTTAGTAACACTGGAAAAGGAAGAGTTTTACAATAATGTTTGGATGTCTTGTCTGAAGACATATGGTAGCACTCAGTGACACAGGAAGAACTCTGATTTCATATTTGAGAGAGAAGATGGGGTGAGGAAAACAGTAAAATTCGTAGGAAAATCAGACATTTAAATGGAAGAGTCCCTGTAGGCATTTAGGGATTTTAAAATGGAACAGTCAATAAGTGAATAGTCAACAAAAAAACCCTCATTTTGGGGAGATAATGGGCAAAGAAACAATAAAATAAAACATGCTTTAAGGAAGAAAGAGTTGTGCTTAGATATACATTGCTAAGAATGTGGTGGAGTATCTAAGATATATAGAAATAGTGAACATAGAAAAATACAGTTAAGAGATCTTTCTGGAAGCATGTTCTTGTTTTGTAGCTATTCTGCTAATGTGAAGATTTAATGGTGGGCATGTAATTGTTTCTATAGGAGTTGGTAAAAAAGATTGTTAACGGAGAGAGGTAAACTACGCTTTCATTTTATGGGTTTCCACTAAATGGATATCACAAAGTGGATATAACAAAAACTTAGAGCAATGCTAATGAATGTAACTTTTTTTATAATGCATGGTATTATACAGTACACAACAGTGTATATAAATGGCATCCTTGAGTTTTATGGACAAAACCTTGGAATGTTTTGCTAAAACAACTGCACTCAAACAATTAAATAATTTCCTTGGCTTAATTAGCCACACCTACAGAACAATGCTTTATACCCAATTGGAATGTGGTTGGGGGAAAGAGACAATTGATAGCTAGAAGATGCCAAGAATATGTCTTACATAACTGTAGGGGAAAACCAAAATGGGATTTATTTTCTGAGTCAGACACAAATAAGGTATTTACATATAATCCAGAAAAAATTTTCAGAAATGTTTTAAAGTAGCTCTTGCTAACAGCAAAACAGAGTGACGGAGATTTCTAGAGAGAAATGGCTATAAAACATTTCTGAAAGTGATCTAGAATAAGAAAGGTATTGTATATCATGGTTCAGTAGTGTTTACACACATAATTAAAAATATTTATCCATATTACATGGGAACTGCACTGTATTTTCTCTTCTAGGTACCCCTAGTCTATTCTGCTTTGTTTTTATTCTATCCTCTCCTCTCCTCTCTTCTCCCTTCCTCACCTCTCCCTCTCCCTCCCTTGCCCTCCTCTCTCCCCTCTTTTCTCTCCTCATCCTGTCTTTGTATATAGGTCTGTTTAAATATGGGTAATTTCATATCCCTTCTTGTTATCATGGAAAATTAGGGAGTGATTCTATCCTCCTATACTACATGACTTATACGTATCATGGAATGAAGTTCCCATACTTTGTACTAGATAATGGGAAGGTGTTTTTCAGTCACTATAAGGCTGAGTAGTTCAAATAAGAGACAAAACAGAGAAATCTAAGGAATATGAGGTAAGAGCAGTGGCAGGCTCAGTGTTTCTATCAGGAAGGACTTATTGACAACCCGCTGGATGGGCATTTCCTATGGAACTTGTCCCCATTGGTCCTTATATTACCGGATGATATTTTTTATATGAGGAGATCTGTTACACTGAGGGACTAGTGGGGAAGTTATCTCAAGTCACCTTATCACAGAGTCAGGACACCAGGTGAAATATTTAAGGAAAACAAGTCTGAATCACCCGATTTTTTTAGGTAAAGCTTCCCCCAAATTCATTTCTTATTTAATATTTTTATTATACCACCGTGAGATATACAATTACAAAGATATTCATATTTGGGTTATGTCTTACAGTGTTCCAGCACCCATCCCTCCACCAGTGCCCATTTCCCACCGCCAATGTCCCTGATTCCCTCCCCCCTCCCCTAGCCTGCCTCTGGTCACTTTATTATCTCTTTCTTTCTCTCTCTCTCTCTCTTCCTTCTCTTAAACATTGCGGATTGCAATACATACATTTAGAGGTCATCATGTGTATCTTACTGCCTGTATTTAATGCTCAGTTTTAGGTTCGTATTAGCACTTTCAACAATTATTAGCACTCTGTTCCCTTCTCTGTCTTACCTAACCTCGAACTCCTACACGTCTGTGTAATTTTTACCTTTGATCAAACCTCCTGATCGATGTTTTGCCTGGCCTTGCAATAATAGGTGACAAGATATCATAATAGGTGTATATTTCTATGTCTAGCAAATAAATGCAGTCATTCTTTGTCTTTTTTCCTTCTGGCTAATTTCACTCAACATGATCCTCTCCATGTCCATCCATTTATAGGCAAATTTCATAACTTCATTTTTCCTAACAGCTGCATAGTATTTCATTGTGTAGATGTACCACAGTTTCTTTATCCACTCATCAGTTCTCGGGCCTTTGGTTGATTCCAGATTCTGGCTATCGTGAATAGCACTGCTATGAAAATAAAGGTGCAGATGGTGTTTCCCCTGTATATTTTTGGCTTCCCAGGGTATATTAGCAGGAGTGGTATGGCTGAGTCAAAAGGGAGCTCAATTTCTAGTCTTTGGATGAATGTCCATATTGTTTTCCAGAAAGGTTGTACTAGTTGACATTCCCACCAACAATGGATAAGAGCCCTCTTTTCCCTGCGTCCACGCCAGCACTTGTTGTTCTTGCTCTTTTGGATATGTGCCATTTCTGTGGTGTGAGGTGATATCTCATTGTTGTTTTGATTTGCATCTCTCTGATGATTAGTGATGGTGAGCATTTTTTCATATGCCTTTTGGCCATTCGAATTTCTTCCTTGTCAAAGTTTCTATTCATTTCTTCTCCACATTTTTTGATGGGATTGACTGTTTTCTTCTTGTAAAGTTCTACCAGTGCCTGATATATCCTGGATATCAACCCCTTATCAATTGGGTACTGGGTGAATATTCTTTCCAATTCTGTGGGCTGTCTTTGTATCTTGTTCATGGTTTCTGTTGAGGTGCAGAAGATTTTTAGTTTCATGTAGTCCCATATGTTTATCTTTGCTTCCGGTTGCTTTGTTAGTGGTGTTTCATCTTTGAAGATGCCTTTAGCTTCAATGTCGTGGAGGGTTTTTCCTATATTTTCTTCAACGTACTTTATGGATTTAGGTCTGATATTGAATTCTTTAATCCATTTTGATCTGGCTTTTGTGCATGGTGTTAGACAGAGGTCCCAATTCATTTCCTTACACGTAGTTGCCTATTTTTCCCACACAATTTTAGTGAAATTCTTTGTCAAAACATCAATTGATTTGCCATATGCTAGAAAATAAAAGTCTCTTGGGATCTTTTAAGTGATCACATAATAATGCAAATTTTGATTTTGAGATTTATATCTCAAGATAATTGAAAATATATGCTCAATATTTTCAATATATAATTATGGATATGTCAATCTTCATAAAAATACTTCATACAATCTCCCCCATAATTAAAAGCATGAATAATTCAAATTTCCACAAGTTTAACACCTGGATAAGTTGATGAATAAATGCAATATGTCCCTATAATAGAATCATATCTGGATATAAAAAAATTTTGACACAGCTACATTATGAATAAACTTGAAGTAAATGTTAAGTTAAAAATGACACAAAAAGGAATATACTGTATGTTTAATTTAAATGAAGTTTCTAGACTAGAAACATTCATAAAGACAGAAAGAAGACTTGTGGTTATCAAAAGATGAGGGAATTTGGAAGTTATGGTTAATAGCTAATGTTATAGGATTTTATTTTAGAACAATGAGAAAGTTTTGGATTTAGGCAGTGATAATACTTGCATAATACAGTGACAAAATTAAAATCTACATGTGTACACACTTTAAGATGTGTTTTATATTATGTGAAGTATATCACAATAAATAACATCAAGGAATAAGAATTAGGTACATTCTAGTTATCACCTTTTTGCATTATCATGATGATTGTTATGAGATTGGCAAGAAAGGTCTTACAAAAAAATTTTTTTCTTTTTACATAAGATGAATGTGTAAAAAAACAATTGTTAGTCTTTAATTGATCAATCTCATACCTAAAATCACTGTATCACTGTATCACTGTCTTCCCGCTCATCATCGATTTGCTCGAGCGGGCCCCAGTAACATCTCCATATGTCCTGTCTCATGCTAGTAGAGCCCAAGGCATCTGCTTGCTCCAGGAACATAAAGAGCCTCAATCCATTCCGGAATGAGGTCTATAATTGTTACTGGTATTTGGCATATCAAATACAACACGGGTAGCTTGCCAGGCTAAAATACATTAAGCAATACGTCCAGGGTGCTCTTTAGTAACATCTATTGAACACTGGATACTTGAATGGTACTGCACTAAGTGCTCAAGAAACAGAGAGCAATAAATCTCAATTTTTCTTTTAGAGAGCCAGAATGTGATACACAAGTTCCTAAGCGAAGGCAGACCCAGAGCCAGGTGCAATCCCCAAGTGGAAATACTGTAGGTATTCAAAGGGGAGGAACAATAAAGTCTCCTGGGAAAGCTGGATCTTTGGATGTCAAAGAGGAAGACATGTGGGCAAAGGAAAGCAAAGACTTGGGTACAAGAAGGCCGCAGAATGCTCAGCACCTAGCCTCTATGGAGATCAAGACAACTTCCTCTCTCCATCTTTTTTCTAGCATCCCACTACGGTATCAGAATATTTATCCTGTTTTAGAGTTAGATCAATCAATGCACTGAGATTTTTAAAGGAAGGTCCTGTAGTAGAAAAATAAACTATAGTGTGAATAAGAAAGAAGGATTTGTGGTTTTCCTTGGAAAGATGTTCTCTCGCCTCACAGACTCCAACTAGCTTCAGTGAAGATATGTCATTAAAAGAAAAATTTAAGTTGTTTTTAAAGCATTAGATTTTTATTAGAACTTGTCCAAACTGCAACAGTATGAAGATAAAGGGCTTTTGGAACCTTTCTTTCCAGTTCAGTGAGAGAGATTGGAGTTCTCATCAAATTCCAACCAAGTCTAATTTCGAAAGTTAAATATTAATCGAGGAATAGATCTCTTTCAGCATGTGATGCATTCTCAAAAATGGGGGTGGGGGGGAGAAAATTTAAACGGTATACAGCGCAGGGTGAATTCAAATGTAGGGATTTAAAGGTTGTGTATATTTGGGCAAACTTAAGCAGTGCCTTTATATCTTATTTGCTAGCTCAACTGTTTTGGTAGCTTTAAAAAGGAGATAGTTCTCATGCTACATATGTTTTCCATGTTCTCTTTCTCATGGTCTTTGAATACCTACCAATAGCTGTGAAATCTTATACTAGACTGATGCTACTTACTCTTCTGAAACAATCCTCCCAAAGTCTGTCTATGAAACAGGCTGTGATAGCTTATCCGTAAAGAAAAAAAGTGTCTAAATTGGCCAGACAAACTCTTATGCCACAGAGTGACAATTTAGACTATTGTAACAGACTGCAATTACTAATAACCTATAGCAAAGGCACATACACACAAATATACAACTGCAGGAAAGAAAAACCTTAATTCAGATTTCCACATGCACTGCCTTCTAATAGCTTAGAGCTAATGATCTGCAAGATTCACAAAAGTTGCTTTATTGATGCTGTTAGGTAAAATCTTCTCTAGTGTTGGAAATTTTTTGTCTGTGCAGTATATGATAGGCATCATCATATGAAACCATTTAGTGCTTAAAATGTCACTAGTTCAACTAATGAAAGTAATTTTTATCTTTATTAACCTTAATTAAGTTTAATAACCACCTGTGAACATTGCCAAACTGAGCTGTGTAGCTTCATATCACTAAAAACTAATATATCTTAATTCTATTTTTGATAGATATTAGTTTTTAATATTTTTACACTGAGAGAAAAGTGATAGGTACTTTAAAAATCTTGAGAGCTGAAAATATTCTTTACAATTTTGAACATTGGCTTATCTTAAAATGACTTTTAAAAATCTTTGTAGTTAAATTTATCACCTGGATCCATTTCAGGATTTTTAAAAATCTCTATAGTTAATCCATCTCAATATTTCACAATTCTTAAGAAAGAACGATCCCTCTGCTACTGTGGGTAATTTTTTCTCCCCCTGTCTGGCGTCCTGGTGTGCTGAAGACATAAGCAATACAGAGATGGACTCCCTAGAAGACAGTCTGAAGGTGTCCTGGATTTACTGTCAGATCTCAGGCTAAGGACATTATCAAATGACTTGATAAAATATTCTATTTCTTTATTGGAGGGCATTATTTTATTTTTATGCCCATTTTGTCATTGCAAACATGTTTTCTTCATTTCCACAGTTATGATTAACATTATTCCAAATATTTCCAGTTTAAGTGGAATTGATGGTAATGCTGAGAAGGCTGTGAAAATGCAGCTTCTATTTATTTATCCTTTTTTCTTATGATACTTGGCTTTGAAGCATTGTGAGGGTTTTAAGAATGTCTCCCAGTTTTTCACACATTGGCTTGGTTTCAATTTTTCCTGCAGACGCCTGGAGCCCACGACGCCTGCCTCCACAGGCTTCATGCCTTTGTGGCGCAACCTCCTGCTTATAAAGACTTTCTGTCTGTCCGCAGACGGAAGAGGCAGGGAAGGAGCTCCCTAACCAGAAAGGGATCTCCAAGCTTGGTAACACTCGACTTCTACTTTTTCCATTAACATTACTTAAATAATCTCAAAAGAGGAAGTACCAATTTTCTCTATTCCTTAACTGTATCTACATTCCTTAAATGTATCAATAAAAGTTAACAAGGACCCTTGGGGCTTGTGATAGTACTGTCCATAGGGACCGTAGGATCCATAGGGAGCTTATCTTGTACTTGGTAGGTCTGTGCTCTACTTTGGTTTTATCCCTGACACACCACGGGGGCCGTGAGCTCCACCAGGAGTGCTCCCTGAGTGCAAAACACTGCCCGATGTGGCCCCAAAACCAAACAAACAAAAAATTCATAAGGGCCTTCCATGAAAAATATCTTCTGGAAGTCTATTATTTATTAGGTATAATTTTATTTGCTTGTGGTTATAGCAAAAGTGGTCAAGTTCCCTTCAGGAATAACACTAGCACTTGCCAGGGGTTGATCAGAAGTCTTGCTGGTCAAGCACAGATGGGAAAGGTAGCCAGCATTCACGAGGTGTGGCGTATTAAACTGTCGTGCTTTGGCACAGAGGTGTTCACTGTCATCTTCCTTGGCTCTGAAGTTACTGCTGATTACTGTCAGCAAACTATTCTTAAATTTCCTTTCAACCACATCATTTTTACTATTCTATAAATTATAATCTGGTGGGACAGAGCAGAGGCCTGAAATACTATATAGGTTAGTTTAATTTACAAAGCGGTGTTTGGGGGTTTTGTGTATATTAACAATAGAAATATAGTATATAAATATCATGTATATGAATTGGAAGGTGGAAAGAGGATAGAAATCTTATGAATATGTCTTCATAATGAACTTGCTTTCCTTTATATAAGCAATAGCCTAGAAAAGCCTGGAGAAGACAGAAACTTGAGTTTCAGAGCCTTTTTTAAAGCAATAGCTAATAACATCACTAGTTTTCCCCTATGTTTCTGGTAATCTTTCATACAGCAGGAATGAAGACAGCTGTAGCATGTATACATCACGGTTTGAGTAACTATGAATCTTTGTATATGTGTATACTATAAATGTGAATAAAACGCACACTCAAAATATATTTTAGGTTGAATTCATAATTTGAACGATAAATCATTTGCTCTGTACTTCTCGAATTTAAAATCTAGAATTGATGTTGGTTGATATTAATCGTAAAACATTAAGCATGTTTCAGTAAACCCCTCAGCGGTGTGACTTATCTCATGATTTTTATATTAATTTGATTTTACTTTTTGATGATTTTTTTAAAAAAATTTAAATTTTTTTATTTTTACAATTACAAAGATATAAATTAAAAAGTTCATATTTGGGTTTTGGTCATACAGTGTTCCAGCACCCATCCCGCCACCAGTGCCCATCTCCCACCCCCAAACGCCCCCGGTTCCCTCCCCCTCCCCCAGCCCACCTCTATGGCAGGTTCTTTATTTTTTTTCCCTTTCTCTCTCTTTCTCTTTTCCTTCCCCTCCAGACTATGGATTACAGAACATACATGAAAGGGTTGTCATGTGTATCTTTTTGCCTCTATTTAATGCTCAGTTCTAGGTTGGCATTAGTACCCTCGACAATTGTTAGCACACTGTTCCATTTTCTGTCTTACCTAACCTCTGACTCCCACACGTTTGTGATAATTTCCACCTTTAACAAGACCTCCTGATATATGTTTCACTTGACCTTGGATATTGGTATCATAATATGTACATATATATTTATGTTATGCAGATAAATGCAGTCATTCTGTATCTGTATCTCTCCTTCTGGCTAAATTCGCTCAACATAATCTTCTCCATGTCCATCCATTTATAGGCAAATTTTATAACTTCATTTTTCCTAACAGCTGCATAGTATTCCATTGTGTAGATGTACCAAAGCTTTTTTATCCAGTCATCGATTTTCAGGCACTCTGGTTGCTTCCAGATTCTGGCTATTGTGAATAATGCTGCTATGAACATAAAAGAAGGGATGGTGTTTCCACTGCATATTTTTTGTTTCCCAGAGTAGATTCCCAGGGGTGGTATGGCTGGGTCAAATGGGAGTTCAAGTTCTAGTCTTTGGAAGAATGTCCATAATGTTTTCCAGAAAGGCTGTACCAGCCGGCATTCCCACCAACAATGGATGAGTGTCCCCTTTTCCCCACATCCACGCCAGCACTTGTTGTTCTTGCTCTTTTGAATATGTGCCAGTCTCTGTGGTGTAAAGTGGTATCTCATTGTTGTTTTGATTTGCATCTCTCTGATGACCAGTGATGATGAGCATTTTTTCATATGTTTTTTAGCCATTCGAATTTCTTCCTTGCTGAAGTTTCTGTTCATTTCTTCTCCCCCATTTTTGATGGGGTTGTTTGTTTTCTTCCTGTAAAGTTCTACCAGTACCTGATAGATCCTGGATATTAACCCCTTATCAGATGGGTATTGGGTGGATATTCTTTCCCATTCTGTGGACTGCTTTTGTATCTTAGTCACTATTTCTTTTGAGGTGCAGAAGCTTTTTAGTTTCATGTGGTCCCATATGTTTATCTTTTCTTCAGGTCGCTTTGTTAGTGATGTTTCACCTTTGAAGATGCCTTTATCTTCAATGTCGTGGAGGGTTTTTCCTATATTTTCTTCAATGTACTTTTATGGATTCGAGTCTGATATTGAGATCTTTAATCCATTTTGATCTGATTTTTGTGCATGGTGTTAGACACAGGTCCAAATTCATTTTTTTACACGTCACTGCCCAGTTTTCCCCAACACCACTTGTTGAAGAGGATTTCCTTACTCCATTTTAGACTCGTTGCACCTTTATCAAAGATTGAATGATCATGTGTATGAGGTTGGGTGTCAGGATACTCAATTCTATTCCATAGGTCCACAGGTCTGTTTTTATTCCACTACCATGCTGTTTTAATTACTACTGCCTTGTAGTACAGTTTGAAGTTGGGAAAGGTGATGCCTTCCATCTTCTTTTTTCCCGAGGAGTGCTTTAGCTATCCTTGGGGGTTTATTGTTCCATACAAATTTCAGGAGTGTTTGGTCAATTTTTTTTGAAGAATGTCATGGTTATCCTTATAGGGACTGCATTGAATCTGTACAGAGCTCTAGGGAGTATTACCATTTTGACAATGTTGATTCTCCCCATCCGTGAGCAGGGAATATGTTTCCATTTCCTTGTGTCCTCTTTTATCTCTTGGAGCAGTGTCTTGTAGTTTTCTTTGTACAGGTCCTTTACACACTTCGGTAAGTTGATTCCTAGGTATTTGATTTTCTGTGGCACAATTGTGAATGGAATTGTTTCCTTAATATCCCTTTCTTCTCTTTCATTATTTGTATATAGGAAACCCACCGACTCTTGGGTGTTGATTTTATATCTTGCCACTCTACTATATGCGTTTATTGTTTCTAGGAGTTTTTTGGTAGAGAGTTTAGGGTTCTCTAGGTATAATATCATGTCATCTGCAAATAATGATAGCTTGACTTTTTCCTTGCCTATCTGGATGCCCTTTATGTCCTTTTTCTTCTCTGATTGCTATGGCAAGTAATTCCAGTACTATATTGAATAAAAGAGGTGAGAGTGGGCAACCTTGTCTTGTCCCTGACCTGGGGGAAGGCTTTCACCCTTTCCCCCATTTAGAATGATGCTCACTGTGGGCTTTTGGTAGATGGCTGTAACTATCTTGAGAAAAGTCCCTTCAATTCCCATTTTCTGGAGGGTTTTAATCATGAACGGGTGCTGGATCTTGTCAAATGCTTTCTCTGGCGTCTATTGATAGGATCATATGCTTTTTATTTTTTCTTTTATTGATATGATGTATTATGTTGATTGACTTGTGGATGTTGAACCATCCTTGCATACCCAGGATGAATCCTACTTGGTCATGATGTATAATCTTAATGAGTCTTTGGATTCTGTTTGTTAGTATTTTGTTGAAGATCTTAGCATCCGTGTTCATCAGGGATATTGGTCTGTAGTTTTCTTTCTTTGTGTTGTCTCTCCCTGCTTTGGGTATCAGGGTGATATGTGCCTCGTAGAAGCTGTTTGGGAGTGTTTCTGTTTCTTCTATTTCCTGGAAGAGCTTGAAAAGGATTGGCAGTAGGTCCTTCTTAAAGGTTTGGTAGAGTTCACTAGGGAATCCGTCTGGACCTGGGCTTTTGTGTTTGGGAAGTCTTTTAATTACTGTTTCTATTTCTTCAATGGTAATAGGCTTATTCAGGTATTGGAGGTCTTCTTGTTTCAGCCGTGGGAGGTTATAGGACTTCAGGAATTGATCCATTTCTTCTAGATTCTCATGTTTCACAGCATACAGGCTCTCAAAGAAATCTCTGGCGATCTTTTGGATTTCTGTCGTTTCTGTTGTGTTGTCACCCTTTTTATTTCTGATTCTGTTTATTTGGGTTCTCTCTTTCCCTGTCCTTACAAGTCTTGCCAATGGTTTGTCAATCTTGTTTATTTTTTCAAAAAACCAGCTCTTGGTTTCATTAATCTTTTGGATTGTTTTTTTTTTTTTTTGGTTTCCAACTCATTGATTTCCTCTCTAAGTTTTATTATTTCCTTTTTTTCTGCCTGGGTTGGGCTCCTTTTGTTGGGCTTTTTCTAATGTCTTCAGCTGTGTAGTCAGGTTATTTATGTGGGCCCTTTCTTGTTTCCTGATGAATGCTTGCAGAGCTATAAACTTCCCTCTTAACATGGCTTTTGCTGTGTCCCACAAGTTCTTATAGTTGGTGTCTTCATTTTCATTTGTTTCCAGAAATCTTTGGATTTCCTGTTTGATTTCTTCTATGACCCATTTGTTGTTCAGGAGTGAGCTGTTCAGTTTCCAGGTGTTTGGTTTGACTACCTGTTTCTGTGTACGGTTAACTTCCATTTTCAGTGCATCATAGTCTGTAAAGATAGCTGACACAATTTCTATCTTTTTTATTTTATTGAGGTATGCTTTGTGGCTCAGCATGTGGTCTATCTTGGAGAATGTTCCATGTGCACTATAGAAAAATGTGTATTCAGCTTTTTTGGCATGAAAAGCCCTGTATACATCCACTAGCTCTCTTTCTTCCATTTCTTCCTTCAGGGCCAATATTTCCTTGGTGAGTTTCAGTCTTGTTGATCTATCCATCATTGATAGAGCAGTGTTGAAGTCTCCAACTATTATTGTGCTATTGTTAATGTCTTCTTTGAGGTCTCTTAGCAGTTGTTTTATGTATTTTGCTGGCCCCTTGTTGGGTGCATATATGTTTAGTAGTGTAATTTCTTCCTGGTGTACATACCCCTTAAGTAATAAGAAATGGCCTTCATTGTCCCTTCTAACCTTTTTCAGCCTGAAGTCTATATTATCTGATACTAATATGGCCACACCAGCCTTTTTGGAGATATTGTTTGCATGGAGAATGGTCTTCCAACCTTTGACTTTGAGTCTGTGTTTGTTCTGATTATTCAGATGCGTTTCTTGTAGACAGCAGAATGTTGGGTTCAATTTTTTAATCCATTTGTTACTCTGTGTCTCTTAATTGGTGCATTTAGACCATTGACATTGAGAGAGATTATTGTCATCGGATTTTGTGTCATCTTTCTGTTTGTGCTTGTTGTGCTTATGGGTTTGGTCGTATTACAGTAGACCCTTCAGTCCTTCTTTTAAGGTTGGTTTTGAGTCCATGAATTTCCTGAGTTGTTGCTTATCCATGAAGTTGTGTATCTTTCCTTCATATCTGAATGTGAGTCTGGCCGGGTAAAGAATTCTTGGTGAGGCCTGCAGTTCATTGAGCCTTTTCACAATATCCCACCATTGTTTTTGGGCTCGGAGTGTTTCATCAGAGAAGTCTGCTGTAAATCTTAGAGATGTTCCTTTGTATGTGATTTCCTTCTTTGATCTTGCTGCTTTCAGTATTCAATCTCTATCTATAGTTTTTGTCATTTTTATTAAGATGTGTCTTGGAGTATTCTTGTTGGGGTTTCTTTTAGGTGGTATCCTACAGGCCTCCTGGATCTTAAGGCAAGTGTTCTTTAGTTCCAGGAACTACTCAGCAATGATGGCTTTGACAGTTTCTTCTTCATCCGGGTTTTCTTCTTGGCCTTCTGGGACCCCAATGATCCGTATGTTGTTTCTTCTGGCTTCATCCCGAATATCTCTTGTTGTCTGTTCAGTAATTGTGAGTCTTTTTTTCTATCTTCTGGTGTTGTGTAGAGAATCTTTGGAACTCGTCTTCGAGATCACTAATTCTTTCTTCAGTAGCTATTATTCTGCTATGATGGCTTTCCACTGTGTTTTTCATTTCATTTACCTCATTTTTAATATCTGTCATTTCCGCATTTTCCTCACTTCTTCTATTATGTCCTCTTGTATGTTTATTGATTTTGCATTCCATTGCTTCTTTGAATTCCTTATGAATCCTTAACATTTCTTTCCTGAAATTCCTTTTCAGAGAGGTTATACAACTAATTGGTATTGCTTGGCCCATCTGGACTAGTGACTTCACTCACAGAGCTTGATGGAATTTTGCGTTGCTTTACCATTATGACTATTTTAGGTTGCAAATATGGGGTCTTGGGTGACTAGATAGTACAGTTAGTAGGTGTCTGGTCTTTTTGCAGAGTTTGGGTGGGTAGCAAGGATGTAGGAACCAAGGTTCACTGGTACCTCATGCAAGATAGGTAGTAAGAGGGTCACGCGGATGCGCTAGCGCATCTGCGCGCTTCTGAGTTTTGGGATGTTCCCTGAAGTGCAGGGCCCAAGGGGTCCCAGGGTGAATCCAAGGCAGTTTGCCTTGGTTCCCGTTGATGGAATTTCTGCTCTTTCCTGGGGCAACTTGGATCCGCAGAGACGCAGTGGTCACACACACACACCTGTGGGGGAGATTGCAGCCGGTCCCGGAAGCGCAGGGCCCAAGGGGTCCGTGGTAAAACCAATGCAGTTTGCCTTGGTTCCCGTTGATGGAGTTTCCGCTCTTCCCTGGGGCAACTTGGGTCTGCTGAGACGCAGGGGTCACACTCACACCTGTGCGGGGAGATTGCAGCCGGTCCCGCGATGATATTTTTTCTTATGAAGGCTATTTGTTTCAAGTTTTCCTCTTAATATCTGCTATATTCATCAGTCTTCTGTCTGGTTAGAGACAAATGCCACTTTTCACGTGAATGAATGATGGGAGTGGATAGGGAGTGAAGCTCAGGTTAGAAACGTATGAGAAGGTTGGTGACTATCTTTGGGGTGTAAAGAAGAGTTAACTTCAAAGTCAACTGCAGGTTTATGATTTAGATAACTGAATAATGAGGTAGAAATGGTACTGTTATAACAGTATGATTTAAAGTATTGCTATAAAGTTTATTTTTGAAAGAAAAGCAGCATAAAAGTCATTCAAGAATTCATTTGAGTATACCTTGGATTTCAGCTTCAGCAGGTAGAGACAAAAGAGTGATTATATTTCAGTTTCAGTATCAGTCTAATCATCAACTATGTCAAGACACATAATCAGCCATTTTTTAGTTATTGCCACTGATTAGTAATAACCTATAATCTCCTTGACATTTTTGACAAAAATATCCTGTAGTTTCTAAATTAAAGCATGTCAACCTTAAGAAACAGGTGAAGAAGGTATTAAAAAAAATAAGGTATTGGGGAAAAATAATTTACTTTAGAATTTTGTTTTTTAGCCAGCTAGGAAGAGTAAATATGTTAAAATCTTATCTCTCATGGGTCTTTGGTTAAAAGAGGTATGCTTACAAATTTATTTTGAAACTGAAGGAGAATTATACTGATTTTAAGCTGTATATAAATGAAGCTTTAGTATAAATTATGATTCTCATTTTACATTGCTTAAAATGTGAGGGGCTTAGGAGCACTAGGTAACTGAAGCTATTAGAAATATACTTTGATTATTTCCTAATTTTTTAATTCCAATTATTTAAGCACTTTTTTATTTGGAAAGACACTAAAACTGCAAATAATCTTATGTGTTATACAATGGGTCTGAAGTATCAGCTTTGTTGTTTTTCTGGAAAACTAAAGAATTTTCACAGTTCAGGGGAAAGCTGGAAGTGTCACATAATCAAAAATGCTTCCACCTACTGGTCAAACTCAGGAATACACCAACATTCTGTAGTCAAAAATAACTAGTTGAAAAAACAAAATAACCCAGATCAGGTAAAATATGGTCTTGAGGCTCAAAATCTTAAAATGCTGGGTTCCTGCTAAAATCAAAGGTAAATTATAATAATAATTGACTGATAAGTCTAAGATCCAAACAGAGAAGCAGTGGGGGGCAGAAGGACAGCCCCCACCCCCAGTCTCTGTATATTCTGGTACCAATATGGAAACAGGCGTACGGTTGTGACTGTGTTGAAAAAATTTAGGTATGAAATTGCTCTGCTTCTAGTGGTATTGAACTTACCAGGCCATAAAACTCTGAATCTGAAACGTGTAAATGAAATGACATAAGAGGCAAATTATTTTCTCAATGTCTAGAGAGGACCCTGGTTCCTTCATAGTCATTTTTTCATTCACATGAATGTGACTGTTGCTTTTTCTGACAATCGCGGAGAAGGGAATTTATTTTATATAGCGTTCAGTTGCCAAATAGGATAATGGAATTTGTCTCTCATACTGGGATAATTTTAGCTCTGAAATGCCAGGTTGCTTGGCCTAGGGGGAAGGTGCTGTAAGTTACAGGTTTGGTGGCCAAGTCTCTCAGCACCTTTTGCTCCTTGGACAGCAACTCTCCAGGGCAGTGATCTGGTTGAATTAATTCACAGCTGCCATTTATCAGGACTTCATCTGCATTGTTAACATTCCTTCTAATCTGCAGCCTCTGTTCATTTAATGGCTATCTGATGGGGACCAATATTAGGTGAAAAGGAATGTTCAAATCACTCTGGTTGTTGGCAGCTGGGAGCTAAAAAGAGTAGAACTTCATTGTGAGAGGGCAATATTTGCTTGTTGATAGGAGGATTTTGATAGAGAAACTATCAAATGGGAGCAGAAAGATTCCAGTGAAATAGTTTGGCAAAGGTGACTTAAAAAAGAATGATACTTCATGATCCTTATTTATTGGTCAAAGATGTAAAGAGAGCAAGAGGGGTGTCAAAAAACAGGTATGATAAAAATACATTCATCTAAATTATGTGTTAACTTTCAGACAAGAATGCCTCAAAACTGAATGGAGAGGTAAAGTATAGGTAGGAAACTTTGCAGGTAGCAAAAACAATTATTATAACTAAAGCCTAACGTTCATAAAAATCTTGTATTGCACACCATATTGATGTTAAAGCACCATGTACTGTTTAAAGCAGTGATATCCAGACTTATTTGGCCTACCATTTCTTTCCAGAAGGAAAAATATTCTTAGTTATCCCGTGAGAATGTACCTTTTTTTTTTTTTTTTTTTTTTGTTTTTGGGTCACACCTGGCAATGCTCAGGGGTTTCTCCTGGCTCTGCACTCAGGAATTACTCCTGGAAGTGCTTGGGGAACCATATGGGATGCCGGGGATCAAACCCGGGCTGATATGGGCCGGCCACGTGCAAGGCAAATGCCCTACCTGATGGACTATTGCTCCCAAAAGTGTACCTTCTTAATGAGAGCAATCACAGTGCAGTTCTTTTCTGCACCTGGAGGTACTATTGTCCCCCTGATCAGTCCAGTACACCCTGGTATCAGTCTCTTTAGGAAACACTTGATCTTTCAGCAGACTTGCAGGATAGCAAAGAAGGCAAAAAGTAAAAACCAGAGGGACAAGATTTCAGAGTAAGACTTATTAAGCTTTCTTTTGAGAGAGGTCAAGATCATAAAGATACAAAATCAATTTTATTCACACTGAATTTATTTCACAGAAGCATTTTATGTGTCCTCTTTTCAGAAAACACATTATTATGTAAAGGTGCATAAATATGCCCAAGGGCTGATGCTAATTTAAAAACATGTCAGTGGGAGAGAGTTTTGTTATATGTATATATTTAAACCACAGAGCCAACAACATGAAAGCATCAGATCCAAACTACAACAACCAAACTTTAAAATGTTCTGGTTGAGAGCAACCAATTTCAAGTCCAGGTATGCGGGTCTCGGTGGCTAAAGTTACCAGGCTTCCGTGGAGATGGAGTTGGGGTCCCTTTCCCTCACCTCTGTCCTGTTGGTAATTTTTTTTAATAAATTTTTTTAAATGTGCTTCTTAAAAGGAACATTGTATGCCAGATCTTGTCAAATGCTTTCTCTGTGTCTATTGATATGATAAAATGTTTTTTTTTTTTCTCTTATTGATATGGTGTATTATGTTGATTGACTTGTGAATGTTGAACCATCCTTGCATTCCCTGGATGAATCCTACTTGGTCATGATGTATATTTTTGATGAGCCTTTGGTTTCTGTTTGCTAGTATTTTGTTGAAGATCTTAGCATCTGTGTTCATCAGGGAGATTGGTCTGTAGTTTTCTTTTTGTGTGTGATGTCTCTGTCTGCTTTTGGCAAAACATGGATCAGGAGCTCTTGTCAGTGAGTAGAATCTACTGCAAATGTGTGGGAGTGAGAGGTTAGGTAAGAGGTTAGTTTAGAGAAAGGAACAGTGTACTAATAATTGTTGGAAATGATAATACCAGGCTAGAACTGAGCATTGAATGTAGGCAAAGGGATATGCATGATAACCCTCTAAATGTATGTACTGCAAGCCACAGTGTGTAAGAGAAGG
Source organism: Cryptotis parvus (assembly GCA_021461705.1). Lineage (NCBI taxonomy): Eukaryota > Metazoa > Chordata > Mammalia > Eulipotyphla > Soricidae > Cryptotis > Cryptotis parvus. Next base: position 550,203 of record JAJIBD010022502.1, read on the forward strand.
GAGGGAGAGAGAGGGGGGAAGGAGAGAGGGAGGGAGAGAGAGAGAGAAGGCAAGGTACCTGCTATAGAGGCAGGCTGGGGGGGAGAGGGGAGGGAACCAGGGGATATTGGTGGTAGGAAATTGGCACTGGTGGAGGGATGGTGCTGGAACACTGTATGACTGAAATCCAAACATAAACATCTTTGTAATTGTATTTCTCATGGTGGTATAATAAAAAAAAAGGAACACTGTATGCCGGAGACCCAACTATGAACAACTGTAAATCATGGTGCTATAATAAAAAAATTGATGCATTTGCAATATGCAGGTCATAGTAATTAAAACTTATTTTTTAAAAAATACTGGGAACAGCAAATATTCACATGCAAAAGATTAAAGACTTAACTATAAGATATGGGGCCAAAGACATAATTCAACCTGCTGGAGCACATGCTTTTCCATGCAGGAGGCCCTGGTTTCAATCTCTGGCACTTCATGCTTCCCTGAGCACTGCCAGAGTGATCATTAACAACTAAGTCAGGAGCCCTGAGAACCAATAGGTGTGGCCCAACCTTTTATTATGATATATACATATATATGAGATATATATGTGTGTTTATATATATACACACTTATATGTATATACTGTGTGTATATATATGAGATATATATTATAACGGATGTAATAATACCACTACTATAGAAAACAGGAAAAAGGTTCCCTGCATTGAATTTGGCAATGGCTTTATGGATACAAATCCCTAAGTTCAAGCAACAAAAATGAAAATAAACAAGGTCTACATCAAACACAAAATTTGCTGCACAGCAAAAGAAATCAGAAACAAAATGAAAAGGATTCATATAGAGAATATATTTAATAAGAGAATATACTTGTAAATTACATATCTCATATATATCAGTATTTTTAAACAATATAAAAACATATACAATTCACAGCAAAAAAATCGCTTCCCCTTTATTTAATGTCTCACTGAGATGGGTGTGCATGTTTCTTTACGAGTTTTTCTACTTCACTGTGTTTTTGTTTGTATCATCTGTCCTGTCTTGTTAGTGTCACAGATACTTTCTAATGGAGTTCTACTCAGAAATTGAGAAGTGTGTTCAATCACTTGGAAAAGAATGAATTCAACAGCGTGGACTGACGAGCCAATGATTTCTCAAAGGATTAGTGCGGGAGAGACTAAACAATGCTGACAGCAACTGTGCTTATCATTTATGGCAATAATAATGCTAATTTTCTAGCAGAATCTTTCTCAGACGATGGTTTTAGACACGAGAGAAACGTGTGCCTAGGTCATACCTCATCAGAGGAGCATGAAACGTACTTCTGCTATTGAGGGAGTTGGAAGTGGTCATTATCTCCATACGGACCTTTTGGACTGGGAATTCCTTTATGTAGAGAAGGAAACCGTTGTTTTGTTTTAGGTTCCCATTTTTCAAGGAAGAATATTGACCCGATTTGTGTCTCACCTTTCCTTCCTTCGGCAGTCCTGAAATTTAGGGACGTAAGTAGTGCTCTAAAGCACTACTTCCTCGACTATGTAGAGGAAGGACTTCTAGCCAGCCCTTCAAGTAACAAAACTGCATGTGTTTATTTGATAAATATTAAGGTTGCCTAGGATACTAGGCAAAGAGATGGGTTCTGGGGAGAAACAAGTGTAAAAACACTTTTCAGCAAAAAAAAAAAAAAAAAAAAAACAAGTGTAAAACCAACGCCTTCCAGCAATGGGGCAATGCAGTCTACCTTCTCTGGGTTTGGCTTTTATGCGCTATTGTGTGGACTGAAAGAGCTAATTCATTTAACAATTATTAGAACAGTGCTCTAAGAATTATTCAAACAATTCTAAGTGTTCTAACAATTATTAGAACAGTGTTCTAAGAACTCCATAAAAGAGTTGTTTCTGGAATGCACCAGGATCTTTAGTTTGGCTTATTGATTCCTGACGACCATCTAGTATGCTTATTTTTTTTCTTACTGTTCCAGCTGTCTGACCAATTGTCCCAATACCCACCTCACATAAGGTTGTGAGGTTGACACCTGGATGAAGAAACAGAACTTAAGGCACTGGAGAAGGGCCCCATCCCTAGATGAAGACATTAATTCTCTGGAACAGCATGTCTCTTCTCTCCTAACTAGGCTGCTGCTTTCCTGAGTTTCATTAAGAACAGTCCCCTGCGACATAGAATTTAAAGGTACATCTCCAATTTGCATAGTAATGTGTAATGGCTTACTACTCCACTGGAAGAATGTAGGTAACCTAAATACAAGAAACATTTTGGAATCATGTCCACCTTTTTTCCCTTTTATCTCATGCGAAGAATGCTGGAAGCTTCTTTACCATTGGTGAGTATAGTGAAGAGAAAGAAATAGAAGATGAGGCACCCAAAAGGATGATTAAGATAAAATGTATAACACTATTGGGTTATTCATTGTATTTTTTTTTCACAAAAAATGAACAATAACTTCCATTTCTCTGGTGTATGCATGATGTAAACACAAATAAATTTACTGGGAGAAGTTTTATGGCTTTTCAATTTGGCCAGATTTCACAACAATGTCTGAAAGTATTGCCAGGAAATTTCCATTTAGACGGATCAACAAAGGAAGAAGTACACCTAAGAAGAAATTGCTGTGGATCTGTCTATTGGGCATAAGCATAACACTATTAACATATCAATGTATTAATCAAATAGGCTATCAGATTAAAAATATGATCAGACAGCTATCTCTGTGTGGAATACTGATCATGATAAACGGTTAACAAAACAAACTAGGACTTTGCCCACAAGAGCTTATACTCTTTTGGGAAAAGTATGTAATTAGGAAATCACTCAAGTGGACATTGAATCACAAATTATGATGTCCTGAAAAGGCAGAGGGTAGAGACAGAACTTATACTGGATGGTGAAAACAGACTTCCCTGTACAAAGATACATTTAATCAAATCTTTAAAGGACAAGTAAATTCAAGTGGGAAAGGCAGATTCATATTGTGGGGCTGGACAGTGTGTGAGAATGAACAGAATGTACATTAGGCAGCAAAAACCCTGACAAGATTAGGATGGAAAGGTCAATATATAGGGTCTCAGAAGAGAAGAGAGAGACTGACGATGATGATGATGATGATGAAGATGAAAGCAGTGTTTCTCAATCTTTTTCCAACAGTGTTTCCTGTTTTTTTTTCCTTTCTGTGTCCCTGCTGTGCTACTGGTTAGCCCCTCATTTTGTGCCATATCACCAGTGTCCTGTTGGAATACCTATGGCACCACATTGGGCCATTAGCCCTTGATGAGAAACACAGCTATAGAATGCTCAGAACAGTCCTCTGGGCACTCTAGAGATCAATTCATTTTGTTGAAAATAAATCATCTTTTCTTTGTAAATGTCTTTCTCACAGTGTTATAATAAAAAAAAAAAAGGAAAATCATCATGAGACTAACTTGGCCCTAAAATCACATCCAAAGGGCTAATCCTAGGTCTTTACTATAAGTAAAAAATATTGGAGAATGACACAATCTGTTAGGATAACCATAGCAAAGGTGGAAGTCATGAATTTTTGGTGGTGGAAATAGTCACTTTTAGCCCACTGGATTAACAAAGTTGGTTTGATACAGTTTATCTGAGACATATGAGTTGGTGATATTTGGCAAGAGGACCTTGTAAGGGTGGTGGTGAGGGTGGTGGGGGTTGGGTGTGTGTGTGTGTGTGTGTGTGTGTTAAGGCAACACCTGCCAATGCTTAAAAAGTATCCCTCGCTCTGCATTTAGGAATAACTCCTGTGCTCAGAGGACCAATGGTAATTAAACCTAAATCTGTTTCATGTAAAGCATGATAGCGACCAGCGTATTATCTCTCTGACCCAAAGGACCACATGGATTTGAAGAAGAATTGTACAGAACTCTAAGGTTCAATCCAAAGCAAACTGGTTGATAGCCTGGGAACAAAAATATTTTGTACTCGTTAGTACTAGCATAAATCTAAACAACAGACATTTCTCTGCCATTCCTTTGTCATATATATTTTTAATCCCAGGAGAATGACTTAACTTTAATTGTTAGTGCGGCCAATGTATTCTGAATGTAAACTGTTTTCAAGTTACAGATGAATTAATGAATCACTAAATTACTATCACCACAATTCACTTTCAGGTGAAATTGTTTTCAAGGTAAAGGAATAAGGCCAGATTCTGAATTTGCTTTAATTCTCTGAGTTTGAAGATACTCCAGTAAAGCTACTAAATCAGCAAAGAAAATATTAATAGAATATTATGCCATCTTGTGCATTATACTACTGTTTTGGAGACCCACTTGTGTGTGCATCAGAAATATAAAGATTAATTCTCTCAAAGTCACATCACTGAAATTTTGACAGACTAAAAGACCACTAAAAAGGTATTCTGGAATGTTCTTAGAATCAAAGAGCCACCCAGATTGGCTATTTTCCCAAAAATGAAGTCTTGTCTATGTGAACACTATGGTATTCTTCCTATTATTATGTTTATGATGATAATTCTTGCCATCACTGTTCATAATAAGTACTATTCGCAGACAAGATCCAATATACAGATATGACAATGATGGGTGGAATGCTAATATAGAATAAAATGGGAGATAGTATATCTGGAAATCAGTAAGAATGTCATACAAAAGGATTCTTGGTACCCAAACTTCTAGTTAGTTTTAATAAAAAATAAATTTGTAAAAGGAAATTAGAAAGCTCACCAGTTTCCGCAGAGGCCTGAGAGTCAGATAGAGGCTTTGCAGCTAGGAAGAGTGCCCAAACCACATTCTAAATTCTGTGTTCAGAAAGACACACCAGCTGATTCTGCTCAACCAGAACTTGCAGCCTGCAAAGAAGATATGGTGACTAAAGAACGGAAACTTCATTCTTTGCACAAGTAGACTACTATGTTTGGGGTTACTATTGCTGCAAGATACATTTGCATTCAGAATCTCACTCCAAATTCTTTCACAGATGTATCTGATTGACAAAATACAAGTAGAAAGCTCTTTATTATTCTAAAGAAATAATCTATAGTGAGAGTTCTGAGAACTTTTTAATGAAGACAATTCCAGAATCTACCTCAGAGAAGAGGTTATATGAAATAGAAGTTTTTTCACTATTTTTTTTAAAAAAAGTTTTCATTATTTTGCTTTTAGGGTCACACCCGATGATGCTCAGGGGTTTCTCATGGCTCTGTACTCAGGAATTACTCTAGCGGTGCTCATGGGACCATATGGGATGCCGGGGATCGAACCCTGGGTCGGCCACATACAAGACAAATGACATACCTGTTGTGCTATTGTGGGGCCCTCCACTAATTTTTATTTATTTTGTATGGCTATTCCTAGAAATACTCAGGGCTTAACTCCTTGTTCTGTACTCAGAGATCACTCCTAAAGATCACTCCTAAAGGACTATAGATAACTCAGGTCAGTCAGATGCCAGGCAGTTGTCCTACCAATAGTACAATCTCTCTGGTCCCAGGGATTTTCTCCACTCTTAACTAGAATACTCATTAGATTTAGGAAAGACAAAATTGAAAGATGTCTTTTACAATTCAGATTTTCTAATATCAATGACATTTCTTGATTTTTCTTGCTACTCAGTGATAAAAATAGCATAGATGTACTTGTTTTTAGTCATGACTTTTTGTTACCACTAATTAAAGACTTATTTACTCAAGACTTAATCAACTACAAAATTTTCCTTCTGGAAAGCAGCAAAAAACAAAATAAATAAGTAAATGAATAAATAAGTAAATAAATAAATAACCCAAGTAACTACTTATACACATTTGTCTTGCTTCTAAAGAGGAAAGGGATGGTTCTGACCATAATGAATTTAATGTAATTTAGAATGCCCTGATAGGTAGAAACTTTGAGTCAATTTCTACCTTTATTGAGAATTTATTTTATTTTCACTATGTTCTCCCCAATTATAAAACTTTGCAAAAATAATAAAATAAACATATTTTTTACTTAGATTCATCAATAATTCTTGTCTTGAAGGTTCTAAGCTACAACCTTTTATATAGTGTCCTTCAATGATTTATAAGATAATGACAAGTGATAATAGCCTGTCTCTTTTAATTTTATTAAGCTATAGTTCTTGATTATGTTGGTGAAATATGGATTTCTTTTCTCACTATGTATTTAAAAAGTGATGCTGAGATTGCATGAACAACTACCTTTCCCATGTTTGTTTTAAATAAAAGAGCCTGGAAAGCTACCCATGTCATATTTGATATGCCAAAAACAGTAACAGTAATAGACCTCATTCTCATGACACGAATGAATGGTTTGACGCTCTTTGTGTTCCTGGAGCGGAGCAGATGCCATTGGGCTACACTAGCATGCATCAGGAATGAATGGAGATGTTACTGGTGCCCGCTTGAGCATATTGTTGAACAACGGGAAGACAAGTGATACCATTTTTATTGTCACTTGTCACTTGTCCTCCCGCTGTTCATGAATTTGCTCAAGCAGGCACCAGTAACATCTCCATACCTCCTGTTACATGCTAGCTTAGCCCAAGGGCATCTGCTCACTCTAGGAACATGAAGAGCCTCAAACCATTCCTTCAGGTCATGTGAATGAGGTCTATAATTTACACTATGGTTAATGATACTTATCATGCATACTTTATTCCTGCACCACCAAAATGTTCACTTTTATCGGCTAATGTCCCAAGGACCTCACTGCCCTCCTCCACCCTGGTAGGCTCAGTTCTAGCAAAAAAATTTTCAATTCTGATTTAGCTATTTTTGTTTCCTTATTATGCTTCTTTGTATCCCATATATGAAAGCTTATTGTTTTGATTTTGGAGACAGTGACAACTATACACATATAGAAGAATAAAAATTCCCTAAAATTGTAAATCAGTAAGTTGGTAAATTTTTCCCCCAAACTACCTTTTACATAGATTGAAAATATCAGAAATATAACTATGCAAGTAAATTTTGAAATAATTCAAATCCAATACATCAAGATCCTCCGTGAGCTGTATTACGGACTCACCACCAGGATCTTACCATTCTATAGGGAAGTGATCATTGATGTAAAAAGAGGGGTTAGGCAGGGTGATACCATTTCACCAAAACTCTTCAGCACCACCCTCGAGAAAGGTATGCGACAATTAGAATGGGAAGGAATGGGAGTGAAGATAGACGGTCGGCAACTACACCACCTCTGCTTCGCTGATGACATCGTTCTAATAACACCAAACATTAGCCAAGTGGCACAAATGCTGACTGACTTTGACCAGGATATTGTGAATGTGGAAAGGTATGTCTATATATGATTCTCAACAAAACAACGTTCATGAAAAACATCTAGTTCCAAATGCTTCATTCACTCTCAATGGAACAAACATCTCTGAATACAGCAGTTATGTGTACCTAGGTCGAGAAGTCAACATGATGAACGACCTAAACCCTGAGCTGCACAGGAGGAAGAAAGTGGCATGAAACGCCTTCAAGAGCATTGAAGAAATAGCAAAAAGGACAAATAACTTCCAGCTCCGGGCATATCTCTTTGACTCCACCATTCTCCCTGCATTAACATACGCCTCAGAGACCTGGGCCCTACGAAAAGCAGGATGAGAACGCTATTCAGGTCTCCCAAAGAGGAATCGAAAGACCTATGCTTGGAATTATCACGCCTCACTCAAGTGAGAGAAGGAATCCGCACTCCGACCTCCATCAACGATCTAGAATCAGGGACGCTGGTTCGCTTGACAAGGCGTCGAAAATCAGATGGGTTGGACATGTAATGTGATTTGGAGATGACCACTGGACTAGAGCCATTACTGACTGGATCCCATGGAATGTCAAATGATCACATGGCCATCCACCTACAAGATGGTCAGACTTCTTTGTCAAGACCCTGAACAAGTGGTTTGAGGCTCTTTGTATTCCTGAAGCAAGCAGATTCTATTGGGCTACACTGGCATGTGATAGGATAAAATGGAGATGTTACTTGCACCCGCTCAAGCAAATTGATGAATAACGGGATGTCAAGTGATCAAGCGATCAAGTAAATTTTAAATTTTACATGAAACAAATCGTACAAGTATATAATTTACTAAGAGTGAACATAGGGAGAATTTTTTTAAATGTTAAAGAAAAATCTAAATAAACCTATAAAAGGTGTTTTATCCTACAAAAAGTAATACTGGTTCTATGTCAGAAATTATATTACTATATCCATTACTACATACCAAGAAACGCTTCTTAATAGATGTAAAGTCACCTGCATAGTCACATAAAGAACATCAGTGTTGTAGAAGTGTGGCATATATCTATAGGCTCAATGTACAGAGCCAAACACTAAAAGCATGATTTGCAAAGTACGACAACAAAACTTTACAATGTGTGACCAAAACCCAAATATGAACTTTTTAATTGTATATCTTTGTAACTGTAAAAATAAAAAATTAAAAAAAAAAAACTTTACAATGTGCCAGTCACTGGGCTGGAGATAAAGTAAAGTGGGTAAGGCACTTGACCTGCACAGGGCTAACCTGGGTTCTATCCCTGCTACCCCATATGGTCTCCGTAGTTCTACTATAAATGATCCCTGAGCACAAAGTCAGGAAAAATCCCGCAGCACCTCTGGGTAAGACCGAAAAATGGGCCAGTCAAATAGGAAGGTATGGTGGGGTGAGTGGAGGGGGCAGTGTGGAAAGCAACCTGGGGACATTGGAGGGAAGTGGACACTGGTGGTGGGATTGGTATTGAAACATTGTGTGCATGGAACTCAACCAAGAATAACTTTGTAAATCAAGTTACATTAATAAAACTTTTTTAAAAGATCAAATAAATGTAACATTAAATTATTTAAAAGTATAAAACCCTTAGCAAGCTAGGAATAAATCAACATTTCTTAATCTTTCTTAGTCTTTCTTAATCTTCTAGGTAGAGGACAACCATAGTACCATGAGTAAATACCATATTCAGTGACAAAGTTTTGGGAGTTTGTATTTTTAAAAAGTTCTTTAAATATTTCTTGTAAAATCAGGTTCAAGACTATGAGATGCCTAAGCTGTTGCTTGTCCCTAATGGGTTTGCAACATTTCTTCATATCTGGAAGAGTTAGAGTTAGAGTGTTCTTGAGGTATTCATTTCATTGTGAGTTTTTATCCCCACTATGTCCCATCATTTCTCATCTAGTCTCTAGAGTCTCATTTGATAGATCTGTTGTGATTTTCATTAGAGTTTGGTGTAACTTCCTTTGATCTTGCTGTTTTCAAGATTCTGTCTCTGTCTTTGGCATATATTACTCTGATTTCTATGTGTCTTCAAGTTTATCTATTTGGATCTATTTTGGCTGGGATTCTTTGGGTATCTAGCATGCACCCATCAATTCTGCGTAAATTTTATCTATAACTGACTAGTGTTTCTTTATCAAATTCCACCTTATATTCCTTGAGGACTCCAATGATTCTTATATTGCTCCTCTTGTAGTCATTCCATAGTTTTTCACTGGACTGTCCATTTATTTTCAGACGTTTCCACATCTTCCATTGCTTTCCAGTTGTTTTAGCTATTTCATTTTGGAGCACAAAGATTTTTCTTCAGTTGCTGTTATTCCATTTATAGAACCTTGTACTGATTTTTATATCACCTACCACAGTTTTTAGTTCTGTCACTTCTGATGGCAATTTTCTCACTTCTTTTATCCTACTTTCTTATGGTGACTATCTGTACCACCATTTATTGAACTTTATTAAACTTCCTCATCATGGTGTCTTAGAGATTACAGTGCTGGTTCGTATTGGCAGTGTCTTCCATGCTATTATCATCACTAGATGAATGTGGCAGGTTTCTACGGGCTTTCCCATTCATTTTAGATTTAATATCTTCATCTTTCCTTTATTTGAAAGGCCTACTCTTATCCAGACAACAGGAATACTGTTCTGCTTCCTGAAAGTGCTTTGGGGGTGAAGGGAAATTGGGTAGATTTGGTTGTGGAACCAGGTAGTGTGGCAGAGTTCAGGTGCTATTTCTGGCTCTATGTTCAGGGTCATTCCAAGAAGTTTTCAGGGATTATGTGGTGCTGGAAATGAGACAAGTGTCAGTTTTATACAGGACCTTGTATTATCTTTCTGGCTCCCAAGATACTGAAATAGAGGAAACACATTTGAAAGTTTGTGTTTTTTGATGTTGTTTAGTTTTGGGACCACACCCAGCAGTGCTCAGAACTCGGTGCTTCTGGCAGTGCTGAGCAATTATGCATCGCCAGGGATCCAAATGGAATTGGCCACATGCAGGGCAAGTGCCTTAACCCCTGTACTATTTCTTTAACCCCTTAACACAATACTGTGTTTGGTTTGGGGTCACATCCTATTAGTGCTCAGGGTCTACTTGGTCACTCCTGTTATGCAGTGCCAGGAAGCCAGTTGGGTCCATCCTCATGAAAAGTATGTGTTCCATCTCTCTGACTCTATTTTTGTTTGGTTTGGTTTTTGGATCCAGAGACTCACAGACATGGGGCAGAGCTGCTACCGGCTCTCCCTGTGCCCAGCCGATCACGAGGTGCCCAGGAGGGATGGTGGGTTGTAGCCCTGGCCCGCCACCCCAGCATAGCCTCACAACAAGCCAAGAAACCCCCCCCACTCCATGAGGGCCACGGTTTTCTACATCCGACTCCCCTTTTATCAGAACTCCACCCAGCAGAAGAGCTGATCATAGCCCGGCTTCAGCGCAGCAAGCGACCACACATTTCATCAATAAATGCTGGAGATCAGAGGTGACTACAAGAGTATGCCACCCACACGGCAGAGCCTGGCAAGCTACCCGTGTCGTATTTGATATGCCAAATACCAGTAACAATTATAGACCTCATTCCCATGACCTGATGGAATGGATTGAGGCTCTTTATGTTCCTGGAGCAAGCAGATGCCCTTGGGCTCTACTAGCATGAGACAGGACATATGGAGATGTTACTGGTGCCCGCTCGAGCAAATTGATGATGAACGGGAAGTGATACAAGTGACAAGCTCTGAGGGTGAATCTCTGTGGGTAACCACCTTAGGAACTTTCTAAAAGAGTAAGATGTGTCTTTCACTTTCCTCTCCTGCTGGTTCTTGCCAGTGACCGGAGCTACAGTGCTCTGTGAGGTAGGATAGTAGAGTTGCCTTATGCTTACATAGCCCCATGGTTCTGGGTATGGGTGTGGATGTGGGCCTACACAGATGACAGAGGCAGTGTGGAGACTGCAAGGACCCAGGCTGGAGAGAAGGATATCTGATTTCAGTTCCAAAGTAGCCCCAGAGGCCTCATTCAGGTCAGAATCTCCCGGGAAATAAACGTGTAAGCAGAAGTCTGGGGTGTGGACGTAGACCTGAGAGATGGCCGAAGTTTAATAATCTTTTACCCAACGGTTTTAGCTAGCTTTATAAATATCCTGTTTCTAATTAATGCACTTTCTTTTTCTCTTTTTCCCCCAACCATTTGTGTGTAGGGTCAACTCTCCCTCCTAGGGTTCAAGGATTCACTCCCAGCAGTGCTTGAGGCAGCTTTTGGTGCTGGAAATTGAAGCTAGGGCTCCCACCTGAAAAACATATGCTTTGGCCCTTTGAGACTTCTCTCCAGCCCACCTGATAACCTTCCATCAGTGACTATTTTCTGAATCAATTATGACTGATAGATTTAAAAAATGATTTCCACAGTCTTATATTTATATATACTACTGTTATCTGTAGAAGGCTTTCCCTTCTGGTTCCTCACACCCATTCTTTTGTTCTTACCTATGGTGTAAGAATAATGAATTCATTTCCCTATTCAGTGTAATATAGCACTTAAGGATTTTTACTTTGATTCTCAACTTTACCTAAATTGGTCGATTGGAAAGCCCTTCAAGCTTGCTGAGGTAGCACTTTTATGTGGTTCAATTATTTGCTGACTACTCCCCTTACTTTTGACATTCTAAGAACACTTAAAACTTTTCCCACACCAAGGTGAGAATGAGTGCATTATCACTAGTTTAGACTTAAGTAAGAATCACTAGATTCAACTAAATGAACAATGCTTTGATGTCAGGACTTAGATACTCACCAATAAAGGTGATGAGAACCCTTTCTCTGGGAGATAAGTGTTGAGGACTCTATGAAGCTAGCAAGGCAAGTGCACATCACCACCTCCTGGTAATTTTTCCTCTTAAGATATTGCTCTAAATTATACAATATACCTTATGGTCTAAAATGTTTCTAAATGACAATGGGTTATATATGTTGGTAGCAGGAGCTAGGAAGTAAAAAGAAGAAAATATGAAGGAATGAATGATTGCTTTTTTTCTCTTTCTTGTACAACTCAACCAATTAATTTTTTGAGGAGAATCTTTAAACAAGGTACAAAATGACAGAATCGCAGAAAATTTATGAAGGCAGGAATCTGTAATTGAAAATTAAAACAAGAAACAGAAATGCATGCTGTCATTTTTTGTCAGTTTCTAATTGATGACTACAGTTGCCCTTTATATATAAAGTGATGAATTTTTAGTTGCTACAAGTCCTATAAAAACAGTATTTTTAATAACAGGTCCCTGCCCCTGTTTTTTCCTGCCTTATGATTTGAAAATGGGTGTTTTATTTTCTTCTCCATTTCACTTTTAGTCTGGAAGCCCTTCTCTATTCCTTGGCTTCTACTTCAGCACCAAGGAGCTCATTATTACAAAGTTAAAAAACCATAGCAAGGGTAGTTCATAAAGCAAACTGCAAAAGAGGCGCAACTATCATCTTACCATCGTAACCGCTCTGAATTGCTGGGTGGCACCAGAGAACTCACTGGTGCTTTGGCATATGGCAGTAGGAACCTGGTAATTTAGATGTAAACATTGGTATGGGATTGCCATTAGGCTTCCATCCAGTTCTGGAATGTGTGTGTGTGTGTGTGTGTGTAGTTTTTGTGTGTGTGTCTTACAAAAAGGGAAGGAGAAGAGAAGGAAAGAGGAAAGTAAAGCAAGTTAAATACATCATACATATGTTAAATTGATGTTTTATAAGCACTATATAGTGATATATAGTATATGTACTATATATATCTCAAAATTTTCCTAGTTTAAGGGATTAAATTATATATCTGAAAGCATGAAACCAAATGCAGAATTTGATTTGCAAGTAGAGCATTTTGATAGCACAGTGAGTAACTGGTAAGTTGCATCATGAAAGTCACAGCTCTGCTCTTTTGCAGGAGGGTGATTATTTAAGTATGGTAGTCATGTTTGGCATCATCTGAAACAAACAAAAAGCAACCAAAAATCCAGGGGCTTAGTATTATAGTTTAAGAGTTAAGGAGAATGCATTTCATGTGGCCAACCCTGGTTCAATCCCCAGCACCATATATGATCTCCTGCTAAGAGCAACCACTGAACTCAGAGCCATGAGTAAGACCTGAACTCTGCCAAGTGTGGTCTCAAAACCAAAATCCAGATCCCAAACAAAACCCAAACTCTAGTTACTTCCCCAGAACTATATCTAATCTCCTTAACCCAGAGTCAAGAATAGTGTCCTAACACCTGAGATGCGGCCCAGATTCCCAACTCAAAACAACAGTAATAATAACAAAATTCTCAACTCTCCAGAGCTCCTCTTGGTGAGAACTTCAGTACTGGATTCCCATTTCTTGCTATACACTAGAATCAGTCAGTAAAATTTGATTGCTCTTAGAGCCACTTGAATCAGAACCTTTTCTTGGGAAATTCAAATTTTCAAAAGCTCTCCAGATAGTATTCAGTGCAGCAAAAACTGGAGATTGGCAGCATAGGAACAGGCTCAAGATTATAATGACAAAGGAGCTTAGATCTAGGCGAAGGTGCTACAAAGGAGCAAAGGCCAGATCAGAATTGATGCTAGGAAAAGATGGTTGTAAAGAGTTACAAAAGAAAGATAGAGGTAACTAATTTCACTTTTTCGTGACTTTGCATATATTTAAATTAACATAAAGTATGCTATTGTGAGTGAGTCTTAATTGATTTTTTATGGATTTCTTAATCAAAATTTTAAATGTAGATGCTGGTGATTCTGATACTTGTCATTTACTTTATTTAGATCTGTAACCTCTTGCTTTGTGTGTGTACTGGGGAACAGTTACAAGGGGTATGGCCATTTAACTTGTGAAAATAGTTGTACATGCAAATAAAACTTGTGTCTGCATCATCATTTTTCTAAAAGTAAATTCTTGCTTCAGTGTATGCTCACTGAGAAAGGAGAGAAGTGCCCCATGGTGCAGTGAAGGACAAAGGGTCACAGAAAGGTTAAGGGCTGAGCTGAGGACCATGCATGAGACAACCCAGACACTGAATTTGCAGTCTAATGTTCTAATCATAAATCTAATGCTCTGTGAAAATTTGGGCATGGTTAAAAAAAAAGGTTCAATGCTTTCTCAATTCCGGAAAGTCTTTTAAAAGTAGAATATTATCAGACCTATGTATTTAGGTTATCAGACCTATGAATTTAACCTATAACGTAGGTTATTTATTGCAATAAATGTTTATTTTCCTTTGAAATGTACTAAATCATATCCTAATCTCTGCTATAATTTTTCCATGGAAAGAAAATAACATTTTGGTTGATGTAATTTCAATATGCTGAGAGCTCAGGCTCCTGTTTCAATATGCTCAGGCTCCTGTTTCAGACCCAGTTCAGACCAGTGCTGGGAACACAGATCAGGCTGGGGACTTGTTCTTCCCTAGTGGAGGCTCAGGGTAGAAACATTAAATTCCTTATTGTTAACCTAAATCACTCAAATTCTTTTCCCAGGGTTTTTTTCCTGTGAAAATAATCTTTAGTAAGTGCTCATATTTGTAAATAAATACATGCTAGGATTTATTCTAAGAGTCCATTTCTCAGCATTTCTCTCAGCTATAACCTTCTCTGAACGCTAACGCTTCTTCCTGTCTCTCCTCTCTCTTCCTTGATAATTTGTCCTTATTTTCTCTGGGGAGAAAGACATGTAGAAATGAGAAAATACTACATACCCAAGAGATATTTCATCTCAAATATTAACTTCACAGTACAAAACACTTATGGATTAGGAGAAGGAGGGGAGGCAGGAATTGGTCTTCCGTAATCAGCTACGGTTATGGGGGGGCCTAAAAGGGGTAAGAAATAGAATGTGCAGATTCCTTCTTTCAGGGCACTGATTATTCAGATATGAAAAGAGTAGTTCATAGTCTTGTATGTAAGATAAAAATGTATCATGCTATTTCAAGCAGGCATAGAACAATAACCCTCAGAATTTAGTTCCTTTAGACTGGTTGACCAGCAGAAGTTGAAGTTACTTCCAAAGTGATCCATGGATGCCCAATTCCTATATGTGCTTCTTTCAGGATCTCTTCATGGCTGCATCCTTCTTAAACAGCCATCACCAAGTTCTTTTGACCAGGTAAGTAGTAATGGGTGTCTAGGATTTTGAAGGTAGATGAAAGTCCAGATTTAAAGTTTCAAATGATTGAGAAGTTTGGGGAAGCTAGTAAAAGTGCAGATATGACATTACATGTACATCAAACTTTGGCATTTTAGCTTAATTCTTTTAAAAGCTTAAAGAGAAAAACATCAGGGCCAGGGAGTGTTGGAGCACATACAAGGCCCCAGGTGTGATCCTTGACATTTCATTTTGCCCCATTGACCATGCAGATGTGTTCCCCCTCACTAGTTTACCATGGCAACTAACTCTGCACCCCTGAACACTGCTCTGTTGGCCAAAAACAGTATTAAAAGAACAAAATTATAGAATGCAGGTGCTTAAAAATAGAAAATAGATGAATGAATAGGGAGTTCTATATGTACATGTATGTATATATGTAAGGATGGATGACTAGGTAACAGATGGTGATAGATGATAAACCAATGAATCTATAACTTCCCAAGAATCAAAAATAGAAAAATTAAATTAAAACTAGGGAATGGTGAGTAAGGTGAGGATTTTTCACTTGCAGAAGGATAAAGAAACAGGAAACAGAGGCCAAGGAGGTAGTGAGGATGTGTGCCTGACATGTGCAGGACTTGAATTTGATGCCTGGCACTGTATGGGCTGTAGTAGCAGCAATGCATCCTGGGTCCTAGCACGGAACTGACTAGAAACCAGGACAAACCCCAAGGCTCTATGAGCACAGCTTGGGAGTGCTGCCATAGTCCCCACAATGAAAGGAGAAGGAAAAATAAATCAGAAAATAATCATTAAGTTTGCTATGTAACTGCCCAAGTTAGCCTGATAAATGTAGGTAGACGTCCATAAAGAGAAAGGCTAGACAAGTGATTTTTCTGAGTTCATCTTTTAAATCCTTCATAGAAAAGAAAGACTCTAGAACTGGGAGTAATGAGCAGAGGTACAAAAGTAGAAGAAAGAAAATATCTTCTTTATTAAACTCTCAAGGGTCAATATTGTCCTTTCTTCACATTTCTCCTTGACACATAATAAAAGCTCAGCAAGTGATGGTGATGGTAAAATAAGTGAAGAGATGAGGTTATTAATGAATCACAGAGGACATGTTTACTATAAATGCACAGGTGGCTGTCACAACATGTGTGTAGGATGTCGTTTCTGATCATTCACCTTCCTTTGTACAACCATACATGTAACACATAATAGTACTGCAGAGCATTTTGTTGCCTGCAAACCATGCTTGTATTTAGTTTTTGGAAGAAAGACAGCAGTTAACAGTTAAAATTATTTTAAATTTAGCAACATTGGGCAAGAATAGAAATGTTCTAACCCTGTCTTCTCCTACGGAATGTGAATTGTGGTCACAGTAATATGTTTTTGCCTCCTGTGATTTAGATCAAATTTCACAGGCCAGACAGGGCGTAGGGAGCTCGGCTGTAGCAGCCACTCACCCTGGTAAACAGTGTCACACCTCCCTTGGATAGCTCAAGGCACCATGTGTGCCCTGGCACTAGACATCTAACCAGGGCCTGTCTGGTCTCCATGCCTTGTTTCTCTGCCCAGTGTTCATGTGGCGTTTGGCTTCCTTTCTTAAAACCAAGCAATGCGATGATGTGCAGGTATGAGGGTACACACGTGTACAGTAAGGAGGCTGGCCCTTCTAAGACCTGAGTCTGACTCAGAGGTAGGTATCCACTTTCCATAAGGTAAAAGCTCACTAAATCTTAAACAGCTACTAAGGGAGGCCAATTGCTAACAGGGATGATAGTAGCTGGGGTGTCTGTTCTTGTTCTAAAAAAAGCAGAACAGGACCAGGGACAATGTCAGAGAAGAAATGTCTGCGAGCAGAAGACAGCCTGAACATGTGCCTTTCCTTCACAGACACTATGGAAATAGCAACCCTGTTGCCCACCACATTGAACACTATTATCTCCCTGCCGCATATGAGCTCAGTTCGTTTCCTTTGAAGCAAATGGCTCACTGTATTTGTGTTTCAGCACCATCAAACAGAATCATTGCTGCAACACGCAGCAAACAGGCTCCATCAAACAGGCTCATGACTGCAAAATGTAAATGCCAATCAGGGGGAAAAGTTCAAAAAATTTTGCTCTCCCTATCACACTTCCTCTTTTACCTTGGGGACGCTAATAACTCATTGTCATAATTGTTGTCATAATTGTATGACAATTAACTAATTCATACCTTTGGGAAATAAGAATTAGGACATTTCCTAGAAGGGTAGATTTATAAAGGAGAAAGAGAATAAAAATATAAAGTTCAACTTATGTATATCACTCTTAGAAAACCTGGAATATGCAATTTACAGAGTAACACTGAACAGACAGATAAAAATTCTTTACTAATCTTATTTTTATTTATTTGTGCAGTAATCAATGTTAGGAAATAATGTATTTTATCTTAGCAGAATTTAGTTCAAATTCATCAAGGAAAATTAAGATCCAGCCACTCCCCATAGATTCTCTTATGCTGAGGATCTATGTAAACTGATACTTCAATTGTCAATTTTTTTTTCTTCTTGCCTCTATCTTATTAGCTAATGAATAATGGGACTATTGTTCAGATGCTAGAATAATATGGACAGATAGTAAATTAATCAGGGGTTCTATATGTAATCTTTATAAGTAGAATTAATATCTAATTTTCTCTTTCATGGGTATTTTTTTGGCCTTTTTGTTAGGTCAGCTTCATCTTTAGTTTATAAACTAAGTTATTTGCAATTTTTAAAAAAATTTCTGTTGATTTAGCTAATTTAAAAACTTTCAGAACTTACCATGAATACTTAATTTTTTATTCTTCCCAATTTCATTTTTAATTTCTTCTAACTATTTAACCCCAAGCAGGCAGATATGAATGTTGTTGATATTTTGCTTTCATTCAAAATATTCTGGGGCTTATTTTATAATATTCTTTTGAATGATCAAACTTTTTTTACAAGACTGTGCTTGTAAGTTTCAAAGGGGCAATTTCATGCTTTCTCAAATCTTACCATGCCTGCTGCCAATATCCTTCCACCCTATCAAAACTTTCCTTCTTACCTTCTTTGGTAATTTCAATTACCAAATAAGTTACAGATTCAAATACTTTGGAAAGTCTGACCATATTGGTAAACTATAGTAGTTGAGATATATGATATATGTTAATAAATTCTGTTTCATGTTTCAATAAAAGGATTCGGCTTCCCTTTGATCTAAAAAAAGTCACACAAGTAATTATATCATAAAATTACTTGTTTTTGTCCAAAATTTAAACATCTGTCATATACAGGCAGCATTGCATTCTATGTAATTTGTTATAATGGTAATAAATGCTATGGAATTTTACATAATTCATTTTTGTATGATATGTGTTTATAAATATATACTATAAATATGTTATGCAAATATATTTATATATACAATAAATACATAGTTATATATTTCTGGTTTTGTAATATAGTTAATATAATTATGTGCTATTTTAATATACAATATATGGTATTTTACAAATATACAGCTGTTTGCACAGATCTTCAAAATTTTAACACCTCCTACAGTCAATTAGATTTTCTTAAATCTAAATCTGTGAAGAGAGTCACACAGATTTTTTGGATATGGTTAATTGGGGTGCTATAAAGAAGCCTAGCACCTCAAACTGAATTTTATTTTGTCAGTAGGAAAAAACTGCTTCCCACAGATGGGTGTGTCATTAACAGAAACATTTCCGATGTCCGTATGAGAGAATCAGAAGGAGATTCCTTGGATGAACTTGCAATACCCCCAACACCAGACTTTCTATTGCGAGGAAATGGGATTTGAGCTACCATAGCGGTTACTCGAGATGAATCTCTGTTCTAATAAAATCCAAGATCATCCCAACATGGTGGATATGAACAGTCCTGGAGAAAGCTTACATTATTAGAGCTACTTGATTTATGAGCAAAACTGGGACTGACAGTCATCAGGAGAGAGTTACAATAACAAAACTGTTGTTTGGGCTTATTCTAGTATTATTCTGGTTTGTAAAATCATCACAACTGCATCCTCATTTGAACTTGAAGACAGCACCACCCACATCCCTGCCCCCACCCCTGCCTTGCTGGTACCCCACTTAAAAAAACAGAGCCTGTAAAATGAATACACTGTCAGTTATTCTATTGGCTGGCTTTATCTACTAGAGAAGCTTAGACTTTTCTCAGCGGGCTGCCAATGGGCTTGAGCCCTGGATGTGCATGAGTTCACCGTGATTCACTGATTCTGAGAAGCCAAAGGGCTCTTTCATCTTGCTCCTGAAGCTTTGGTTCAGAAACACACCTCTCTTCCTCTTAGTAAAAATAAAAGGAAGCAATAAATAAGAGGAATCAGATTAAAACACCAAACTACATAGCTACCCTTTTAACATTACCATTAAAATTAAACAGAATACGAATTTTAGTATTTGAATTAAGGATTTGAAATAAAAATTGCAGAAGACATATGAGCACAGAAGTGTTTAGAAACAGAAGTATACATCTTATTTTCATGAGACTTCAATGACCTTCAGGAAACTTTATTCCAATGGAATTGAATAAACTTATTACTTTTTATTTTTTATAATACTGCCATGAAACATACAGTTACAAAGTGTTCATATTTGGGTTTCAGTCATACCACGATCTAGTACCTATCCCTTCAGCAGTGCCCATTTCCCTCCACCAATAACCCATAATTTCGCCCTCCCCAAACCTGCATCTATGGCAGGCAATTTTCACTTCTCTCTCTCTCTCTCTCTCTCTCTCTCTCTCTCTCTCTCTCTCTCTTCTTTTTACACACTGTGGCTTGCAATACATACAGTTAGAGGTTATCATGTATATCCTTTTGCCTACTTTCAATGATCAGTTCTACACTGGTATTATCATTTACAATAATTATTAGTACACTGTTCCTTTCTCTGTGTTGCATAAACTTTGTTTTTTTAAAAATTTTTTATTATACCACCGTGAGACATACATTTATATTCTGGTTTGTAAAATCATCACAACTGCATCCTTATTTGAACTTGAAGACATCACCACCCACATCTTCCTGGAGAAAGCTTACATTATTAGAGTTATGTGATTTATGAGCAATACATTATTAGAGCTATGTTCATAGCTCTAATAATATGTCATAATTGGTTCTTGGTAATACAGTATTCCAGACCCATCCCTCCACCAGTGCCCCACTTCCACCACCAATGTACCCCACCCCCCCCACCCACCCCCATGCTGCCTCAATAGCAGGTACTCCCGTTTCCTCTCTTTCTCTCTCTATCTCTCTCTCTCTGTCTCTGCATCTCTCTCCCTTATTTTACACATTGTGGCTAGCCCTGCAGATATTTAGAGTTTATCACTTAAGTCTCTTTGTGTATATTCAATGGTGAGTTTTAATCTGCCATTACCATTTCCCACATTTAGTAAAACACTGGTATCTATTTATATCCTATTAATGAATGCAGTTTGCTGCAGGTTGACTTTAGGTTGACCTTGCAACCACTCTCTGGTCCAGAGACTCTCAGACATGGGGCAGAGCTGTTCCTTGCTCTCCCTGTGCCCAGCCATTCATGAGGCAGTCGGGAGGCATGACGGGTTCTAGCCCTGGTCCACCACCCCGGCAGAGCCTCACAACAAGCCAGACGACTCCCCACTCCACGGGCGCCGCCATTTTCCACATTTGGACTTCCCCCTCGTCAGAACTCCACCCAGCAGACCAGCCCATCACAGACCGGATCATCGACAGCCACCCTACAGCAGTTTTTTTTCCTCAATCCGGCTCAGGTATGCTGGTCCAGAGACTCTCAGACAAGAGGCAGAGCTGTTCCTTGCTCTTCCTGTGCCCAGCCGTTCATGAGGCAGTCGGGAGGCATGGCGAAGTTCTAGCCCTGGCCCACCACCCCGGCAGAGCCTCACAACAAGCCAGACGACCCCCCCACTCCATGGGCACCGCCATTTTCCACATTTGGACTTCCCTCTCATCAGAACTCCACCCAGCAGACCAGTCCATCACAGCCTGGCTCGCAATTTGGAGGTGTTTAAAAGAGTATGCCTCCCGCACAGCAAGCCTGGCAAGCTGCTCATGTTGTATTTGATATGCCAAATACCAGTAACAATTATATTAGGTCATTCCCATGACCTAATATAATGGTTTGAGGCTCTTTATGTTCCTGTAGCAAGCTGATGCCCTTGGCTATACTGGCATGAGACAGGACATATCAAGATATTACTGGTGCCCGCACTAGCAAATAGATGATGAACGGGAAGATCGTGATCGTGATCGTGAATGAATGCAGTCATTCTGTATCTGTCCTTTTCCTTCTGACTAATTTCACTCAGCGTGATAGTCTCCAAGTCCATCCATTTGCAGGTAAATTTCATAATTTCGTCTTTTCTGACAGTTGCATAATATTCCATAGTGTAGATGAACCACAGTTTCTTTAGCCAGTCCTCTGTTCTTGGGCATTTAGGTTGTTTCCAGATTCTAGGTATTGTGAATAGCACAGAGATGAACAAAGAAGTACAGATAGTGTTTCTGCTATGTGTTTTTCGGTCTCTCGGGTATATTCCCAGGAGTGCTATTGCTGGATCAAATGGGAGCTCAATATCTAGTTTTCAGAGGAATGCCCATATTGTTTTCCAAAAGGGCTGGACCAGTCGGCACTCCCACCAACAGTGGATGAGAGTCCTTTTTCCCCACATCCATGCCAGCAGCAGTTGTTCTTGCTGTTTTGGATGTGTGCCAGTCTCTGTGGTGTGAGATGGTACCTAATTGTTGTTTTGACTTGCATCTCCCTGATGATTAAAGATGAAGAGAACTTTTTCATATGCCATTTGGCCATTCGAATTTCTTCTTTTTGGAAGCTTCTGTTCATTTCTTCTCCCTATTTTTTGATGGGGTGGCTGTTTTTTCTTGTGAAGTGCTACCAGTGCCTAATATATCCTGGATATTAACCCCTTGTCAGATGGGTATTGGGTGAATATCCTTTCCCACTCTGTGCATTGTCTTTGTATATTGGTCACCATTTTTTTGAGGTGCAGAAGCTTTTCTTTTGAGGTGCAGAAGCTTTTTAGTTCTACACTGGTATTATCATTTACAATAATTATTAGTACACTATTCCTTTCTCTGTATTGCATAACCTTTGACTCCCACACATTTGCAGTAGGTTTTACCAACTGACAAGACCTCCTGATTCATGTTTTTTCTGGTCTTGGATATTGCTATCATACTGTTTTTTTTATATCAACTTTTTAAAAAAGTTTCTTAAAACTGGAGCTCAATGAGCAGGAAAATAAAATCGACTCTATATGAAACAACATCTATTTTTCTTAGCTACAGAGAAAATTAGTGTTTAAAATAATGTTTCAGAATTGAGGAAAACTTTTTTGACTTGCTATGTTCCTCCTTAAGGCATGCTTTTAATCTCCCAAAGAGATTGACTCAACTACATTTGGTATATAGTAACAAATTTTGCATTAAACAAATTCCAATATATATGAAGCAAGGGATGATTACTATCTCAAGATCTTCTCAGGAAGACTGAAATATATGGAAATAAGGAAGTGAAGGACAAATATGACTATTAATAGGGTCAAAAGAGAGCTCTAGGTTAAATTTTCTTGAAATCTACTAAAAAATTATTAGCTTTCCAAAGGAAAATATCACTACATTATTGTTATTTTAACTATTATATATATTATATATAATAGTTAAATATATATACTATTATCTATAATATAATAAAATAAATTAGTTAACTATTTATTTTTATACATTATATATAATAGTTAAACATATACTATTATATATAATGTATAAAATAAATAGTTAAAATAACAGTAATAATAGTTAAAATATTAAATTTTAAACTAGGGGCCAGGGCAATAGTAAAGCGGGTAGGGTGTTTGCCTTGCATGTGGCTGACCTGGGTTCGATCCCTGGCATCCCATATGGTTGCCCAGCACCGCCTCGAGTAATTCCTGAGTAAAGAGCCAGGAGTAATTCCTGAGCATCGCCGGGTGTGACCCCCCCAAAAAACTATTAAACTACTTAAACTAATAGTTAAAATATTAAACTTTAATATTAATATTTCAATAGTTAAAACATTAAACTAATTAACTAATAGTCAAAATATAATAGTTAAAATAATAGTAAAGTAGTGATATATCACTATAATATATACTGTTATATATATCACTGTTACATATATTACTGTTATATATATCACTACATTACTATTATATATTACATTACTATATCACTGTCACTGTATCACTGTCTTCCCGTTCATCATCAATTTGCTCGAGCGGGCCCCAGTAACATCTCCATATGTCCTGTCTCATGCTAGTAGAGCCCAAGGGCATCTGCTTGCTCCAGGAACATAAAGAGCCTCAATCCATTCCTGAATGAGGTCTATAATTGTTACTGGTATTTGGCATATCAAATACAACACAGGTAGCTTGCCAGGCTCTGCCATGCAGGTAGCGCTACATTACTATATATGTAAAGTATAAGTAGAGCCTGGCAAGCTACCCATGGTGTATTCGATATGCCAAAAACAGTAACACAATAATGGACCTCATTCCCAACGAATGGAGACGTTACTGGTGTCCACTCGAGCAAATTGATGAACAACAGGAAGACAAGTGAAGTGATATTATATAAGTATATAGATACATATATATCATATATAGTAATATATACATATCTATGATATATAATTTGCTATTATATATCACTCAATTACTGTTATATATCATTACATTACTATATATGATATATATCATATATAGTTATATATGTATATGATATATATATATATATATATATATTTAGTGGATGGGCTTGGACATAGAGTGGGTTCAGAAAACACCTATAAAGCTTTTGGGTTGGTGGGAAAT
Organism: Cryptotis parvus; assembly: GCA_021461705.1. Taxonomy (NCBI): domain Eukaryota; kingdom Metazoa; phylum Chordata; class Mammalia; order Eulipotyphla; family Soricidae; genus Cryptotis; species Cryptotis parvus. The sequence continues at coordinate 574,496 of JAJIBD010022502.1, forward strand.
GTATAGTGGTGTTAGAACACTGAATAACTCAAATCAAGCATGAACAACTTTGTAACTGTGTATTTCATGGTGATTCACAAAAAATAAGATGAAAAAAAATAGAAGTGCAGTGAGGGTATCATAAAGTGAATGCATGTGTGTGTGTGTGTGTGTGTGTGTGAAAATACTGGCTTCCTGCAAACAGAGCATGTAGTCTAGTCAGTTGAGCTATCTCCCTGGCTCTACTATCAAAAAAATGGATAACTAAAATATCATTTTGTTCCCTTTTGGTGCTTTTGTTTCATTGATGAGCAAGGGTCATACATACTTGGTTGTGGAGTCTGTTAGGAGTAACATATTTCGTTGTACTGTTTGCACACATTTTGTTGTGGCACCTGTTATCTTAAATAGGGGAGGTCACCAGGGCAACATTTAGACAGTAAGGATAATGGCAGTGTCCTCACTAGTCTACTTCTTATAAGGCAGGGCCTCCACTTCTGGGTTATTCATGGTCTTAAGCTTTTTAACCGTGTCTGATTTTATTTCAGACATGTTTAAGGACTCTAATCAATCTCTGCTATCACTAAATACTGAAGAACATACAAAACATAGCGATACATACAAGTTTTTAATAGAATAATGTAATTAAACATTCTAATTGTTTTTCAAATTTAAAATATTTTTCATATATTTTATAAACTTTTTTATACATGAGAACTATATTCACAGACATTCATATATACTGTCAAATATATACTGAATCAGGGGTCCCTGGCACAGAAGATGTTAATTTGAGTTCATCCCACTAGGAATAACTAAACAGTCAGTAGTTAGAAATTTGGGACTGACAAATACTGACTCTGCAGAAGCCAAAAGGCTCTTTCATCTTTCTCTTTTTACTCTGCTTACCAACTAAAGTTGGATACTAATATGTGGAAATGAATAAATAAACCATATATTTTCATTTTTTTTGTTTTAAGACCAGCCAAAGTGTTCTATCCTTTGCTGGGAAATAACCCCACTTTTGTTCTGATGACTACACTGAGTTAAGTCTCTGATTTATGACTATATTTCTAGTGTCTCATAAAGCGTTTATGTGAAATAAACAGTGTGTAATAAGCATTGCTTAATTAATGAAAACATCTCTTTAGTTAGTCTTACTGAAAGAAGGGAGATAGTTCATAAAGGTCATAAGTTCACTCATGCAACTTCTCAGACAACAGAATCTATATAAGCAATCAAGCTTATATATCTGGATCAAAGCTCATGCAACTCACAATATAAACAAAAATGGTGGCTTCAGACTTACTTTCATGGAACTTTCTTACTTCCAATAGAATTTCCTCACAACTAACAGGAATTCTCTCCATTCCCCCCACCCAAGTGTGTGTATTTGTATGTGCTGCTTTTGCAGGTAGAAGAGAAGATCAGGAGAAGCGAAATGGGGAGGGATATTCAACAACTGCAGTGGCTTATATCCTGTTCTCCATTAGTGGTAGACTTGTTTGTATCCATTTGCTATGATAGGAAAGGCAAGCAACTAAATGTCAAGGACAAACAGTCTGGGAAAATAAACTCCTATCCAAGAAGAGATGTGAGATTTATTAGTTTATAACTGCCCTGGAAACTGCATTTTAACTTGTGTTTACCTTTGAATTTGGAAATGTGAAGAATGTGTAGGTCAAACCATAGCTTCTCAGGAGGTGTTTTTCCTCTTCCCCACTGAGACTAAGTTTAATGATCAAAGAGAGAAAGTTATGAGTAAATTTGGGATTATTCTTCAAAACTCTAGCTGCAATTCGTAAGAAGTATGATACTTTTCAGAGCTGGAGAGATAGTACAGTGCCAACCAGTGGAGCCAATGCTTAAATGCTTATATTTTATTTGCTAACATAATTTCTGACTGAAAGATTAAGGTTATTGAATAAGTACTTGATTATAGGCTTATACCATGGGAAATATAAGGAATATACTTGGAGTATTGTATCATAAAGAAAGAAGTATTTAAACAATGATAGAAAAACTGAGTAGCTGCCAGCTTACAGAAGTCCTCACTGACCAAATCTGAAACAACTGGATGGGTGTTGGAAAACTGCATGACTGAAACCCAATCATAAACAGCTTTGTAATAGTATACTGCATGGTGATTCAATAAAACATAATAATAACAATGATGATGATGATAATAATAATAATAATAATAAATAAAAGAATGGTGGACCATAATGGGCAGGAAGATTTGAAACCAGAGAGAGAGAGACAGAGAGAGACAGAGAGAGACAGAGAAAGAGTAGATTGACAAAAGTTAACATTTGAGAAGTTTTGCTCAAGGTCATCTGAAAACTTTTTGACTTCATTTTTAGGGAGAAAAACATGAAACAAAATAATGATCACTGTCAAAGCTGTATGAGATAGTAATAAGTATACTGTACTATTTTCTCTACTGTTATGCACATCTGAATCTTTTCATTAATAGTAATTTTTGCTATAAAAATAAGCCTTCATATCAACTTTGTTTAATAAGGTTTCTAATATCTCTAACCTCATCATACTGTAGGCTAGGTCCTCAGGCATCATCCCAAGGCAGTAACATCACATTTCTAGTCTTGTATCTCTTGCCCATTATGGTCTACCATTCTTTTAGTAGTCTACACCCCATCTAGCTCACAAAAATTTCACCCACTTTTCTTTTCTTTTTTTTTTTTTTTTTTTTTGCTTTTTGGATCACACCCGGCGACACTCAGGGGTTACTCCTGGCTCTGCACTCAGGAATCACTCCTGGCGGTGCTCGGGGGACCATATGGGATGCCAGGGATCGAACCCGGGCCGGCATGGGCCGACCATGTGCAAGGCAAACACCCTACCCGCTGGGCTATCGCTCGGCCCGGCACCCACTTTTCATTTAGAGGAGAAACTCTTAGCTTCCATTTCTAAACTTTTCAGGTTCTTTATAATTAGGTTTTGGCATACTTTTGCAAATTCATCTTCAAAAAATTCATGCCATGAATAACCTTCATTAAACACTTTTCCTTATTTTGTCTCAAGGGCTCTATGGTCTGAAAATATGCCCAAATCCCTCTTTTTTCAAATATTTACAATTCATTAGGGTGACTGATGAAGTTCAGGGTGATTTCAAAGGAATGAACCATGACCTTTACTCACTAGAACTGACTGGTCATTTATTTTGTGGGATTCTTGGCTGGGAATTGAATCTTTGAATCTTCTGGGGCCAGATTTTTTGGGGGCTATTATTTTATCATTGTCATTTTTCAAAGAGCCTAAGTAATATATTATTCAATAGCTAACATTCATAGAAGTATCACTTACTGTAAAACATTCTATCCCCCTCCTCTCCCCCCCCATAACCTTAATATTTTATCAGTACTTATCTGGTTCTCCAAACTCTCTCCCAGGACTCTGAGATATACATAATAATTGGTTGATTAGAAATTACTAGCATGCCAATAGTTAAAGATTCCTTTTGTCCTCCCTTTATTTTCCCATCTGTGATGCTGCATTGCTATACTTGGTAATGATCTAAAAAAAGAGAAGCTTTTGTACTATAGAAAACTTCTGTAAGAGTTATTTTCACATCTCACTGCTAATGCTTGTGAAACAAGATATTAAAATATTCAGTGTCAGGCCAAAATTAGATAATTTATTCCTAAATGTTTTAATGGTATTTACCTACAGCAAGAAAAGCTAAAAACCCCTAAAGTTATTAAGTGAAGAGAAATATAACCCTAGATATAACTCATTTATATATCTCTCAGCACATCGATTTTATAATTTCTAAATGCCTGAACTTGTTGCTTTCAGCAATTCAGTATTTTCTTTGAATGCTAATTCTGATACTTTTATGCTTCAATTATCAATGGACCACTTTTAATGCATGAGGATTCAACAACTAAGGTTTTAATAACCTGAAACTCCTCCCTACCTCTAAGTTCAGGATACATTTATAAGGAAGTTTGCGTACTGACAACTTGCTAGACTCTTCAAAATAATTAATAGATTATTCATTGTGCCTTCCTCTCCTATAACCCTCTTGGAAGTCCTCTGAGTCCTTATAATAATTTGTTTGGTAAACTTAGAGAACATTTAACCCACCATGCTGATTTATCATAAAATGTCACAGAAAAAAATACTATGCAAGCTTAACATATGCCAGACCTAGACTAATTGCTTTACCTGAATTAATGAATTAAAATTCATGCTCATCTTTTGACTCTTTTATCTAACTAGGCTTTTAGGTAAATCTCATAAATATTTTAGGCAGTTTTAAAACATTCCTTTGCCAGGAATTCTAGCACAAGTTAGAATTGGAAATATAGCAAGCCAAACCCGTGGTTTGGTATGGCAGCTCCATAATGATTAAAAAAATTAAAGAAATGCTATTTTGATTATAAAAACAATATTTTTATGAGAAAAAATTATGGCACTCCCAACATATTTTGGTGGTTGGAAAATAGAAATTAGAAAATGGCTTTTTTAAAAAATGGGCAAAATGCATCTTCCAACTATGTTACCAGTAGCTTTAAATGGAAAGACTATTGGACTGACTTGGGTACAGGGTTAGCATTTCATCTCAAAATCTGGTTCAGTTCTGTGGTCTCAAAACATGTCCAGAAAAAGCATCTTTAGAACATGGCCTAATACTAAATAAATACGACACGTTTTATGGTTTCAGTTCTAGGCCCCATAAAGCACAAGATTAAGCAATGGCACAAGTTCTGTGGGCTAGAAGCTCTGAATTCACTCTGAGAGCTCCGGGTTATAGCTCCCCAGTGCCTACTACTGAAAGATGTAATTAATAGTAGGAAGTCATCATAGAACTGCTTTCCTGTGTTCGTCCAGTCTCTAATGTTTCTTGACCAATGAGACCTATGGTTACGTGGTTTCCCATGATTTCCATGGCCCCACATAGTTCTGGACCTTCCTCCTTTCTAATACTACTCAGTAAAGTATCTGCTTACTTTATTTTATCCATCTCCCTAACAGTTGTGTTCGAAATCTCTTTAAACACATATATAACTTGCATGTATTATGTAAATCATCATGCATAATTTCTATTTTCTACACAATGCAAGTAACTTTCAATTGTCTTTTTTTTTTTTTGTTTTGTTTTGTTTTGCTTTTTTGGGTCACACCCGGCAATGCTCAGGGGTTACTCCTGGCTCTGCACTCAGGATTTACTCCTAGCGGTGCTCAGGGGACCATATGGGAAGCCAGAGAATCGAACCGGGTTGGCTGCATGCAAGCTGGACTACCCTACCCACTGGACTATCGCTCCAGCCCCCCATTCATTTTTCTAACCCCAGTCATCTCATTAGCTCTAGTTTAATGTGTCCAACAGAAGTCGGATCACTTCTCTTAGGTTTCATAAAAATCATCTTAAATCCTGATCAAATGTTGGTGTCATTTATTCTACTTTGAACCTTGCCATTTATTACCTCTACCTTGCCATTAATTCTATCTTGAATTGTGCTAAGTGCTTCCTCTCTTCTCATTAAGGCTTTTGTTTCATTAGTGCATGAGCTATACACTCGCGTTTTACTTTTAAATATAATAAATTGATGTGAAAGGTCATATAAACATGAATTTAATTTGTTCTAGTTCACAGGCGACATAAAAATTTCTAGGAACCTAAATGCATAACCTTAAAATTAATATTAATTAATATTAATCTACCTGTTTTTAGTGATATAGGTTCTCAGTCCTGGTGACCGTTTGGTAGTTGTCTTAGGGTTTTGGAAATGATAAAATTCAAAAACAGTGAATCCTTAAGAAGTCTGGAAGCTAAGGCAGGGCATATAGAAAGCTACCTTTTTTTTTTAAAAAAAAAGCTTTGAAGTTAGTAGGAGGAAAGTGAGAAGGTTTGGTTTGTTTCAGGACTCATTAGGCTAGGGTGGTCCTGCCTGATGTTAATCACCTGTGGGCAGCCACCAGCTTTTCCAGGAGAAATAATGACATGAAATTTCGACTTATTGCTATAGGGATTTGTTTATCTTGGCCAAGCTGCTGTTTTTCTCGTGACCATGAAATTCACAGTTTGTGTTATATTATCCTCCAAAGACGCAAATCCGTTCTTAGCTATTAGTTGCAATTGTCTCCCTCCTGGACACACAGGCAAATTTTTCCCATCTGCACACAGTATGTCCTTCATTTTCCCTTTTATCCAAAGAAGGTCAGGCTTGTTTAGCCAGATAGTTTGCTAACAAGTCTTTCCAAGTTCAATGTCCTCTTCTTTCTAAATTATTTCACATGCTAGAGTCAGATTAATCTTGTTTCTTCATTCCAATTCACATCCTCAAATCTTTCTTTTGTGGCTCTTTACAAAAAAGTCACAACTACTTTGGAAGCATCATGTACAATCTTCTCTAAACCATTCCTCTCTAGTTAGAAACACTCAGTCTCCAAATTTCTAAGTTTTAGCAAAACTATTGAACTCATTGTTCCTAGGTGTGCAATGGCACCCTGCTCTATTAAACCTACTAGTGAATGAAGTGTTTTGAAAGCATCTCATTTGTTTTGCATACTGAACACTGTGACACGGATATCCTTGAACTTCATATCTCCTGGAGAAATAGTTCAGTTATTCCATAAAAAGAATTGTCTTTGTACAGCCATTTTGATTTCCACACCACTGCTGTGATGGGCAGAGAGCAGGGGAATGAGAGCTATTTAATCTAATCTCCAAACTTCCTGTTTGATACTGTAACTGGTTAATTCTAATGTTAAATTTAGACGACCTATAGCATGGCATTTCCAAAGCTAAACACATAATTAGTAAAACATCTCTGTGTGTTTGTGTGAGTATATTTGTGTGTGATTTTGCAGTTTGTCATTAGTTTCTCATAAACATTGTAGAATTTTGAAAGCACAGAAAGGTACACAGGCAAACAATGTATTAAGTTTAGTGAATTCTTTGAGACTCCGGTTTCTCCCATCAGGATTCATAGATGGTTACAGTTTGGCAACTTTTGATCAGGCAATAAAATTTCTTTTTGTACTTTACTCTCGAATGTTTATAGACATACTTAAGGGGTACCTGTAATCATGGGCTGTTTCTATGGTCCTGTTTCTCTAGCTGTGAGTTCACATACGGACCCAGTTTCACCATAAATCCCAATGTCTTAATACTGCCTCCATCACTACTATTTTCTTTCTTAAACAGATTTTGATCCAAAAAATATATTCAGAAGTTATTATCCTTAATTTGAAAAGCATAGAAGCTACAAAAAATGCATTCAATTTCTCATTTCTTCGGTTTTTTTTTTTTTTAGGTCATACCCTTTTTAGGTCACTGACTTTGCACTCAGGAATTACTCCTGGCGGTGCTCGGGGATGATATAGAATGCCAGGGATCAAACCCAGGTTGAGGCAAATGCCCTACTATCGCTCTGGCCCCTTCTTCGGGTCTTTTATTTTTTTTTTTTTTGGGGCCACACCCAGTGGTGCTCAGTGGTATGGATGAAAACTCTGTTGGCTGCGTTCAAGGCTAGCACACGTCATCCACTGCACTCTCTAGCCCTACTTCTCCTGGGCAGTGAAGCAATGTTGAAGAGAGCTGAGAATTGTGTTCTAGGTAATCTAATCATTTATTTTATCAAATGTCAATCTGTTTCTGACATGCTACAAATAATATGTGCTGTCAATTCCTTGCCAATCAATACAAAATTTAAATTTATGGGCCTTTTACCATTATTCAGAAATATTTAATGATGTCTCTGCTCACACTGTTCAGAGGAGATTAATGAGGGACCTATTCCATTTCTTCAAAAAATATTTTTTGGGTAGAGACTGAGACTGCCGAGACAGAAAGCTTCCATTAAAACATTTTCATGGAATTAGCTGGGACTCCTGGATAACAAATAGTAAGCACATCCTGCTATCCAATCACACCATCCTCTGGAAAGTAAAAAACATTTCCCTTTGAAAACATGACCCTAGTGTTTACCTACCTTCATTAGGTAGACCTAATGAAGTTGTTTCTCCTTTGTGAATATGATCTAATAAATGTCAATTTTATTCTGACTTTGGCAGATTCTTTCACCGATATAAAACACTACAATCAACATTAATGACCTATGGCAGCTTTGTATTTTCCAACTAAATTTCAAGGATCCAAAGCCAGAAAAGTTTGGGTTCAAATCCTTGATTTATTCATACATTTTTTCTTAAGAATAAATAAGCCCTGGGGCAGAGCTGCTACTGGCTCTCCCTGTGCCCAGCCGCTCATGAGGCGCCTGTGAGGGATGGAAGGTTCTAGCCCTGGCCTGCCACCCCAGCAGAGCCTCACAACAAGCCAGACGACCCCACACTCCATGAGGGCTCCATTTTCCACATCCGGACTTCCCCTCATCAGAACTCCACCCAGCAGACCAGCCTATCACAGCCCGGCTCATCGAGATCCACCCTGCAGCAGTTTTTTTTTAATCCGCCAAGGTATGCTGATCCAGAGACTTGCAGACATGGGGCAGAGCTGCTACTGGCTCTCCCTGTGCTCAGCCACTCAGGAGACACCGGGAGGGATGGCAGGTTCTAGCCCTGGCCGCCACCCCAGCAGAGCCTCACAACAAGCCAGATGACCCACTATTTTCATGGTTTGGACCCCACAGCTCAGCAGAACCCATGCAAGAGAGATGCTGATCTCTACCAGCTCAAAGCAGCCGAGTTCGAGCCCAGGTAGGTGATCTCGGATGCAGAAGTCACCAGGCACTCCTGGAGATGGAGCTGGGGTACCCCTTCCCCTGTCTGACGAGTCCCAGATGCCTGGTGGCCCTGCCCATGAACTGCCTCGGAGCTCTCGGCCATAATGCAGAGACTCAGATGCATGGGAGAGAGTTGCCATCTGGCTCTTCCCTAGCTCAGCTGACCATGAGGCTCACAGGAGGCAAGATGGGTTTTGGGTGTTGGCCCATCACCACTGTAGGGCCTCAGAAGCAGCCGGATGAGACTCTTTCACCATAATAGCCACCATCTTTGTTGTCTGGACCCAGTACATCAAACTAGTGGAACCAATCATGTTCTAGAATATATTGCAATCTACAATGTAAAGGGAAGCAAGAAGGAGAGAGGGGGGGAGCAAGGAGAGAGAGAGAGAGAGAGAGAGAGAGAGAGAGAGAGAGAGAGAGAGAGAGAAAAGGAAATATAGAACCTGCCATGGAGGCAGGCTGGGGGAAGGGGGAGGGAGCTGGGAACATTGGTGATGGGAGATGGGCAGGGGGTGGAGGGATGGGTGTTGGAACACTGTAGAACCAAAAATTCAAACATGAACATCTTGTAATTGTATATCTAACAGTGGTATAATAAAATATTAAAAAATAAAAATAAATAAAACAGTGTAAGATGTATACACGCTAACTCCAACTTGGTAAACATGGTTTGAAGGAGGATCATTACCAAAATTTTCTGAAAAGTTCCCTGGGAAATTTTATGCTGTCAGATTTGAATACTACTGTTCTGAGAAAATGCACTATTGTTATAGGATGCTGGGATTGAGTCCATCGTCATCATACAATTATTTCTTTAACAGTAATTATCTTTTCTCAACATGGCCTCATTTTTTAGGCTGATATCATCTCAAAGATCTTTATGTGCAATAAATGATGGCCTGCAGATAATGGCAAACTGTTTTCAATGCAATAAGACATGGAGATGATGTGTCAGAGGCCATATACTAGAAATATGGCATTTAAAATAATAAAAGATTTCAGGCAGACAAAGACATCTATTTTCACATAACACATAATATCTAAGGTCATCATGTTTAACTTTCCAAAATGGGTATTTGGACAGAACACATTCTTCATACAGTCCAAATAATTTCTCAAAAAATATATATATAGATAAGTATACATTTAAGATATATAGTTATAAATATGCTACCCACACGGCAGAGCCTGGCAAGCTACCCGTGTCATATTTGATATGCAAAATACCAGTAACAATTATAGACCTCATTCCCATGACCTGATGGAATGGTTTGAAGCTCTTTATGTTCCTGGAGCAAGCAGGTACCCTTGAGCACTACTTGCATGAGACAAGACATATGGAGATGATACTGGTGCCCACCGAGCAAATTGATGATGAACGGGAAGACAGTGATACAGTGATAGAGTTACAAATATATTTTAATATAGATATAAGTACTATTATAACTAATACTTAGAATCAATATGCTAATATTTTGACTTTAATTGTTAAATAGTTGAAATTCTACATGGAACTGGAGGAGTTCTATAAAAAGATCACACCTTCTACAAGATCATAGTAGATGATTTTAATGCCAAGATAGGACCGAGAAGATCAGCTGAAGAACTCCACATCGGAACCCATGGCCGAGAATGGAACGAACAGGGTGATAGAATATCTGAGTTCATCATGTTCACCATGACCATTCATGGGAACTCAGAGTTCCAGAAGGCTGAAGCGAAACATTGGACATGGGAATCTACTGGTGGATAGATCCACAATGAAATTGACCACACCATCTTCAATCGACGGTTTTGCCTGACCAATGTTGCTGTCATCCCAAAATTCAAAACAGGATATGACCACCGTCTGCTTCGTTCAAAATTCTACTTCACGCAACGCGGAGAAAAGGTTGCAAAGTTTAAGAAGAAAACTCCCAGAATGACCACCAACTGGGAACTCTTTGGCACCACTGCAGCAACACGGGAAGATACCATCATTGACGACATCAATGAAGAATACAACCGACTGGTTCAACACCTCCATGATTGTACGAAGAATGCCGAGAGGAGAAAGTCACAAAAGGATGCCTGTCTTCAGAGACACTCGAGCTCATTTACCAACGTGGCAAGGCGCAAGACTCAGGCGACCAAATGCTAATGTCCAAGCTTGCAAAGCAGTGCAGAGAAGCGATAAAGGAAGACCTCAAAGAGAGAAGAGCAGAAATACTGGAAGATGCAGCAGAAGCCAGGAAAGCATTCACATCACCCGCCTGTCCTTGGCCAACTATAAGACAAAGATGACTGCCCTCTGATGCCCTGATGGATCTATCACATCTTCCAGAAAGGCAATGGAGAAGATTATCCAGGACTTTTACTCAGATCTCTTTTGATAGCCACATCCACCTGCCCACATATCAAATTCCACAGGATGGATATGTCATTCCCAACGTTCTCCCTTCTGAAATCCGACATGCCATCTCATTGGTAAAGAAGGGAACAGCACCAGGCCCAGACAAAGTCAGACCCGAACACCTGAAGAATCTCCTGTCGGTACTCATCAATGCACTAGCTCGGCTCTTCACACGCTACCTGTCCGAATGCAAGGTGCCGTCCCAATGGAAAACCAGCAGGACAGTTCTACTGTTCAAGAAGGGAGACATCCACGACATCGGCAACTATCGCCCAATCTGCCTGATTTCTGTCATCTACAAGCTGTTCACTCGAGTCATCCTGAACAGGATTGGCGGAACACTAGATGAAGGACAACCATGCAAGCAAGCTGGCGTCTGGAAAGGATTCATCACAATTGATCATACACACATGGTAACCAAACTCATTGAGGTTTGTAGGGAGTATAAGGTGCCACTCTGTCTCATGTTCATTGATTTAAAGAAAGCCTTTGATTACATAGAGACTGAAGCAGTCATCGAAGCCCTAGCCAAACAGGGTGTTCAAACCCGATATATCAAGATCTTCATGAGCTGTATTATGGATTCACCACCAAGATCTCACCATTCTATAAGGAAGTGATCATTGATGTCAAAAGAGGGGTTCGACAGGGTGATACCAATTCACCAAAACTCTTTAGTGCCACCCTTGAGAACATCATGCGACAATTAGATGGGAAGGAATGGGAGTGAAAATAGATGGTCAGCAACTACACCACCTCCGCTTCGCTGATGACATTGTTCTAATAACACCAAACATTTGCCAAGCGGCACAAATGCTGGCTGACTTCGACCGAGAATGTGGAAAGATAGGTTTACAGCTGAATCTAAACAAAACAATGTTCATGAAAAATAAACTAGTTCCAGAGGCCCCATTCACTCTCAATGGAACAGACATCTCTGAATGTAGCAGTTATGTGTACCTAGGTCGAGAAATTAACATGATGAATGACCTAAAACCTGAGCTGCGCAGGAGGAAGAGAGCGGCATGGAATGCCTTCAAAGGCATGGAAGAAATAGCTAAAAGGACAAAGAACCTCCGGCTCCGAGCACATCTATTCAACTCCACCATTCTCCCTGTATTAACATACGCCTCAGAGACCTGGGCCCCATGAAAGCAGGGATGAGAATGCTATTCGGGTCTTCCAGAGAGGAATCGAAAGAGCTATGCTTGGAATATCACGCCTCACTCAAGTGAGAGAAGGAATCGGAGTTCCGACCTCCATCACTATTTCAGAATCAGGGACGCTGTCTCGTTTGCCAAGGCATCGAAAATCGATGGGCTGGACATGTAATGTGATTTGGAGATGACCGCTGGACTAGAGCCGTTACTGACTAGATCCCATGGGATGTCAAAAGATCATGTGGCCACCCACCTACAAGATGGTCAAGACCCTGATGGAACGGTTTGAGGCTCTTCATATTCCTGAATCAACCAGATGCCATTGGGCTACATTGGCATGTGATAGGGTCCAATGGAAATGTTATTGGCACCTGCTGGAGCAAATCAATGAATAACAGGATTCAAGTGATCAAGTGATCAAATTAAAATATACCAGAAAGTAAACACAGGGACAGAAAGTATGTTTTAGATTAAGGTTTTATACTAGGGCATGGAGTTATGTTGGATTTGATTATTGCAAGACAATACCAAAAACTATCTAATGTGGTATGCCAATTGATATGTCATAAAAATTAGTCAGTCCATCAATCCACTCTTCATTATAATTTAGCATTGCTCATTTTTGTTTATTTCTGGCCAACCTAATAAATATTAATAGCTTATTGTTTTATTTTACATGTCTTTTATTAAAAATAGATTGGTAGCTTTCTAATTGACTATTAGTCACATGGAATCCATCTTCTATGTATAAGCCATGAATGACCAACTTTCATTTTTCTATTATTTATTAAATTCCATCTCATGTCCAATATATATTCTAGACAATAGTATTGTAATAATATAAGTAAAAAGTATTTTAAATATTTCTTCTCAACTCTCATTCCATGTTCTATAATTTGTCTTAATATTTTACATCTTTTGTTAAACAGAATTTTTATTTTTAATTTTGGGACACACCCAGTTATGCTCTGAGCTTACTCCTGGTTCTGTGCTCAGGGATTAAGTTTGTTGGTGCCCAGATGAGGAAATGTGGTGCTAAAGGTTAAACTGATGTCCAAACAAGGGTTGGCTGTGTGCAAAACAAATGCCTTAATCACTGTACTATCTCTCTGGTTCAACCATTTTATGACTAAATTAGCATAGAAATGACTTTGAAGTTGGCAATAAAAGTGATATGTAGAAACATATATTTAATATTTTTTTCTAGCGTACAGAGTTTTGTTGAAGATGTGACTCTTGGGGCCAGAAAGATAGCACAGCAGGTAGGGTGTTTGACTTGCACGTGGTCAAAGTGGGTTCGATCCCCAGCATCCCACATGATCCCCTGAGTAAAGCCCGGATTAATTCCTGAGCAAAGAGCCAGGAGTATCTCCTGAGTGTCACCAGGTGTGACCCAAATAAAGCAAAAGGAAACAAATTCTATTCTTTTACCTTTGGAGTCTACCAATTTGAACATTAACATGCATCACTTGTATCACTTCACTTGTCTTCCCATTGTTCATCAATTTGGCTTGAGAAGTCACCAGTAGCATCTCCATATGTCCTGCGCAATCAAGTGTAGCCAAGGGCATCTGCTTGCTTCAGGGAAAGGATGAGCCTCAAACCATTCCTTCAGGTCATGGGAATGAGGTCCATAATTGTCACTAGTTTTTGGCACATCAAATAAAACACAGGTAGCTTGCCAGGCTCTGCTGTGTAGGTGGTATACTCTCAGCAGAAGGCTATCATCTCGAGCATTTTCTGATGAAACTTAAAGGGGAAAGATTAGGTTTTCTCTTGGGTGGAGCTGTGAGGAACTGTGGAGTCTGGATGTTGAGAATGACTGACTTCATGATGTGTGGTTTGCTCTGGCTTCTTGTTAGGCTTACTGGGATGACAGGTTTCAGCTAGAACCTGCCTATAACTGTATGCAGTGTATAAATGTGAAAGATACTGGGAAGAACCTGATCCTAACGTCTAGTACTATCTAGTACTATCTAATACTATCTAAGACGGAACTGTGGGTCTGGAGTGACTCTCTTCCAGGGTAGCTGGCATGAAGATGGAGGAAAGGGCAGAAGAGCCCAAATCCCCACTCTAAGTCTGGCCAGTGTGGCCCCTCCTCGGCACATATGAGAGAACCCTTGGAGCAATGTTGGACTCAATCAGAGGCTGGACTCGCCAGGGGGCATTGACATGATAATATAATATTTACTGCTTTTCCTTAATTGCATGAAGGAAATTTGGAAGGAACTGGAGTAATATATGGGAATATTGTTGCTTAGTTCTCAAATAGGTGATATAGTTTAACTCTATTCAATGTCCTTTATAAGGTTGGGTGGATGGGGGAGTGATGGAAAGGACAGGGGGGACATCAATGCTGGGAAATGTGCACTGGTGGAGGGGATGGTTGTTGGAACACTGTATGACTGAAACCCAATCACGAACAGCTTTGTAACGGTCTATCTCATGGTGATTCAATTAAAAAAATAACAGGAAACTTTTTGTCTTCCTTTTTTTTTGCAGGGTCACACAGCACAGGGCTTACTCCTGGCTCTGCACTCTTAGATGACATCTGACAGGGCTTTGGAGACCCCAGGGGATGAGAGGGATTGAACATGGGTCAGCCACATGCAAGTCAAGTTCCTTATTTGCTGCACTATTAGCCCTCTTCCCATACTTTGCTTCTTTGATTTAACCTTCTACCACTCATTCTCTATTTCCTCTCTATCTTTAATCATCATATTTATACATTGATCATCATATTTAGTCCAATGGCAAAGGCCAGAAACCTTACGTCATCCAAGAAACCTCCAAGATAAATCCTCTTATTCCAAGCATGAGGAAGGTATGCTTACTTTATCACCCTAAGTTATCCTGAATCAATTATTACTTACATAAAATTATCACCAGCATTTATTTTGTTTGAGGTACTTTTCTACCTGCTAGTCTCATTGTTACCAAACCGTAATGCTGCACATAACATCACTTATACCCAGCTCTGACAGAACCATTCCCCACTTTATCATCGTCCAAATGTTCTCAATTGTCAAAAGATACAAAGCTCTCTAGAATGATCTGGTCATTTTGAAAACCCACTATTTCCCCAGGATCCCAACCTGTGCTTTAATTATAAAGATCTGTCGGGTAGCCTCTGGGGTCCCCAACAACACCAGGACAGAAGTTCTCTTCTACTTCCAAGGCTGCCGGAGAACAGATGAAAATTCACAAGTCTGGCGCAGTTCCAAAAAGGTTTTTAATAGTACAAAATCTTTACCACCGCAATCCAATATAATGGAAGACCTTAGCTCTGGTCAGAACTTAGACTATACACAAGGGCCCAAGTCTCCCACCAAAGAGAGAGGATATCACCTGAGAGAGTCCTACCAGAGACCTACCCAAAAAAGGGGAGAGTGCCTCAAGTCAGTCCCCTTATATACACCAAAGTAATCCTAACTGTTGATAAGGAGGGTCCTGTCAACAAAGAACCCTAAACAGCTTCTAGATAGTAGAAGAGTATAGAAGGGTGGTGCCACACCCTATTATAGGAATAAACAAAGGGTCATGCCAAGGACTAATCCCTTCCTCTGAGATATCTCTTTTGTAAAACACTGGAGAGAGAGGGGGACTGATATAATGTAATACATCTTAATTTCATGGATTTCATGTAATCTAGATGGTGCCCACAAGATCCTTCTTATTTATTATATGCACCAGGGTGATTCTGAGTATCTTGATCTCTGTATACTGAAAGGGTCACACCTGCCTGCTTGAGGACAAAGTATATGATCCTTCCTATCACTGTCTCACTGTATTACCATCTTCCCACATATCATCGATTTGCTGGAGCGGGCACTAGTAACATCTCAATACATCCTGTCACATGTGAGATAGCCCAAGGGCATCATCGCACTACAGGAACATAAAGGGCCTCAAACCATTTCATCAGGTCATGGGAATGAAGTCTAAAATTGTAATTGGTATTTGGCATGCAAAATACGACTCGGGTAGCTTGCTAGGCTCTGCCAGCGGGTGGGATACTCTAGTAGTAACCTCAAAACACGAGCAATTATTGATGAACCGTGAGCCAGGCTATGATCAGCTCTTCTGCGGGGTGGAGCTCTGAGGAGAGGGGAGTCGGGATGTGAAAAATGGCGGCCCTCATGGTGTGGGGGTTCCTCTGGATTCTTGCAAGGCTTTGCTGGGGTGGTGGGCCAGGGATAGTACCCCCCATCCCTCTCGGACACCTCGTGATCAACTGGGCACAGGGAGAGCAAGTAGCAGCTCTGCCCTGTGTGTGTGAATCTCTGGATTGGCATAGCTGGGTTGGCTTTGAAAAGATTGCAGCAGGGTGGGTCACTGATGAGCCAGGCTGTGATCAGCTCTTCTGCTGAGTGGAGCTCTGAGGAGAGTCCACTGTCACTGTATCACTGTCTTCCTGTTCATCATCGATTTGCTCGAGCGGGCCCCAGTAACTTCTCCATATGTCCTGATTCATGCTAGTAGAGCCCAAGGGCATCTGCTTGCTCCAGGAACATAAAGAGCCTTAATCCATTCGGAATGAGGTCTTTAATTGTTATTTGATATTTGACATATCAAATACAACACGGGTAGCTTGCCAGGCTCTGCCATGCAGGGATCATACTCTTGTAGGCATCTCTAAGTCCAGCATTTATTGGTGAACCACGGCGCCGCCAGGTTGGGCTGTGATAGGCTGGTCTGCTGGGTGGAGGTCTGATGAGAGAGAAGTCGGATGTGGAAAATGGAGGCCCTCATGGAGTGGGGGTCGGTAGTCTGGCTTGTTGCGAGGCTCTGCTGGGGTGGTGGGCCAAGGCTAGAACACACCATCCCTCCCGGGCGCCTCGTGAGCGGCTGGTCACAGGGAGAGCCAGTAGCAGCTCTGCCCCATGTCTGAGTCTCTGGACCGGCATACCCGAGCCGGATTTAAAAAAAGACTGCTGCAGGGTGGAACTCGATGAGCTGGGCTGTGATAGGCTGGTCTGCTGGGTGGAGTTCTGATGAGAGAGAAATCGGATGTGGAAAATGGAGGCCCTCATGGAGTGGGGGTCGTCTGGCTTGTTGCAAGGCTCTGCTGGGGTGGTGGGCCAGGGCTAGAACCCACCATCCCTCCCGGGCACCTCGTGAGAGGCTGGTCACAGGGAGAGCCAGTAGCAGTTCTGCCCCATGTCTGAGGAGAGTCCGGATGTGGAAAATGTCAGCCCTCATGGTGTGGGGGTTCCTCTGGCTTCTTGCGTGGCTCTGCTGGGGTGGTGGGCCAGGGTTAGAACCCACCATCCCTCCCGGACACCTATATTATCCTTCTTATAATCTTAAATGATAGTCTCAATGTACCAGGGTGGGAGTCTCCTGGTTAATTCTAACTGTCCCCGCTGGGTCCAGTGGGTCTCAAGAGGAGCTGTGCCCAATCTAGATAACATAGACGTCTTAGTAGATGTATAACAAGTCAGAGCGATTTGGAGACAACCGCTGGACAAGAGCCGTTACCGACTGGATCCCATGGGATGTCAAAAGATCACGTGGCTGCCCACCTACAAGATGGTCAGATTTCCTTGTTAAGACCCTGAAGGAACGGTTTGAGGCTCTTCATATTCCTGAATCAACCAGATGCCATTGGGCTACATTGGCACGTGATAGGGTCCAATGGAAATGTTACTGGCGCCTGCTGGAGCAAATCGATGAATAACGGGATTCAAGTGATCAAGTGATCAAGTGATAACAAGTCAGAAGTTATTCAGAGTCAAGGTGACTTCTGTAGCTGTCACACCCTCCATCAGTGTTTACACAGAAGAGAGATCTCATTAATATGAACCCTAGTTTAAAACTTGTAAATAGATTAAGCTGTGAGTGGATAAAACAGCAAACATCTCAAGCTAGCTAAGCCTGTCACCCAACATAGAACAATTTGCCATTCTCTGAATTTATGCTCTATTTTCAAACACCCCCATGCCTTTTGCCATTCTGTCCCTCCTCTTCATAGTTCTTCACCTTCTTTATTTCACTGAGAGACTTATGTGCTTCAAAATGATTATCTAGGTACAGATTTCTATTCTAAATGTCCCTCCCTAAGCTATCACAGTTTAACATGGAAAAGCTAATCTTACTATTGATTGCTTTCACTTGGAAGTTTCAGGAGACAAGAGGGTCCAAGATACCTTACTATATTCTTTATAAATAAAGGTATATACATATACCCTTATACGTATGTAACTTAACAATTATTCAGAATAGAGTGTATTCATGGATTTTTTAAAAAATTATGTGTTTCAATGAAGCAACAGACATTATATTTGCTATAATTTGCACAAATAAATGCCAAGACTCTAAGGAAAGCTTGAAGAATCAATAAAATTTATATAATTAGTCTGTGATATTCTGTAAAAAATAAAAAAGCAAGGATAGGTTGAGCATAAGGATTATTTAAGCTAATGAATATAGTTTCTTTTCCTTGATGTTGGTTCTACTCAAGTTCCAAGTTGGCATTGTCTAAGGCAGTTGCTCAGTCCATGAACTGAAGCATGGTCCCAGAAGTACTTCTAATGAAAGCATCTTAAAAAACATAAAATAAGACAATGGTCTTCCCCACACATAGACAAGGTTCAGATGAGTCAGAATCCTAGGTTTCAAATGAAATAAAGAAACCTATGGGACAGTCAGTTTACTTCTGAGCACTGAGCATGTTAAATTGCTTCATCCATGAACCATGGAAATGAAAACTTGATAGGGGATTGAGGAATTTCCTTTTGTGATTTAATTTAGATCCCAAAATAGCAGTACAAAAAAGCATAAGCAAGTAATTTTATGCTTTTCTTTTAATGTTAAACCCCCAATACAGCAAAATTTCAATTCCTTTAGAGAAAAGTGATCAAAACTGTTAGTTGTAAACTATTGCTTCTCTTAAAAACAGGTGTATTAGATAATGCATTTTTCAAAAGGACTTTATTAGATGGCTTAATTATGTAGATAATTAATTGATGGGTGGAAATTGTTAAAAAATTGTAAGGAGTCATCTTAAGTTTTACACAACACAAAAATTGATTTTCCTGAATTGTTATAGCAAGACTAAGATGATATGACCAAATTAGAATCTCAATTTATATTTTATATAAAATAGACTCAAATGACTGATGTCAAATTATTAAAAGAAGCTCATGTAACTGAAACAAGTTAAATTTCCAACAAATATACTTTGTAAGGCTTTGTAATACACCCTGTAATGAAGGGATAAAAAATATACTATGTTTCTGGCTTTGTACAAGAACACAGGCTGTAAAGTAAAGCACAAATGAATTTTTCTTTACTTTTTTTCATTCAATCTTTTTTATGCTTTGAAAACAACCAGTCTTTATTTTTATCTTTTCAATAGTGGCATCTCCAGCAGTGCCCAGGATTCTAGGGGCTAAGCCCAGTGATACTCAGTTTAGTAGTATGGGCCTGACAACTCAGTAATCTAGCTAGTGTTTGGTGCTATTCAAATCTAGTAAAACTTGGAGGCCAACACAGCTACACCTAGAAATACTGGAAGTGAAGAACATGGCATGCAGTGTGGGGTATTGAACTCAGGGCATCTCTGATACACTCCACCCCTTTGAACTCTCTTCTTAACCCTCTTACTTCACTTGTCTTGTCACTTGTCTTCCCATTCATCATCGATTTGCTTGAGTGGGCACCAGTAACATTTCCATATGTCCTGTCTCATGCTAGTAGAGCCCAATGGCATCTGCTTGCTCCAGGAAAGAGCCTCAAACCATTCCATCAGGTCATAGGAATGAGGTCTATTATTGTTACTGGTATTTCGCATATCAAATATGACACAGGTAGCTTGCCAGACTCTGCCGTGTGGGTGCATACTCTAACCCTCTTACTATTCTTTTCTTTTAATTTAGGTACCTCGATTTACAATCACATTAATATCAATGTTTAAAGTCATGTAACATCACTGTAGCACAATTACCACCTTAGTGCCAACATCCCTCCATCACTCTCTTCAGTCCATCATCTTCTGTCCAGCCCCCTGCCCCTCAACAGACTCAGTTCTATCAGCAGATTGTTAGGGTTTACTATCTGTGGCTCTTATTATAGGTACTAACACAACCTCTGTCCTTCTCCCTCTAACGCATTTCACTTAGCAGATCTTCCTATTAATTTAAGTTGCAGCAAATCGCAATATTTCTTTTTATTTTTTTCCTGTTGTGTTTTCGTTGTTAAACTTTGAACATGGTTCATATATTTTGGATATAAATTTTTTATCTGATTTACTATGTTCAAATATTTTCTCCTATTTAGTAAGGTGTCTTAATTTTATCCAGTTTTTTATAAATTTTTGCAATAAAAATCTTTGAAATCTCTGAAATGTGAGGCAGTCTTATTTGTTTTTCTCTGCCTCTGCTGTCTTTTCCTCTGGATCAAATCATTCAAGATACCTCTGAGGCACAAAACCTGAGTTTTGCCTATATTTTCCTCAATGCAAGTTATAGTTTCTTGCATTTTAATTCATTTTAATTAACTTTGGTGAATGCTGAGATTCACTTTTTGTGTGTGTGTATATGTTGCTTGATGCTATTTGCTGAAGAGCTTTCCTTGCTTCACTTCCTGCCCTGTGCTCCTGTGTTCTAGGTTAACTATTCATGCTCTAAGAGTTTCTCTCTGAGCTCGCCACTCTTCTTCACTGGTCTGAGGGTCGTTGTTCCAGTACCATAAAGGTTAATCACTATGGCTTTAAAGTAAAATTTATTTTTTTTCAAATAATTCATATTTAATTAAAGAGCCATGATTTACAAAGTTTTTGACAATTGAGTTTTAGGGGTATAATATTTCAGCACCAATCCCACCATTGGTATCTTCTACTCTATATTCCTATAAGGTTATACTATTTCAGCACCAATCTCACCATTGGTATCTTTTACCCTATATTACTATAAGGTTATACTATTTAAGCACTAATCCCACCATTGGTATCTTCTATCCTATATTCCTATGTTCCCTTGTTAAGTCTACCCTCCTCTCGTGTCTGCCATCTTGAGGGAGATTGTGCAAAGGATTTGGAAATCTATCTGAAATGGTTATGTGCTTTTAATTTCTTTCCTTTCTAGTTCACTATTTGCAAGTATAAATGCACTACATTTTTGTGTTAATTTTATAATCTGCTACATTGCAGTATTTATTATTTCTATGATTAGTTATGGAGTTTTCATGGGTAATTCAATAATAAAATACCTGTGGGAATGATTTTATTTTTTTTTAACTTTTTTATTATACCACCGTGAAACATACAATTACAAAGGTGTTCATAATTGGTTCTTGGTAATACAGTATTCCAGAACCCATCCCTCCACCAGTGCCCCATTTCCACCACCAAAGTACCCCTCCCCCTCCCATCCCCCACCCGCCTTAATAGCAGGTACCCCAGTTTCCTCTCTTTCTCTATCTCTCTCTGTCTCTGCATCTCTCTCCCTCTTATTTTACACATTGTGGCTAGCCCTGCAGATATTTAGAGTTTATCACTTAAGTCTCTTTGTGTATATTCAGTGGTGAGTTTTAATCTGCCATTACCATTTCACCTGTGGGAATGATTTTAAATAATTATATATATATTATTATTATTATTATTATTATTACTTTGTTGATTTTGATATTAGCTGTGAGAGTTTTGTTTTTTTTTTTTTTTGTTTTTAATTTTATTTTTAGGCTTTTTACTTCACACCTAGCAATAATGAGGGGTTACACCTGGCTTTGCACTCAGGAATTAATCCTGGCAGTGCTCAGGGGACCATATGAGATGCTAGGGCTGGCTGCCCGCAAGGTACATGCCCTACCCACTGTACTATTATTCTGGCCTCCACTTGAGAATTTTTGATATGCAAACTTAACTATATTGAGGAAAAGTGACTTCCATTCTCATTTTGTTGATATTCCTTTTATCATAAATGGATGCTAGATCTTTTTAAATACTTCCTTTACATATACTGATATGATCATATGCTTTTTGTTATAATTAATGTTTCATTGTATTAATGTGGAAGTATTCATTATTATTTCCATGTAATTATCCTCAAGCACAGTGATGCATTTCTTGGCTTTTGTTCCTCTTCATTTGAGCAATTTTAATGAGTTTCTAAGTTCACCTATCATGCTCTTCTGTTTAGTGACTTTCTCTGAAGTTTTCTCATATTTTCTCTTACACTTTACCTTTTCTTGTTAATAGTCTCTTCTATAGTTTTTTTTTTTTTAACTTAGTGTAAATTCTTACCATACTCTTTATGGTAACTGTTCATAGGCTTTTGAAGTCTTCATATGAGGGATTAGATCCTATGTGCTTCATAAACTTTCAGAGCATTTATCTTCATGGATTTAAGTGGGTTTCTTCATTTATTCATTGTGTCTGATGCACTGTGAGAACTAGGAATTTGATAGCCAAATTGTATGCAGTCTTGGGTAGCCTTCTGAGGTTCACATTCTGCAGTTCCTTACAGATCCAGTGGTACTGAGTTTGTGTTGTTCCTGACCTCTACTGAGACTCTGTGGTACAGACCACACCTACCTGTCTGCATTAACAGTGTGAGGCCTTACCCTGGCCACATTGCCTCAGACCTTAAGATCGGGCAGTTTTTACAACAGAACTAGTCTATCTTATTCTTGGAACAAGTCTTCTCTCTGACTCTGAGCAAATGCCTGCACTCAGTCAGATGTATTCTATGGGATCGGGCTGCCTTAAATGTTTCAATTTCTTTTTTCTTAAACTGAATCACTGTGTCATTTTCAAAGTAGTTCATGATTGGGTTCCAGTCATACAATGGCCCAACATCCATCCCTTCCCCAGTATGCATTTACCACCACTGCTTATGTCCCCAGAGTTTGTCTGTCTGTCTGCTCTCTCTCCATTTTGGGTATTATGGTTTACAATACAGGCACTGAAAGGTTATCATGTATCTCCCTTTACCTACTTCATCACATAGTTCTTGTCCAGAGTGATATTTTCCAACTATTACCGTCATAGTGGTTCCTTCTATATCCTAACTGCCTTCTCCCTGCCTCCCTTACCCCCAAATTGTGACAAGCTTCAAATCATGAACCATTCTCCTGGCTCCTGTTTCTACTTTCCTGGGGTATTATTAGTCTCACACTGTAATCTTCATATCCCCAAAGTGAATGCAATCATTCTATGTCTGTCTCTTTTGTTCTGACTCATTTCATTCAGCATGATAGCCTCCATGTCCATCCATTTATAAGCAAATTTCATGACTTCATTTTTTCCTGGTGGTTGCTAGTATTCCATACTTCAGATGCCTTTGACTTAACCTGAAGCCTGGGGCTACCTGTCTGCCACCTTGGCCTGGAATGTTGCAGGGTCAGCTCTTTGCCTGGGGTCACAGAGACTGTCTGCAGCAAGTGCCAGTCTGAGATCCTGCCAGGACTAGCTATATCAGCCCACTCAGGCTATGTGAGGATGCAGTGACATATGTCTGTGTGCAGATCTGTGCTCTGTGTTACTCATTTCCTTTTCTGGGGCAATGCCTCTCAAAAACCTACTACTTGAGATTCCTGACACACAGAGACTTAGATCGACTTGCTGATGACTCCTATGCACTTCCTCTGTGGAGTCACATGTGGGACTCTGCATTTGCTTCTGTGTTTGCTGCAGTTTGTACTTGGCAGAGACTCTCAGGGCATCCTTCTCTGCCAACTTGACCTTTCCTCTATTTGACTTTTATTAAAGACAAGATTCCAATTATGAACCAATAGCTCTCATTCCTATTGCAAATGTTAGCATCTGCCACAATTCAGTCTGATCCATTAGCCAACTTATTAAGTCATCTTCTTCCTAAATTTTCTAATAAATGCCAGTTGCAAGTAAGTCCACTTTTTCTCAAAGGTAACATTCAATAGACTTAGAATTCAATAGAATTCTGAAAGAAATATTCTATATATGTCAAGGAAAATGCTAGGAAGAGCACTAATTTCAGCCATATAATATATTTCATAACAATTTTTCTCCTGGTGAAATGCTGACTGCAAGTGAGGTTCAATAGCTCTACTCTACAGCTCATTGTTATTTTATAGTTTAGGAATGTCTCTCCCTAATTAGTGTCACATCTCCCCACTCTTCATGAATTCTGTTACACCTGGAAACCTTTCATCTAAGACTATGTCAGCGTATTTCACCATCCTTTCCACATTACTGATTACTTCTGCCACAGTGTTAAGTTTAATATAATATGCCAGTATTCTTTAACATTACCCCTCATAAACAACAAATAAATTGATCTTAAACATGAGTCTAAAAAAAGCAAATGCTGAGCTAACAGTAAGACTTCCAGTGGTCACACTATTAAATCATGAAATTTTAACATTTTCCCACTGTTTTATAAAATCAACAAATTGCTAAAATCACCAATCAGAAAAAAATAAAAGCAGAAGCCCTAAGAGGATAACAATTCCCTGTACTGAAGTCTTTTGTTCTCATGCAGAAAATTCCTTTTTACTGGATCATGGAGAGGAAAGATCACTGGCTAACAAAGCTCAGCTTGTTGCCAAAACCTTTGCGTTCTGATTACTTTTAACCACTGGGAGTGGGTGGGGGAGACTGAGTGTAGACAACAATCATGACTGATCAGAGTACAAATACTTAACTGTTGTTATTGTTTTCATCAAAAGAAAGCCTGAACACATAAAATTGTAGAAACAAAAACATGGACTTAGACTTCTGGAAGGATGAAACATCTAAAATTCACATTAAAAATAAATATTATTAATATATGGTCCTTGAGACTTTAGTTTTCTATAAAACAAATATGATATTTAATAAATTGTGATGAATTGATTCATACAAGCAATTACCCTGAGATTAAAATGTATTTCCTACAATGCTAGTTCCTTGTTACATATAATATCCAAAGAGGATGTAGATTCATTCAACAAATGCATTTTGAGAATATGCTAACTTTGGGGTTGCTTTCTGCAAATGGAAAGGCTCTGTCCAAATAGATGTATAAAGGAGAGTCCTAAATATAAACAAGCACATAAGTTATATATGTATATATATATATTCTTATATATATAAGTAATATATATTCTTATACATAAGAATATATAATATCACTATCACTATCTTCCCGTTGATCATCTATTTGCTAGAGCGGGCACCAGTAATATTTCCATATGTCCTGTCTCATGCTAGTAGAACCCAAAGGCATCCGCTTGCTCCAGGAACATAAAGAGCCTCAAACCATTATATTAGGTCATGGGAATGACCTAATATAAATGTTACTGGTATTTGGCATATCAAAGATGACATAAGCAGCTTGCCAGGCTTGCTGTGCGGGTGGCATACTCTTGTAGTCACCTCTAAATAAAGCAATTATTGATGAACCGTGTGGCCGCTAGCCGGGCTGTGATAGTCTGGTCTGCTGGGTGGAGTTGTAAGGAGAAAAAGGTCTGTATGTGGAAGCGGCGGCCTCCATGGAGTCGGGGCAGGGGGTCGTCTAGCTTGTTGTGAGGCTCTGCTGGGGTGGCAGGCCAGTGCTAGAACCCGCCATGCCTCCCAGGCACCTCATGAGTGGCTGGGCACAGGGAGAGCAAGTAGCAGCTGTGTCCCATGTCTGAGAGTCTCTGGTTCAGCATACCTACAGGGAACCTTCTGGGGCTGCCTGCACCCAGTCTGGACAGCTCTGTGGCCCCGCATGCTGGAAGGTGCCTCACCGAAGATATAGATAGATAGATAGATAGATGATAGATAGATAGATAGATAGATAGATAGATAGATAGATAGATAGATAGATAGATAGATAGATAGATAGATAGATAGATAGATATTCTTATAAAATAAGTATATAAGAATATATATAAGAATATATATAAGAATATATACGAATATATATTATATATATTCTTATAATATATATATTCTTATATATATAAGATATATATTCTTATATATTCTTATATATATAAGAATATATATCTTATACATATATACACACACTCACAAACATATACATATATTCAAAAGCAAATAGAAAAACATTTTTAATTCATAATTTGACTTTTTGGGCACAATTTTTAGTAGGAGACAAATGTATTTGGGAATTAAAACTTGGGGAAAGAACTCAAATATTAGAATTGCATATACATATTACAAAATCTATTTTTGTTGCCTGAAGTAAAAAAAAAAACTTTACTTGATTAGTTCATAAATTATAATATCCTACAAAATCAAAAAGACATTTGGAAAATACATTTGAGAATGGAATTCTGAGCCCCCTCAGGTAACCTCAGTGGGGCGTGGCTGGGACACTAGGCAAAAGCAGCAGAGAGGCAGGCCTCAGGCAGGCCCTGGAAATACTGCAGACTCAGAGAAAAAAACCAAAAACTACAACTTCCAGAATTCTGAGCTGCAGAGGAAATAAATGGGACACTTTGAACCTTCATACACCAGGACCACGTCCCTCTCTGGTAACCTCCCTGGGGGTTTGACTGGCTCAGTGAGTGGCCACCTGCTGCATATTAATACAAAAATCAGTAAATTCAATATCAAGAGGAAGGTAACATCCTTGAAGTGGGAAGAAGAGAACACCATCTGCTGAGCATCTCTAGAATCCTACCTGACAATGAGGAAGAAAAAGTGACCCAGAGGAATCTACCCCTGGACTACCACAGAAAATGGGGAAACAACACAGATCTCTACCTCGAAGAGCAGATGAGGAAAACAATCCTGAAGACTCAAAAAAGAATACACACATACATAATCTCTCTGACAAAGAATTCAGAGAGAAATGGTGAGGATGTTTAATGAGCTCAATCACAAAAGTAGAACTCCAATAAAATACAGAAAGACATAATTGAAGCAGAGGACATAAAAGGGTAGTCAATAAATTATGGGAGGGAATGAGAACTAAAATGAGAACACTACAAACAGAAATATTATCAAAAAAACCTCAGTAGATGAAATGAAAAATGCAATGGGGGTTCTCAA
Source organism: Cryptotis parvus (assembly GCA_021461705.1). Classification (NCBI taxonomy): domain Eukaryota; kingdom Metazoa; phylum Chordata; class Mammalia; order Eulipotyphla; family Soricidae; genus Cryptotis; species Cryptotis parvus. Next base: position 601,712 of record JAJIBD010022502.1, read on the forward strand.
TAGCAGGATGACAGCAGTGGAAGACAGAATCAGTAGAATGAGAATGAGCTGCAGAAAGCACTCAGGAAAAAGCAACAGATGAAAAAAAGACTGAAAAATGGATCAGCAGGAGAACAGAGAACGTTGGGATGAATCCAAGAGGCACAACATAAGAATCTTTAGAGTCCCAGAGGCACAGGAAGGCAACCTGAAGGAAATAGGTACAGTTTAAAAAACCCTTGCATTTATTTGCATGATATATATATATATATATACATATATATGTATGTATATATGTATGTATGTGTGTGTGTGCACGCACATATGTGTGTGTGTGTAAAGGTGGAATCTACCACAAACATGTGGGAGTCAGAGGTTAGGTAAGATGGAGAAGGGAACAGTGTGCTAATAATTGTCAAATGTGATAATACCAGCCTAGAACTGAGCATTGAGCATAGGCAAAAAGATACACATGATAATCTCTAAGTGTATGCCTTGTAATCCACAGTATGCAAGAAAAGGAAGAGAGAAAGAGAGAGCAAGAGAGAGAGAGAGAATGAGAGAAAAGAGATAAAGAACTTACCATAAAGGCAGGCTAGAGAATGGGGGAGGGAACTGGGAACATGGTAGAGGGAAATGGGCACTGGTGGAAGGATGGATGCTGGAACACTGTAAGACCAAAACCCAAACATGAACTGCTTTGTAATTGTACATCTCACGGTGGTATAATAATAAAAAGAAAATCCTTGCAGAAAAATTCCCAGAGTTAATGATGCAGGCATCCAGATCCAAGAACCCTGAAGGATACCAGCAAAAAGAGACCCCATAAAAGACTCCAAGACAGGGGCTGGAGCGATAGATAGCCCAGAAGGGTAGGGCATTTGCCTTGCATGTGACTGGCCTATGCTGGCCCAGGTTCAATCCCCAGCATCCATATGGTCCCCGAGCACTGCCAGGAGTAATTCCTGAGTGCAGAGCCAGGAAAAAACCCTGAGTATAGCCGGGTGTGACCCAAAAAGCAAAAAAAAAAAAAAAAAAAAACAAGTACTCCAAGACATATTGTAGTCAGGTAGTCAGAACAATGGATGCCATAGATAGAGACAATTTCAAGCTGCAAGATGAAAGAAGAAAATGTTATAAATAGCAGCATCCATTCGACTTTCAGGGGACTTATAAAAAGAGACCCTCCAAGCCCAAAGGCAGTGGTGGGATTTACTGAAAAAAACTCAATGAAATGAAGGCCTCACCAAGAATTCTTTACCTGGCTAGACTCTCATTCAGATTTGAAGGACAGATACACAGCTTCTTGAATAAACAAGAGCTCAGGAACTTCATAGACTCAAAACAAACCTTAAAAGAAGGGCTGAGAGGGCTACTATAAGACAAGACAAAACCCAAAAGAACAACAAACTTATGTAGAAAGATGGCACAAAATTCCATGATAATAATCTCTCAATGTCAATGGTCTAAATGCACCAGTTAAGAGACACAGAGTGGCAAAATGAATCGAAAAGACTGAACCCAACATTCTGCTGCCTTCAAGAAACACATCTGAGCAATCAGAGCAAACACAGGCTCAAAGTTAAAGGCTGGAAAACAATCCTTCACTCAAACAACTCCTCCAAAAAAGCTGGTATGGCCATACTAGACTCCAACAACATAGACTTCAGGCTGAAAAAGGTCAGAAAGGATAGTGAAGGTCACTTCTTAATAATCAAGGGATACATATATCAGGAAGAAAGTACTCTCCTAAACATATACACACTAATGGGGGGCCAGCAAAATACCTAAAACAATGGCTAATAGACTTCAAAGACATTGACAGCAACACGATGGTAGTTAGAGACTTTAACATTGAAAGAAACATGATTGTAGTTGGAGACTTTAACACTGCTCTATCAACTCTTGATAGATCACAAGACTGAAACTCACCAAGGGAATACTTGCCCTAAAGGACAAAACGGAAGAAAGAGGGCTAGTAGATATATACATGGCATTTAATCCCCAAAAAGCTAAATGCACACATTTTTCTCCAGCACACCTGGAACATATTCCAAGATAAATCACATGCTGAGCCACATACCTCTGTAAAATCAAAAAGATAGAAAATGTGTCAATTATTTTTTCAGACCATGATGCACTGAAAATAGAAGTTCATCACACACAAAAATGAAGTGTCATACAAAGCACTTGAAAACTAAAACTAAACTGTTTAGAAAACTAAACAGTTCACTGCTGAACAATCAATCAGCAGGTCATAAAAGAAATCAAAGAGGAAATCCAAATATTCCTGGAAACAAATGAGATGGAAGACATGAGTTACCAGAACTTGTGGGATGCAGCAAAAGCTGTGTTAAGAGGAAAGTTCATAGCTTGTCAAGAATTCATCAGAAAAGAAAAAAAAGATCATAAACAGTCTGACTTTACATCTTAAGATCGTAAAAAGTGATCAGCAAAAAGAGCCCAATTCAGGCAGAAAGAAGGAAATAATAAAATTTAGAGCAGAAATCAATGAGATGGAATCCCAAAAAACAATACAAAAGATCAATGAAACCAAGAGCTGATTCTTTTTAAAAAATAAAGAAGATTGAAAAACCACTTGCAAGACTGAAATGGAATAAAGGGAAAGAGAGAACCCAAATAAATAGAATCAGAAATGAAAAAGGAGACATCACAACAGAAACCACAGAAAGTCTAAAGATCATCAGAGATTACTTTGAAAGTCTGTGTGCCATGAAATAAGAGAACCTAGAAAAAATGGACAAATTTCTGAATTCCTATAGCCTCCCAAGGTGCAACAAGATTTGGAATACCTGAACAAAGTATCATCATCAAGGAGATGGAATCAGTTATTAAAATCTGCCCACACACAAAAGCCCATGTCCAGATGGATTCACCAGTGAATTCTACCTAACCTTTAAAAAGGACCTACTCCCAGTCCTTTTCAAGCTTTTCAAGGAAATTGAAGAAACAGACAAACTCTTAAATAGCTTGTACAAGGCACATATCACCCTGATACCCAAGAGACATCATGAGAAAGAAAAACTACAGACCAATATACCTGATGAACAGATGCTAAAATCTTCAATAAAATACTAGCAAATATAATTAAAAGAGCCATAAAAAGATTATACACCATGACTAAGTAGGATTCATCCCAGAAATGCAAGGATGTTCAAAATCTGCAAGTCAATCAACATAATACATCACATCAATTAGGAAAAGTAAAAACCATATGATCATATCAATAGATGCAGAGAAAGCACTTGGCAAGGCCCAACAACCATTCATACAAAAAATTCTCCGTAATATGGGGAATTTAAGGAACCTTCCTCAATATAGTCAAAGAAATCTACTACAGGTCCATAGTGGCTTTCTCAATGGGGAAAAACTGAAAGCCTTCCCCCTAAGATCGGGAACATGATAAGACTGCCGACTCTCACCATTTCTATTCAATACAGTACTGGAAGTACTTGCTATAGCAATCAGGGAAGAAAAGGACAATGGACAATAAAGGAATCTGGATGGGAAAGGAAGAAGTCAAGTTGTCACTATTTGCAGATGACATGATATTATACCTAGAGAACCCTAAACTCTTGACCAAAAAGTTCCGAGAAATAATAGATTCCTATAGTGGAGTGGCAGGGTACAAAATCAATACCTAAAAATCAATGGATTTCCTATATGAAAATAATGAAAGAGAAGAAAGGGAGATTAAAGAAACTATCCCATTAACAATTGTGCCACAGAAAATATCTAGCAATCAGTTTAACTCAGAATGTAAAAGATCTTTATAAATAAAACTACAAAACATTGTTTCAAGACATAAAAGAGGATCCAAGGAAATGGAGACACATTCTCTGCTCATGGATTAGGAGAACTAACAATATCAAAATGGTAATTCTCCCTAGAACTTTATACAGATTCAATGCGGTCCTTATAAGGCTACCCATGACATTCTTCAAAGAAATTGACCAAACACTCCTGAAAGTTGTATGGAATAATAAACCCCATGAATTGCTAAAGCAATCCTTGGGAAAAAAGAAGATAGGAGGTATCACTTTCCCCAACTTCAAACTCTACTACAAAGCAATCATAATTAAAATGGCATGGTATGGGTATAGAGCGAGACCTGTATATCTAAGGAATAGATATGAATACCCTGAAACACTCTCAAATATATGATCACTTAATCTTCGATAAAGGAGCAAAAATTGGTGGTCGTCCCTTCCCTCCCCCCTCCATCTTGTCGATCCTGGTGGCCCTGCCCGCGAGCTGCCCACGGCCAGCACAGGGCCTCACGGACGGCTGGGGAGGCTGGCGCTCGGCTCGCGCCGGGCCTAGCTGACCATGGAACCCCGAGGAGGGCAGATGGGTTTTGGGAGTGGGCCCGTCACCTCTGAGGGGTCCCGGAAGCAGCCGGATGAGACTCGCCCATCACTCTAGCCACCATTTTTGCTGTCCGGACGCTGCAAAACGGCCTCAGACCAGATCAACAGAGCATAGCCAGTTCGAGCCCAGGTCGCGTGGCCGCTTGCAGCCACGCGGTCCACTAAAATAGTGAAACAGTAATGTCTTTTAAGGCACTGCAGTCAACGAAGAGCAGGAAAGTTTGTTGGGAAGGAGATATAAAGAGGATAGAAATGACATACAGAACCCGCCAAGTGGTTGAGGTGCGGGAGGGGGAGGAAGGTGGGGACATTGGTGATGGGAGATGGGTTTGGACGGAGGGTGCGTGTTGGAACACTGTAGAACCAAAGCTCTACATGAACATCTTTCAATTAAAAAAAAAGGTGGAATCTTCCACAAACATGTGGGAATCAGAGGTTAGGTAAGACAGAGAAGGGAACAGTGTGCTAATATTTGTCAAAAATGATAGTGCCAGTCTAGAACTGAGCATTGAATATAGGAAAAAAAGATATACATGATGATCTCTGAATGTATGTATTGCAATCCACAATGTGTAAGAGAAGAGAAAAAGAGAAAAAAAAAAGGAGCAAAAATTATTAAGTGGAGCAAAGAAAGCCTCTTCAACAAATGGTGCTGGGAAAACTGGGCAGCTACATGTAAAAACTGAACTTAGACCTCCCTCTAACAGCATGTACAAAAGTCAGATCAAAATGGATTAAAGGCTGGAGCGGTAGCACAATGAGTCGGGCATTTGCCTTGCACATAGCTGACCCAAGTTCGATTCCAAGTATTCCATATGGTCCCCTGAGCCCTCCCAGGTGTAATTCCTGAATGCATATAACCCCTGAGCATTTCTGGGTGTGACCCAAGAAGCCAAAAAAATGGATTAAAGATCTCAACGTCAGACATGAATCTATAAAGTACATTGAATAAAACATAGAAAAAATGCTCTTTGACTATCACTAACACTATCTTCCCGTTCATCATCAATTTGCTCGAGTGGGCTCCAGTAGCATCTCCATATGTCCTGCCTCATGCTAGTAGAGGTCAAGGGCATCTGCTCGCTCCAGGAACATACAGAGCCTCAAACGATTATATTAGGTCATGGGAATGACCTAACATAATTGTTATTGGTATTTGGCATATCAAATACGACACAGGCAGCTTGCCAGGCTTGCCCTGTGGGTGGCATCTCTTGTACTCACCTCTAAATACAGCATTTATTGATGAACCGCATGGCCGCAAGCAGCCATGCGAGCTGGGCTGTGATAGGCTCGCCTGCTGGATGAAGTTCTGACAAGAGGGAGGTCCGGATGTGGAAAATGGCGGCCCTCATGGAGTGTGTGTGTGGAGGATCCGCTTTGGCTTGTTGCGAGGCTCTGCTGGGGTGGCAGGCCAGAACTAGAGCCCACCATCCCTTCCGGCCGCCTCGTGAGCAGCTGGGCACAGGGAGTGCTGGGAGTAGCTCTGCCCATGTCTGTGAGTCTCTGGATCAGCATACCTGGGCCAGATTGAAAAAAAAAAAACTGCTGCAGGTTAAAGGTTATGTTCAAAGATGAAACACCACTGACAAAGCAAAAGGAAGCAAAGATAAACAAATGGTGCTATAAAAAATCTGAAAATTTTTTCACCTCAAAAGAAATGGTGACCAAGATACAGAGACAGCCCACACACTGGGAAAGAATATTCACGCAAAGCCCATCAGATAAGGGGTTAATATCCATGATATATCAGGCACTTGTGGAACTTGATGAAGAAAACAGCCAACCCCGTCAAAAAATGGGGAAAAGAAATGAGCAGAAACTTCCAAAAAGAAGGAATTGAATGGCCAAAGGCCATATGAAAAAGTGCTCTTCATCATTAATCATCAGGGAGATGCAAATCAAAACAACAATGAGATATCACCTCACACCACAGAGACTGGCACACATCCAAAAGAGCAAGAACAACCGGTACTGGTGTGGATGCTGGATAAAAAGGGACTCTCATCCACTGTTGAGAGTGCAGACTGGTCTAGGCCTTTTGGAAAACAATATGAACATTCCTCTGAAAATTACATATTGAGCTCCCATTTGTCCTAGAAATAAATACCACTCCTGGGAATATTCCCTGGAGACCCAAAAACACACAGCAGAAACACTACTTGTGTTTCTGTATTCTTCACAGCTCAATTCATAATAGACAGAATCTGGAAACAACCTAAATGCTAGAGAACAGAAGACTGGATAAGAAAATGTGGTTCATCTACACAATGGAATACTTTGCAACTGTCAGAAAAGATGAAGTCATGAAATTTACCTGCAAATGGATGGACATGGAGACGATATTGCTGCATGAAATTAGTCAGAAGGAAAAGGCCAGATATAGAATAATTTCATTCATTAATGGGATAGAAATATATACCAGTTTTCTACTAATTGTGTAAAATGGTAACACCAAACTAGAACTCAGCATTGAATATAGACAAGGAGACATGTAAACCATAATGTCTGTAGGGCAAGCCACAATGTGTAAGAGAAGAGGAGAGAGAGAGACGAGAGAGAGAGAGAGAGAGAGAGAGAGAGAGAGAGAGAAAGACAGAGACAGAGAGACAGAGAGAAAAAGAAAAGAAAAAGTACCTGCTATAGAGGCAGGCTAGGGGTGGGTTTGAGTGAATGTGGGAACATTGGTGGTGAGAATGGGGCACTGGTGGAGGGATGGTTGCTGGAACACTGTATGACTGAGACCCAATTATGAACATTGTTATAATTGTATGTCTCACGGTGGTATAATAATAAAAATTTTTAAAAGAATTCTGAGAATAAAATATTTAAGTACTTGATGTTACTCACTGTACTGTCTCTCCAGCCCCTAATTCCCTTGTTTTCCTCAACTTGATGCCAAAGCAAGAAAAGAGTGAATATGTTGGAATAGGATGTCAAGTTGAAGGATAAACTTAGTTCTTTTTCTTTCAAATGTTGAAGCATTATTTAGTTATAAATTTATTTTTTTTCTCTTCTTGAAGTCTAATTCTAAGGTTTGACTAAGGTTGACAAACAGTAATCCATATGTCCATGTGTCAACTAGTAGTTAATATTCAAAATATACAAATAACTTCTAAATATAAACAATTAAAAAAGCAAACTACCTTATTGAAAATGGAAAATCAGGTGTCTGTGTTACAGAGAATGCAGGGAAGATAAGGTTTTCCTACAGACTCTTTTAAATGGAAATTAAACTCCTGGAAAATGTTACAGAGGTTGCAAGATCTAACAGATTCTTGTCTGGCCATCTGTCTTAAGTATTTCCGTTATCTTATTCTCTCGGAGAGGCTAAATTCTGGGGCAAAATTTTATGATGGGCAACTGTTAACTCCCTATTTATCAGAAAAAGCCCAGGAATCTGTAGGAAGTAAAAAATGCATGATGAACCAGTCAAAAACATTACCCACAGCAGCTGGTGACTATAAACTGAGGCTTCCTCTTTCAACACAACCCAACTAACATCTATGCCAAGGAGGAACATAAAATTAAAAAAAAAACACTTTACCATAAGAACTCTAAGTAAAGTCTAAAATCTGAAGAGATACATGGGGTGTTTAAGGGAAATCAATTCCTTTTAAGTACTCAGAAAAACATGGTAAATCTAAAGTACCAGATCTCAAAAAGAAGAATCAATGGTAGTACTGGTCACTTTGGTTCTAGTTCCTAGGAAGCTGGCTGGTCCTGTTTGTTCCCTTTTTATAAGTGGAAAGGCATGAACACTTCAATGACTTTGGTTTTCTAATATTTCTCCTTTGTAAAGGATTAAAGTCTGCCAGAAAGTTGAGTTGGTTCAATGACCTATTTATTAGAGTGAAATCTGTTTTTAGAACTCTTTAAAAGGTGACAGGGAATTCAAGTTTACCAAAAAGAACATTTAATAAATAACACCAGTGAAATCGGTCCCCTGATCTCATGTAAAGCAGAGGCTGTAAAGTCTTCATGCCAAGAGGCCAGAGCCCAGGTGTGATCAGATTTCCCAGGAGCACTGCAGATCCACTTAGGGAAGAAATTTGTCTGGATTTGGAATCCTTTAGCTTTTAACTCCATTCTGTCTAGATTCTTAGGACACTTTAGGGGTATCCATGCTGCAAAATCCAACTTCCTGTCTCTACAGGAAAGAAAGTCTTTAACAGGACTAATAGAATGAGTTCCTAATGAGGTCTCTCAGACATCAAGTAGACAGAGTGAATACACACTTTGATGAAGCAATGTGAGGGGATCAGAAACAACCCTGGTACCCCCAAATGTTCTGTTTAAAAGCCATGTGGGCTGAAATTTAAGTATACAGCATAATTTTGCAAAAACCAAACTATCCGTGACAAGACTCTGAATATGCAAAAGATTGATTATTAATTTGTTGGGTGCCTAATAAGTCAGAAGTCCCTGGACTTTGTGTTATAGACATTAAATCTTATCCACCACTACACCTCCATTTTCTTCAGATTTAGAAAGAGGTACATAACACACCACTAATAAGTGTGTGAAAAATACTTTCAACATTCTAATAAAATCCTTCTGAATTCCTCCATCATAGTAAACTACAGGCAATTATACATCTGGAAGTTGTGGTATAATTCCAGATGTATAATTGGAATATACATTATATTCCAATGTATATTGGAATATAATGTATATATACATTGGAATATATTCCTATATATATATATATTGAAGCTATTGATATAATATTGCAAAATTTTTTATTTTTATTTATATTTTATTTATATTTAGGAGCTATTGATATAATATTGCAAAAATTTTTATCTCAATAACATAATTTATGAAGAACAGCCACTTTTAGGGAGATACGGGACAAATTATTTCAGAAGGTAGTGTTCTAGTTACCAGAACTAAGTCAGATCAACATCTCAAAGGAATTAGACAGGCCTTATATAATAATAATAATAATAACAATAATAATAATAAAAATAATAAATTAGAAGATGGCATTCAAATAAATTGACAGTTGTATTTGATAATGTCTACAAGTCTTTCCTACATTGACATTCCATTATAAATAAAGACCAAATACATTTTAATAGGTCAAAATGAAGAGCTTTACTTCATAGAACGGCATTTTGATATTATTGGAATGTTTGCAGAAAACAGATTTCTATGTATGCAGACCAACTATCTGGTCCAGAACCTTTAAAAGCAAACAAATTCTGTCTTAAGCAAATAATCTCTCTACAGAAGACCCAAAATCACATTTTACAGATCTAATTTGTTTGAAACTCAAGACTTGCTGATATCTAAGGAATTATTTAAAGAGTAGACATCCATTGGAGGCACCAGAGATTTGTCAGCTTTAGTAATTCCTAGGTAAACTGAGGACTGTGAGATACATTTAAAATGTTGTAGATGGCTTACCTCAGAACTATCTTTTTTTAATAATTAATATATTATCATACCACCATGAGATGTACAATTACAAAGTTGTTCAAGTTTGGGGGTTTCGGTCACATAGTGTTTCAGCCCCCATTCCACCACCAGTGCCCATTTCCCACCACCAATTCCTCGATTCCCTCACCGCTCCCCATAGCCTGCCTCTACTGCAGGTTCTTTATCTCTTTTCTTCCTCCCTCCCTCCCTTGTTCTTGTTCCCTGGAGAATTTATCTGATTACCTTTAACCTTTGAACTTTCAAATTAAATTGCTCTGCCTTTTGTTTCAAGGTCACATACACAGAACAGCCTTCTTGGACTTTAATGACTTTTGCTTCAAGGCATGAAAACTAATAGTCTCCTCTAACATTTCTGAAATCATTTATATAGAGAGAACATTTATTTATTTATCACAGTTGAAAAAGACGGCTGTAGGGTGGGACACTGATGCTTAATGTTATATCTATCATACACATGTAAATAAAAACTTAAATGAAATACATCTTTACACCCACTAGGAACATTATATAAATAAGTAAAAAGATAAAAATGAACAAATGTTAGTGATGATGTGGAGAAATCATAACCCATACGCTCTGGTACAAATGTAAAATAGTGTTTTTAAAATATTAATAGTAAGTTATTTGATCTATAAATTTCACTTCTATGAGAAGTGTTGTTCTCATGAGAACTGGAAAACAAATGCTTGCGGTGGTATTATTCATGACATCCAAAACATGGAAACAACTCAATGTTTAATAACTGATGAGTGGGTAAAATATGAAATATCCATATGATGAACTATTATTTGATTATAAAAAAGGATGGCATACTGAATGATAAGTAAGTGAAACCTGAAAGTATTATGCTGCTGAAAGAAGAAAGTCAGAATTGTTTCATATACCACTTTGGACTATATATATGTCATATATATGACATATATATGTATATATAATATATATAATATATGTGAACAATAATGTGGGTAATGTACATTAGTGAAGGGACATATATATGACATATATGTGTCATATATACATATATGTCATATATAACATATATACACGTATATATGACATGTGTACATATATAACATATATACATATATATGACATATATATGATGTATATTTAAATGCCCACAAAAGGCAGTTATTTGAACTAGAGGATTTCAGATTAAATGGGGCATGAGTTTTAAGTATAGTGTTTTTTCTGAGGTGATAGAAATGTTTAAAAACTTGGGTAAGGATCATACAACTATATAAACTAAAACAATGAAGTACTAATGGATGAGTTGTATGGTATCAAAGTTATATCTCAATAAGGCCATTGTATTTTATATGGGGGAAAAAGAGAATTCTTTGGAAAGCTTGGCAGTAAGAAGAGTTTATCAGACCTGTTAGGGCATGGCTCTCAGATCAAACTGATGATTAATCAATATCCACAGCAATGCTGTTTTAAAGCCTTGTTGGGAAGAAAGCCATCAGTAAAAAGGGAGGTGGAAGATGTTTCTCTACTGCTTAGTGTTTGCTGCCTAGACCAATGAAACTGAAAAAGGAAACTCTTCCCATAGCAAGAGACCCATTCCAGCATCTCACATCCTGTGCCATTCTCTGACGACAGTTGTGTAGTCTGTCACCTCAAGAAGGCTGACGAGAATGGAATTCATCCAAGACAAAACTGGCAGAGACAGCATATTAGTTCAGAAATCGCTCTTTACCTCAGTGGCTTAAGAATTTTGATTCATTTGCTAACAGTCTATCTTTGATGATGTACAAATGCATGACTCAGTTTTGTGGCTTTTAACACCTCCGTGCTGGGAACTTATGAAGTTCACTTTACTTATTCCAGAGGCAGCCTTGGACCTTTGCCCAACCTTCCTTCTGGCTCCTATAATAGAGAACTTCTTGTAAGTTGGTCTCTTGGGAAAGGTCCTGAGATGCTGTCATTTCCCTGATATATCTTTATTTCTTGGAAAGTTTTCTGTCTTCTGAATATTCTATTAAAGAACAAATAATACGCTTTCAGATAATTTTTCCAGGATTTTCAATAATAAAAAATTGGATTAAAATATAATTTCTCTTAACCTTGTTAAGAGCAGCATAAAGAAAACATTCTTTCTAGTAGGGACTCATCAAGTTAGGGTTGTTAGGGTTTGGGGACCCATGAAACCAGACTGTCTCTTTGTCAAAAGTTCAGGGCACAAATGAATTCACACTGGCATTATGGCTCAAATTCTACAGGTTTTTTCCTATTAGAATTATCATAAAAATTTGGTCTTCAAAATGTTTCCCTCAATGCTGAAAGTAGATAAAGGAACATACATGATAATCTGTTAGGAATATACATGATAATTATTTTACATGATAATCTTTTTAATTCATGATATCATGAATATACATGATCATCTCCCCATAACTCCAGAAGGGGAGAGGTGTGTGTGAGAGAGAGGGAAGGATGAAAAGGGGGGAGAAGAAAAGTGCCTGCCATAGGGGCAGGGGGCAGGGTGGAGAGGCAGGAGGGAAATGGAGCAATAGTGTGGGTAACGACATTGGTGAGGGGACAGTGGTGGAACAGTGTATAACTGAAACCCAATCACGAACAACTTTGCAACTGTTTATCTCATGGTGACTCTATAAAAACCTGGTTCAACTCCTGACACCAGATGATTCCGCATGCACTTCCAGGACTGATTCCTGAGCACAGAGCCAGGAGTAAGCCCTGAACTCTGCAAGATGTGCCCCCAAATAAAAGCAAACCAAAATTCTCCTCAAGGTTTTTCTGTTTTCTTTTCTTTGTGGGTAACATCTGGCAACTCTCAGGGGCTCAGGAATTATTCCTGGCTCTGCTCGGTGGACCATATGGGATGCCTGGGATTGAACCCGGGTCAGCCACATGCAAGGCAAATGCCCTACCCACTGTGCTATCTCCCCGGCTCCCACCTCAAGGTTTTTCTGAATATCCTCACAGTAGGCTGTATTTCAGCAGCCTCTCCATGTGCTTTTCTTTCCCCTTGTGCCTCTTCTTATAGTCTCACAACTCACCTGGACAACTGCTGTGTCCACCAAGCTCTCTTTCTCTCGGTCATCGCCCATTCTGAATGCTGTCTAGTCCTGGGATTGCTTTTCATTGCCGAAAACAGGAACAGAACATTGTGTTTCTTTCACCCCATAAAGAGCCCCTATAAAACAACTTTCCAAAGAGACAGTCCAAGGGCTAAATCCCTGGAGGTGCTCAGGCACTACTGGAAGTGTCCAGAAGACACTTCCCCAATCCAAAATCAGAAAACAGCTTTTAGATGTATAGACAGACTATAAACATATATACTTTCTTATTTTATAATTCTATTTTTGTGGTGCTGGAGAGAACACTCCTCAAGACTTCACACATGACCACTGGTGAGTGACAATATGTTATACAATATTTTTTAAGTACTTCAGGGAAAGTAAACCAAAATCCAGTACATACCTCAAAAGTCTTAGACATCCTCCCAAAACCCTTTTCTGAGGTTAATCCAGAATAAAATCACAGTACATTTCAGTTTGATTGGTACTCATCAATCAAGGAGAGAAGAGAATAAAAATCTGCATTTTTAAATTTTTTGATTCGCAAAGAAAAGTTTTTATCAAGACAATTATTTTAAGTGTGTACTTAGATACTTAATTGTCAAAGATTTAGAACTATTGATGAAAGGTCTAAGAGTAAAGAATGACTTAAATGATCATTATTAATTAAATTCACCAATACATATTTATGATACTTAGATTTTTCACATCTTTATCAGGCTATATTTACAAATCAAGAGTATAAACCTCAACGTTTAAATTTATATGACTTTGCTAACTTCAAGGTGATGTAGGCAGGCAGACAGGGGGTCTCCAAGGCAATGAAGTTTCACCCTAAGGCTGTCCATATTCACATGTTTGGAAACCGGAACCAAGACTTAATAAGACCCTCAGTAGACCCTAAGGAATCGGATCAACCTGTCTCAGCCAGGCCCCTAATCTGGTTACATTCCAGGACAGAATATCCAGCAGGAACAGAGGTCTAGAAAAGGAGATTTTCAAAGAAGACCACTCCCAAAGTCTACTCCCTTGGCAATGGCCCTAGCAACCTAGGTTGAAGCTCCATGTGGGAGTAGCTTGGGGAGAAATCTATAAAAGCCGTCCTGACCAAAGGACTGAGCGCACATGCTGCATGGACATGCTGCCTGAGCCCACGTGGCCGAGCACATGTGGTGCCCGAGCACGTGTGTTGCCCGTCATCTCCCCTCTTGAGATGTGTACTCTCTCTCTCTCACTTTCCCTCCTCCTTCCCTTTCCTAAAACCTCCTTAATAAAACCTGTTTTACTTCACTGCTCGACTACTCCTGAAAATTCTTTTTCTGTGAGGAAGACAAGACCCTGAGGAAACCCTGGGTAAGGCCTAGGACTGACTTGCCTTTCATCAGTCCTTAGCCTGCCCAGCAGGTCCTGGGCGGTAGAGGCAGCTGGGGAGAAAGCGACCATCTCTCTCCCCTTCTGGCCTCACATAAGCCACCTGTGAGGCCCATCTGCATCAAAGGGAGCTAGTAATATTCTAGTTGCAAGTTCAACTCCTATTATACCTTAGTTTTGCACATCTTTTATATCATGGCCCTTCCTAAGTACAGTACTTGGAAGAGAACATGGTTACATACATACTTACAAATAAGGTTTCAATTATTAAAAGGCTTATTGATCAGCTTCAGTGTCACTGAAGAGGCCATATATTAAAACTTTACAAAAGTTATCTTTTCCATTTGTTTTTACACAGATGGCCTCTTGAATTCACAGCTTTATTTTAGATCATGTAAAGGTCAAATATAGCAAGGAAAAAAGATTCAAGTACCCTTTGTCATAATGGGTCTAGTCAGGTACTAGACCATCTTAACAGAACAAGTTAAGAGGTTATATATTTAGTTCTGCCAGTATAACCTAATCATTTATCTCTTAGTTACACGAGAGAGGCTGAAAAAGTCAGTAAAGAATACTATGATGAAATTTTATGTGTGCTTTCCTATCTATCCATCCCAGAGGAGGGGGAGGACAGTTATCTTCCTCAGTGCAAACCACCTGAAGGAATGTTTTAGAGTACCATGAGCACAGTTAGAAATGTATCCTTTGCAGTTTTGGAAAATAGAAACTATATTCAACTTAACTGGGGAAAATCTAAAGAAGTTGGATCTAGGATTGGGTCTACCCTTGGATAATAATATACAATAAGCGACTGTCAAGGGTTATTTGTTTGATACTCCCCATGTATCATATATGAATTCTCAGAAGAAGGGAAAATGAGATCGCAATGTGAGAGAAGTCAAGAAGTTTGCCTCGATGACTGAATGACTTCCAAAAAAGAAGAGCATGACCAGGTGTCACGAACAGAAGGTAAATCATAACCAACCACTGGATGTGGCACTGCCTGAGTCATAGGAACTGCAGTGAGTCAGCCTCGGTGATAAGATAGTTATTATAAGATCCGCTAACACACCAGTGAGAGATGTATCTCTGAATAGGAATAACCAGAAAATATAACAAACGTATCCGAGTTTGCATTGAAGATACAAGCTGAAAGAGTAATTAGAATAGGCAATAATTTCAAATTAGAAGTAAACTACTAGAGCCCTCTAACTTTCTCACCTAAAAAAACAAAATTACTATTTTTGTAGTCAAAATAGTAGAATAACTACTGTGGTTATCATGGTTGAAAGTTTTATATATATTAATCCATAAAATTGATTTTTATTTGCTTTCTACCAATATTCAGTGTGAAAGTTATACTTTTCTATACCTTCTCTATATAAAACATATAAAGAATTATGTGCTACTTAATAATGAAAATAAAATGAGTAGGGAAGATATTGTAATGAAGCAAAATTTTAGAGCAAATAAAATATCCAGGTATGCAATAGGATAAAAATAAGTTGAGGTAAGTATTGTAAGACAATACAAGGTTGCAAGTGAGTAATTAGAGAAAGTCAATTCATATCATTGTAAAAGAACACAATTGTATTATCATCAGTGCAGGATTCAACTTGAATAACTACACTGATTTAGTAACAGAGCTCTATCAGAGGAAAAGGAACTATCAATGAAAGTTCATTTGGGTCCAAAACTTCATCATTATATGTATTAAAACACCTAAAATTCCATTTTTCAACTTGGCATTGGCTAACTACTATAAAAGGGTCATTCTTTAATGTAGGGCAACATCGATTTCACAGACTGCAAAAATCACTTGTATGGCCCTGGTACATGTTGTGATGGACACGTTGTCAGTTGCCTATGGCTCATCTCCTGTACTGTAAGGGTCAATGATGATGCTATAAATATCCAAATGGTCACTGGGGCGGGAAGTGGGGGAGTATATCTTTCCTGCTAATGACTGACTTTTGTTTCTTTCCTAGGACTGAAACTTCGTGTGCACTTCATGCTCTTTTTGTCAATAAAAATACCAGAGAGTAGGGGCGGAGCGATAGCCCAGCGGGTAGGGCGTTTGCCTTGCATGTGGCCGGCCAGTGGTGGCCTGGGTTTGATCCCCGGCATCCCATATGGTCCCCGAGCACCACCAGGAGTAATTCCTGAGTGCAGAGCCAGGAGAAACCTCTGAGCATTGCCGGGTGTGACCCAAAAAAGCAAAAAAAAAAAAAAAAAAACAGAGAGTAGGGGGGTTGGATATGTGGCAGAATGAGATAGTACAGGGATTAAGGCACAAGCCTTGCATATGAGCACACCCCAGTTGATTTGTGGCATCATATGGTCACTAAGTACTGCCAGGAATGGTAATGGAGGCCCCCAAACACCACTAGGGTGACCTGCGTAATCCCAGGCATACAAGGTGTGAGCAGCACAGCACCCTCAGGTCCTGGCACTGAATTGCTAAAAGGTTGTTTATATAGTGCTGAGAGGCCTCTGGTTTCCCTGAGCACTGCTTGAGAGGCACCTGCTCCCCCTCAAGAATAGAGAGCCACACCCTAAATTACCTTTTGTAGGGACCAAAGTGATGCAGTGGGTACAGTAGTACAGAGCCTTGCATGTTTCTGACCCGGTTTGATCCTTGGCACTCCACATGGTTACTCCTGAGTACAGAGCCAGGAGTAAGCCTCTGTGACCCCAAAGCAAAAGAAAAATTATTTTCATTACTTTTAGTACTGTGAGTTTGGACTGGAAATGATAACATACAATTCACATAGATCATACTTTTTGAAATTATAAAGCAACATGGTTATATGTATTTACATTTATACAGTTACTGTCTTTCCACCACCACCAAAGTGCCCAAAGTCCCTACAACTATGCTCAGGTCACTTCCAGTCTGTCTCTCGCCCTCTTATTCCCACACTTGGTAGCTCTGTTATAAATTCAAGTGCAAGAGCATGCTCTCATTAGATATTATCCGTTTCCTTGCTTTGTTTCTATATATACTCATATGAGTGAGGTCATCTAATATTTGTTATTGTCTGATTTAACATACTATCACCGCCTCTAGCTCCATCCAAGCTGTCTAAAAAAAGCAGATTTTCATCTTTTTTATAGCTAAGTGTACTTCATTGTCTTTATATGTGCATATATACATATATTCATATTTATATCTATGTATATATACACATATATACATATATTGATATATGTATATATAAAGAAATATATAAATAAAAATATAAATATATAAAAATATAATAAATCATAAATATATAAAATTTTTTAATATATAAATTATAAAATTAAATATATTAAATATATTTATATATTTAATATATTAGTATATTATATATGAATACTGATATAATTATATATTAAATATATAAATCATAAAATTTTAAATATATAAATCATAAATATATAAAATACAATAAATTATGACTATATAAAATATAAATATGAATTATGAATATATAAAGTAAATATGAATATATAAATATATTTATATATGTATATGTACACATATATACATATATTTATACATATATTTATATGTACACATATATTTATCCATCTTCCCGTTAATAATCTATTTGCTAGAGCGGGCACCAGTAATATCTCCATATGTCCTGTCTCATGCTAGTAGAACCCAAAGGCATCCGCTTGCTCCAGGAACATAAAGAGCCTCAAACAATTATATTAGGTCACAGGAATGACCTAATATAAATGTTACTGGTATTTGGCATATCAAATACAACACAAGCAGCTTGCCAGGCTTGCAGTGCGGGTGGCATACTGTTGTAGTCACCTCTAAATAAAGCATTTCGTGTGAGCCGGGCTGTGATAGTCTGGTCTGCTAGGTGGAGTGGTGACGCGAGTGAAGTCGGATGTGGAAAATGGCGGGCCCCAGAGAGTAGGGGGAATGGTCTGGCTTATTGTGAGGCTCTGCTGGAGTGGCAGGCCAGGGCTAGAACCCGCCATGCCTCCCGGGCGCCTCACGAGCAGCTGGGCACAGGGAGAGCAAGTAGCAGCTCTGCCCCATGGCTGAGAGTCTCTGGTTCAGCATACCTGGGCCAGATTGAAAAAAAAAAAAAAACTGCTGCAGGGTGGCTGTCGATGATCTGGGCTGTGACAGTCTGGTCTGCTGGGTGGAGTTGTGACGAGAGGGAAGTCGGATGTGGAAAATGGCGAGCCCCATGGAGTAGGGGGTGGTCTGGCTTGTTGTAAGGCTCTGCTGGGGTGGCAGGCCAGGGCTAGAACCCACCTTGCCTCCCGGGCACCTTACAAGCAGCTGGGCACAGGGAGAGCAAGTAGCAGCTCTGCCCCATGGCTAAGAGTCTCTGGTTCAGCATACCTGGGCCGGATTGAAAAAAAAAAACTGCTGCAGGGTGGCTGTCGATGATCTGGCTGGAGCGATAGCCCAGTGGGTGGGGTGTTTGCCTTGCATGCGGCCAGCCTCTTCCGGCCCGGGTTCGATCCCCAGCATCCCATATGGTCCCCTGAGCACCGCCAGGAGTAATTCCTGAGTGCAGAGCCAGGAGTAACCCCTGAGGATCGCCAAGTGTGACCCAAAAAAGCAAAAAAAAAAATTCTCATACATATATTTATACATATATTTATATGTATACATATATTTATACATTTATATGATAAATACATATATTTATACATATAAATATATACATATATTTATACTGTGTGCATATATATAGATATATATCTTGTATCACTTGTCTCTCTACTGTTCATCGATTTGCTTGAGCGGCACCAGTAATGTCTCCATTCCTCCCTGTCCTGTGTTATTGTAGCCCTAGGGCATCTGCTTGCTACAGGAACACAAAGAGCCTCAAACTATTCATTCAGGTCATGGGAATGAGGTTCATCATCGTTACTGTTCTTGGCATATTTAATATGACGTGGGTAGTCAAGCTCTGCTGTGTGGGTGGGATAGTCTCGGTAGTAGGTAGGCAGAAAATAGCTGCCATCATGGTGTGGGAGGGTTCGTCTGGCTTCTTCCAAGGTTGTATTGGGATGGCTGTTGGTCAGGGCCAGAACTCGCCCTCCCTCCTGGATGCCTCATGATCAGTGGAGCACAGGGAGAACCAGTAGCAGCTCTGCCCTGTGTGTATCTGTGTCTCTGGTTCGGTCATACCTGGGCTTGGAATAGTATATATATCACTATCACTATCTTCCCGTTCATCATCGATTTGCTCGAGCGGGCCCCAGTAACATCTCCATATGTCCTGTCTCATGCTAGTAGAGCCCAAGGGCATCTGCTTGCTCCAGGAACATAAAGAGCCTCAATTCATTTCGGAATGAGGTCTATAATTGTTAATGGTATTTGGCATATCAAATACAACACGGGTAGCTTGCCAGGCTCTGCCGTGCAGGTAGCATACTCTTGTAGTCATCTCTAATCCAGCATTTATTGATGAACCACGCGGCCACAGCGGCCGTGCGAGCCGGGCTATAATAGGCTGGTCTGCTGGGTGGAGTTCTGACGAGAGAGAAGTCCGGATGTGGAAAATGGAGGCCCTCATGGAGTGGGGGGTCGTCTGGCTTGTTGCAAAGCTCTGCTAGGGTGGCGGGCCAGGGCTAGAACCCACCATCCCTCCTGGGCACCTTGTGAGTGGCTGGGCACAGGGAGAGCAAGTAGCAGCTCTGCCATATATATATATATATATATATATATATATATATTATATATATTAGGCTACATACGTATCACTATTTTTTTATCCACACATTGGAAACTTGGGTTATTTCCATACATTGGCTATATAAACTGCTGCAATAATAGATATGTTTATATATTTTAGAATTTGTTTTTATTTTTATAAAATGAGACTCAGGCTCTTGCCAAAATGCAGAGATTGAATACATTTACCGTCTCCTCTGTTCTGGTCACATTATCAGTTTCAAAAGAGGAATCAAAGGACCAGAAACTGGTGGTAAGGACTTAAGAGACCCAGGACCCTCTAGGTCCTTGTGACCAGCAATCATTTGTATATTCATCTATTTTCCTTTTATAGACTGGTATGCTTCCTTTCACTAGTGTTTTCTCACTAAAGTTACTCACTGATAGTTTCAGCTAATTTTCCACAGTGGCCTTGACTTTCGAAAGGGACTTTTCAGTTCTACTTCCAATTACCATATTACTCTGGTTCAAAGATATTAATTCTATAATGTGCTTTCATTTTATTGAGATTTAGTGGGTTTGAAAAGGACGTATAATCACATAGATACATGTACTGGTTGCATGATACCCTGATTTCTGGTATTTAAAGTTACGAAGAGCTCCTTGGAATAAAATAAGTAGAGGGACTTGTAATTTACATCACAGTTAATTAAGCCTTCTTGTCTTCTTAACAAAACAGATCATAAAGTGCTGGCCAACCCTGGGAAACAAGTTTGGCAAATCCCCATTCATTCAGATCTGGATGTAACCTAAGGCTTAACAGCACAATGGCTGTGTTGCTGTCTCCAACAAGGCTGAGGTATGGCAATTTCTCCAAAAGATTCTGGGAATCAGTTGACTTATGAGGTGTCAATAAGAAAAAAGACTGGTTATTTTTTTTCTATCTGATGATGATTCTACACTACGAAATTATGACCAGATGACTACATGGGAAATCATGTCCACATTTGGTCAATTCTTGTCCGTTAAGTCATTTGTTTAGCTTAGAGTCTTTGAAACTCAGCTAGTATGAAAAAAATGCCTGAATAATTCACTAAATTGGTTCAGATTTCCGGAAACATTTAACTCTCTCTGACTTGTGAACTCAAGTCACACTGATGTTAGTTTTCAAACATGGACTTGGCCTTAAAAGACCTAAGGATGTCAAAGTGGGAAAGAGTCTAAGAAGGGCCTTTCCCTGCTGCTAGTTCATGAGCAATTTTCATTTTTCTTTAAAAAAATTCATGCCTCTGAGTACCAAGAGGTTGCTGGCAGATGTAGTTTATATTAAACAGATGGTTTGTCTGTAATTAAATACTTGTCCATGGCTGGATCCAGTGCATTATGAATGCTGTGGGAATATAAGCCAGTAGTTAATGAATGTGGACCATTTCCAGGAGGAGGGTCAAAGAGAAAAAGTTTTATATGTAGTTTCAGATGAGATTATTAGAGAGGCAAATAAAATGTGACTATTGAATGCTGACAAATTCCAATGGAAAGAAATGCTGAATTAGTAAAATAATAGGAATTAATAAACAGGAAGATTCCTTGATGGGTAAACAGAAAAGAGAAAAATCACTAAATATGTGTGTTCAGGTTCATAACATAGAAACCACAGCTTGAACGGAAATATTTAAAACTGCAAAAGAGGGCCGGAGAGGCAGTCCAATGGGTAGGGTGTTTGCCTTGCACTCGGTTGACCCAGGTTTGATTCCCAGCATCCCAATGGTCCCACAAGCACCGCCAGGAATAATTATTGAGTGCAGAGACAGGAGTAACCTCTGAGCATCGCAAGGTGCAACCCAAAAATAAAAATATAAAACTGCAAAAGATGTCACATACGCAATGCTTTGATATAACTAATTTTTAAATAAGTTTAGAAAAGCACTAATTGTATATATAACTAAATGGCTCATATCTATGTATATCACTGTATCACTGTCTTCCCGTTCATCATCGATTTGCTTGAGCGGGCCCCAGTAACATCTCCATATGTCCTGTCTCATACTAGTAGAGCCCAAGGGCATCTGCTTACTCCAGGAACATAAAGAGCCTCAATCCATTCCGGAATGAGGTCTATAATTGATACTGGCATTTGGCATATCAAATACAACACGGGTAGCTTGCCAGGCTCTGCCATGCAGGTAGCATACTCTTGTAGTCATCTTTAAGTCCAGCATTTATTGATGAACCACACGGCCCCTCGAGCCGGGCTGTGATAGGCTGGTCTGCTGGGTGGAGTTCTGATGAGAGAGAAATCCGGATGTGGAGAATGGAGGCCCTCATGGAGTGGGGGTGGGGGTCCTCTGACTTGTTGCCAGGCTCTGCTGGGGTGGCGGGCCAGGGCTAGAACCCGCCATCCCTCCTGGGCGCCTCGTGAGCGGCTGGGCACAGGGAGAGCAAGTAGCAGCTCTGCCCCATGTCTGTGAGTCTCTCCCTGGGCAGAGTAAGGACTGATAAAAAGCAAGTCAGTCAGTCCTAGGCCTTACCCAGGGTTTTCTCAGGGTTCTTGTCTTCCTCGCAGTAAAAGAATTTTTAGGAGTAGACGAGCAGTGAAGTAAAACAGATTTTATTATGGAGGTTTTAGGAAGGGGAAGGAGGAGGGAAAATGAGAAAGAAAGTACACATCTCAAGAGAGGGAGATGTGGGCAACACGTGTGCTCGGGCACCATGTGTATCTATGTATATATATATATATATTATATGTATATAATATATGGATATATGGATATATGGATATATATATTATTTTTCAGCTAAGAGTTTATACCCAGAAAAGCAAGTGCTCATGGATTGACTCCTGGCTCTGCACTCAGGAATTACTTCTGGCAGTGCTTGGGGAACCATGAAGGATGCTGGGGATTGCACCCAGGTCTGCCACATGCAAAGCACATGCCCTGCCTACTGGCAATTGCTCAGTCTCAGCTAAAAGTTTATAAATGTTTAGAAACAAAATTTTGACTATAAAGAAATCCCCAGGAACCATAAACCTATATTTTATTTATTGGACTGCTGTGCAGCATAAAAATTCCCTCGTGTTTACAGTTCTAAGAGTATGAATATATAAAGAGATGAATATAATCCAGAGCCCCTCTTTTTAGTTTTAGCTCCCTGATAAATTGGGATATATGAAACTAATGTAATGACCAGTCAAATACATTTTCCATATGGCTAGAATGAAAAATAAGACATGAGATCAGTTATCAGATATATTCAACATGACATGACCAGACTGGAGAATCTCAGCTAATAGATCACTTGATCACTTGAATCCCGTTATTCATCGATTTGTTCGAGCGGGCGCCAGTAACATTTCCATTGGACCCTATCACGTGCCAATGTAGCCCAATGGCATCTGGTTGATTCAGGAATATGAAGAGCCTCAAATCTTTGCTTCAGGGTCTTTACAAGGAAGTCTTTACAAGGAAGTCTGACCATCTTGTAGGTGGGCGGCCACGTGATCTTTTGACATCCGTGGGATCTAGTCGGTAATGGCTCTAGTCCAGCTGTTGTCTCCAAATCACATTACATGTCCAGCCCATCTGATTTTCGATGCCTTGGCAAACGAGACAGCATCCCTGTGTGTGTGTGTATGTATGTGTGTGTGTGTGTGTGTGTATATATATATATATATATATCACTGTCACTGTCACTGTCTTCCCATTCATCATCGATTTGCTCGAGCGGGCACCAGTAACATCTCCATATGACCTGTCTCATGCAAGTAGAGCCCAAAGGGCACCTGCTTGCTCCAGGAACATAAAGATATAGCTGCTATTTTCCAGCTAATAGATTCTCTCAGTAAAACCTTAAGAAAAGTGCCTGATTACCTCAAATGGTCAACAGAACATCTGTGAGCATCCTTGGTGAGCTCACATTACAGGACTTCTCCTTCAGCTGAACGTTCCATTTCCTGCTCATTTTGTCTCCTGTAAGTGGTAGCCTGTTTTCCCCAGCAACAGGGCTCACTGACAATTCTTCTCATATTGCTTCATCAATAACTGGGATCGAATTTAGCTGTGACTAAAATGTGGGTCTAAGTGAAAACTGAAGTGATTTTGAACTGTCTTTTTTTATATTAAATGCTAAATATTTTGGCAAAAGGAAACCTTTATACAATGATTAATTTATGAAAAAATACAAGATGAATATAATGAGGTTATTATAGCAGTTACCATATTTACCCCAGTCCTAGCAATATCATTAAAGGTTTCACATACATGCACACTCTAATGTACCACTACTCCTCCCTCCTTTCATCCCTCTCTGTTTCTTTTTTTAAATTTTTTTTATTTTTACAATTACAAAGATATACAATTAAAAAGTTCATATTTGGGTTTTGGTCATACAGTGTTCCAACACCCATCCCTCCACCAGTGCCCATTTCCCAACAGCAACGTCCCCGGTTCCCTCCCCCTTCCCCAGCCCTCCTCCATGGCAGGTTCTTTATTTCTTTCCCTTTCTCACTCTTTCTCTTTTCCTTCCCTTCCAGAATATGGTTTACAGAACATACATTAAAGGGTTGTCATGTGTATCTTTTTGCCTCTATTTAATGCTCAGTTCTAGGTTGGCATTAGTACCCTTGACAATTGTTAGCATACTGTTCCATTTTCTGTCTTACCTAGCCTCCTAACTCACACACGTTTGTGATAATTTCCACCTTTGACAAAACCTCCTGATATATGTTTCACTTAACCTTGGATATTGGTATCATAATATGTACATATATATTTATGTCATGCAAATAAATGCAGTCATTCTGTATCTGTCTCTCTCCTTCTGGCTAACTTCACTCAACATAATCGTCTCCATGTACATCCATTTATAGGCAAATTTTATAACTTCATTTTTCTAACAGCTGCATAGTATTCCATTGTGTAGATGTACCAAAGCTTCTTTATCCAGTCATCGATTCTAGGGCACTCTGGTTCCTTCCAGATTCTGGCTATTGTGAATAATGCTGCTATGAACATAAAAGTAGGGATGGTGTTTCCGCTGCGTATTTTTGGTTTCCCAGAGTAGATTCCCAGGAGTGGTATGGCTGGGTCAAATGGAAGTTCAAGTTCTAGTCTTTGGAGGAATGTCCATATTGTTTTCCAGAAAGGCTGTACCAGCCGGCATTCCCACCAACAATGGATGAGTGTCCCCTTTTCCCCCCACATCCACGCCAGCACTTGTTGTTGTTCTTTTGAATATGTGTCAGTCTCTGTGGTGTAAAGTGGTATCTCTTTGTTGTTTTGATTTGCACCTCTCTGATGATTAGTGATGATGAGCATTTTTTCATATGCCTTTTGGCCATTCGAATTTCTTCCTTGCTGAAGTTTCTGTTCATTTCTTCTCCCCATTTTTTGATGGGGTTGTTTGTTTTCTTCTTGTAAAGTTCTACCAGTGCCTGATATATCCTGGATATTTAAACCTTATCAGATGGGTATTGGGTGAATATTCTTTCCCATTCTGTGGACTGCTTTTGTATCTTAGTTGCTGTTTCTTTTGAGATGCAGAAACTTTTTAGTTTCATGTGGTCCCATATGTTTATCTTTTCTTCTAGTTGCTTTGTTAGTGATGTTTCACCTTTGAAGATGCCTTTAGCTTCAATGTCGTGGAGGGTTTTTCCTATATTTTCTTCAATGTACTTTATGGATTCAAGTCTGATATTGAGATCTTTAATCCATTTTGATCTGATTTTTGTGCATGGTGTTAGATACAGGTCCAAATTCATTTCTTTACATGTCGCTGCCCAGTTTTCCCAACATCACTTGTTGAAGAGGTCTTTCTAATAGAGGGATTTGTTGGACTCTTCTTCCACTGAAGATCAGACATAGGCTATCGAGATAAGATGTCAGTAAGCTTTGGTACAGTACTGCATTGGGAGGGAATATAAACACATCAGAGTGACAACCTGGCTCCTGGGAAAACTGACCTAAAAATCCTACTGGACAATGTCTTTACCAGTAAAGATCAGAGGGGAAAATGTGCTAGCTAACTTTAGCTCAGTGCTCGACTAGTCACCTTTCTCTGTTTACATAAAATCAAATGTCAGATTGAAGTCATGAAATAGCAGTCTATTTGTTTTTTCTAAATCATCTTTGAAAAAAAAGAAGATAACTCTGCTTGTTAGGAAAGACTAAACACACTCCCACTATTCTGGGTGTCCATGCCAAAGTGTTAATAGGGATCTCTTTCCAGGGAGGTCTACAAACAAACAGGGATTGTGTGCCTGCAGGAGTGAGGGCTACTCATTCCAGCTTTCTGGAAGGATTTTAAATAAGGAGATGAGGGACAAGCCACAGAGGGTGATTGAAAAGCTGCTGGTGGAGCCAGGTCCTGAAAATGTCATACGGACAGAAGACCCTAATACAGCTCAAAGTCCAGGGATTCTGAAAGCAAACTCACTCAAGTAGTGTCCTTTGAGGACTTCAACTGGAAAAGTAAACTGAGCTTTGGCAGGTCAGATACATTTGGGGCAGTATATTTACACATAACTATTTCTGTAATTGGAGTTGATCATACTTTGGTATTCCAGTGTAGCTCAATTCCTGTGCCCTCAGGCACACACGGGTTTATGTAGAAAGGTTTATGTCAAGGGTTTGTGGTGTGTGTGTGTGTGTGTGTGTGTGTGTGTTTATATGCATGTGAAAGAGGTGTGGAAACGAAGAGAGAGTGAGAGAGAAAAAAAAAGACAAAGAGGAACAAACATTTAGGGATCCTTCTAGATAGACTATCTTACCTTAGGTTGAATATATAAACAAATCACAAAATACTTTGTAATACAGAAGCCATAACACTAAAAAAAAATGAAGGAATTTTCCTTAATCCATAATTTGATAATATTTCTCTTGGTATATTAAATGTCTCATTCAAACTTCCAAATCCTGATTATTTTTCTCTCTTTTGAAGTATCTTATTTTAATTCAATACTTCAAAACTTTCTGCAAGTACATATTATATAAGCTATTTTATCAAAAACGTGATCAGGAAATGCCTACGTCTGTGGCATACCTTTATGGTCATGGATTCACCAGTATATACAGTAAATATAACAGTTTATTGTGCATCAATTATTCTTTAGTATGATCACTTAAAAATTACAAATAAAATATGTACTATGCTGAATGTACCTTTACAAAATTAGCAGAGAACTTTATGCTTCTTGGGAGACAGGAAATCTCATGCTTCTTTCATAGTTATGTCTTTAAAATGTGAATCTATAAAAAGCAAACTTTTAAAAATAATTTCACATAATTGCAAACATGCCACAGATATATCCTAAACCAGTCAGTCCTGATATTGGAACATTCACCTGGATGGGTTGATGTCCCAGAGTAGAATCATTGTTCTCAACTAAAATGGCATGTTATATAATATGATATGATATGATATGATATAATATAATATAATATAATATAATATAATATAATATAATATAATATAATATTATATAATATGTATCACATACAACCCAAGTACTTTAAACTTATTATACTCTCTCCAGTCTCTAAAATTAATTATTTCAATGAGATTATCACATATGCCAGCTGAGATGGGCTATAATGCTACTGATGGAGTCTTCTTCCAGTAGAAGTGTATTCTGTCTATATTGAAAGTCAACTGTTTGGTGTCACAGCCTTCATCAATCATCTGCATGTCACTTTGCTGCAGCTTCTAAATCGCCACTTGCTACTTCACTTTAAACTTTTACATTATGGAGACGGCTACTTTGCTTAAACCACAGAACCAACTTCTGCTAACCTCAAAGTTTTCCTGGCAGCTCTGTCATCTTTTTCAGTCTTAACAAAAATGAAAACATCTAAGAGGCTTTCTCTGGATTAGACCTGGTTGAAGGGAATATTGTGGCTTATCTGATCTTCTGTCCAAACCATTGAAGCTTTCTCTACTACCAACAATAAGACCATTTCACTTTCCTGTCATCTGTGTATTCACCGGAGTCACACTTTCCATTTCCTTCAAGCACTTTTTCTTAGCATTCACAACATTCTGTTTAGCATGAAAGACTTAGCTTTAGCTTCTCTCAGCTTTTGGTATTATCTTCCTCCCTATGCTTGATTGACTCTAGCTTTTGATTTAAAGCTAGGGTTACACAACACTTCTTTTAACTTGAACATTAGAGGCCACATGCAGTTGTGTCTTAGAGGACACAAAGACTGAAGAAGAGGGGAGAGAGGAGAAGATCAGCTGATGGAGCCATAAAACACCACACACATTGATCAATTAAGTTTGACATTTTACATGGGTGTAGTTAGTGACATCCTAAACTAATTATGTTAGTAAAATCAAAAATTCTTAAGACAAACCAATCAGAGATGATATGATCACTGTATCACTGTCTTCCCGTTCATCATCGATTTGCTTGAGTGGGCACCCAGTAACATCTCCATATGTCCTGTCTCATACTAGTAGAGCCCAAGAGCATCTGCTTGCTCCAGGAACATAAAGAGACTCAAACCATCCCATCAAGTTATGGGAATGAGGTCTATAAAAATTTTGATATAGTGTAAGAATTTTCAAAATGTAACAAACAGGACTTTTGGCCTTTTCGCTTTGACCTTTTCCTCCTTCTTTTGGGTAGGACTCCTCTCAGGTTGTTTCCAGATTCTGGCTGTTGAGAATAGTGCTGCTATGAACATGGAAGTGCAGATGGCGTTTCTTCTGTGTGTTTTGGGACTCAGCTTTCCCCGTTGAACCCCCTGCACTCCATGGACCACGAGAGAAACTTCGGACCTGAGTCCACCATCCCGATGGAGCCTCGGAGGAGGCCAGAGAAACTCCCACACCTTGCTGGCAGCGATCTGTGTCACAATCCACACTTTTGCAGCTGGTAAGATCTCCCCCAGCATATTAATCCACTCTCCAGCCCACAGATTAATCCAGTCTCCAGCCCAGCTTGTCAGAAACCCAGCCTACAAGGACCCGCCCTGCAGAGACCCGCCCTTCAGAGGAGAGTATTTCAAACCCAGGAATGCTTGAGCCTCAGACACAGGTACACCCGGCAGAGCAGAAACCAGCTTTCCCGTTACTGTGCGGCCGCTGTGCGCTACTGCTGATTTACCTCAAACTACCACAAATATTCTACCCATCCCTCTGAGAGAGGCCCCACAAAGCAATGAGAATATAGTGCCCGCATGGCAGAGCCTGGCAAGCTGTCCGATGCGTGTTCGATATGCCAAACCCAGTAACAAAAATGTTTATTTTCCTGACCCGGAAAGAGCCCTTAATACGGCAGCAGTAAGAAAGGCAAACAAGCAGTGCCTGATAAAATTTCACGGCTGTCCTAGGCTGCCAAAGCGAAGAAGGACTAAAATGACTGTCTGTACTTTCAATGCACGTACACTGGCAGCGGAAGCATATATTGAGGATCTGATGCTGCAAGCAAGAAAGATCAAATCACGACATCATTGGTCTGACTGAGGCGAGGAGCCGTCAGTCGCATCATGCTGTATTTGACACCGGAGAAGAATTGTTCCCTTGGAACATGTGATGAAAAGAGGCGTCGGTGGCATTGGTGTCCTTGTCAACCGCACGAACATGGCTGTCAACATTGATTCATTTGAATGCCTAACAAACCGAATAGGACGATTACACTTGAGGAGATGTGGCCCACTGCCAGCAATTTCTATCTTCATTGTCTATGCACCAACATCCACATACAAAGAAGATGAAATTGAGAAATTCTACATGGAATTGGAGGAGTTCTATAAAAGATCACACCTTCTACAAGATCATAGTCGGTGATTTTAATGCCAAGATAGGACCGAGAAGATCGGCTGAAGAACTCCACATCGGGACCCATGGCCTAGAATGGAGCGAACAGGGTGAGAGACTATCTGAGTTCATCATGTCCACCAAGACTATTCATGGGAACTCACAGTTTCAGAAGGCTGAAGGCGAAGCGTTGGACATGGGAATCTCCTGGTGGACAGTTCCACAATAAAATCGACCACATCATCTTCAATCGACGGTTTTGTCTGACCGATGTTGCTGTCGTCCCCCAAATTCCAGACAGGATCGGACCACCGTCTCCCTTCGTGCAAAATTCTACTTCCCGCCAATGGGGAGAAAAGGCTGCAAAGTTTAAGAAGAGAACTCCCAGAGACGACCACCAACTGGGAACTCTTTAGCACCATTGCAGCAACATGGGAAAGATACCATCATTGATGACATCGATGAAGAATACAACCGACTGGTTCAGCACCTCCATGATTGTCGCGAAGAATGCCGAGAGAGAGAAAAACACAAAGGGCGCTTGTCTTCAGAAACTCTCGAGCTCATTCACCAACGTGGCAAGAGCGCGAGCCTCAGGAGACCAAATGCTAACGTCCAAGCTTGCTAAACAGTGCAGAGAAGCGATAAAAGCAGACCTCAAAGACAGAAGAGCAGAAATACTGGAAGATGCAGCAGAAGCCGGGAAAAGTATTCGCACTGCCCGCCTGTCCTTCGCCAACTATAAGACCAGGATGACTGCCCTCCGGCCCCCTGATGGATCTATCACATCTTCCAGAAAGGCAATGGAGAAGATTATCCAGGACTTCTACTCAAATCTTTTTGATAGCCACATCCACCTGCCCACATACCAAATTCCACAGGATGGATACGTCATTCCCAACGTTCTCCCTTCTGAAATCAGACATGCCATCTCATCGGTAAAGAAGGGAACAGCACCAGGCCCAGACAAAGTCAGACCCGAACATCTGAAGAATCTGCCATCGGTGCTCATCAATACACTAGCTCGGCTCTTCACCACGCTACCTGTCCGAATGCAAGGTGCCCTCCCAATGGAAAACCAGCAGGACAGTTCTACCTGTTCAAGAAGGGAGACATTCACGACATCGGCAACTATCGCCCCCATCTGCCTGTTGTCTGTCATCTACAAGCTGTTTACACGAGTCATCCTGAACAGGATTAGCAGAACACTAGATGAAGGACAACCATGCGAGCAAGCGGGTTTCGGAAAGGATTCAGCACAATTCGACCATATCCACACAGTAACCAAGCTCATTGAGGTTTGTAGGGAGTACAAGATGCCGCTCTGTCTCACGTTCATTGATTTACAGAAAGCCTTTGATTCTGTGGAAACTGAAGCAGTCATCGAAGCCCTAGTCAAAACAGGGTGTTCAAACCCAATACATCAAGATCCTTCGTGAGCTGTATTACGGATTCACCACCAGGATCTCACCATTCTACAAAGAAGTGATCATTGATGTCAAAAGAGGGGGTTCGACAGGGTGATACCATCTCACCAAAAACTCTTCAGTGCCACCCTCGAGAACATCATGAGACAATTAGAATGGGGGAAGGAATGGGAGTGAAGATAGATGGTGCGGCAACTACACCACCTCCGCTTTGCTGATGACATCGTTCTAATAACACCAAACATTAGCCAAGCGGCACAAATGCTGGCTGACTTTGACCGAGAATGTGGAAAGGTAGGTCTACAGCTGAATCTGAAGAAAACTATGTTCATGAGAGAAATGAACTAGTTCCAGAGGCCCCATTCTCTCTCAATGGAACAAACATCTCTGAATGCAGCAGTTATGTGTACCTAGGTCGAGAAGTCAACATGATGAATGACCTAAAACCTGAGCTGCGCAGGGAGGAAGAAGAGCGGCATGGAATGCCTTCAAAGGCATCGAAGAAATAGCTAAAAAAGGACAAAGAACCTCCGGCTCCGGGCACATCTCTTTGACTCCACCGTTCTCCCTGCATTAACATACGCCTCAGAGACCTGGGCCCTACGAA
>JAJIBD010022504.1:0-53874 GCA_021461705.1 Cryptotis parvus
TCTCTCTCTCTCTCTCTCTCTCTCTCTCCTCCCTTCTACATACTGTGGCATGTAATACATACATTTAGGGGCTATCAAGTATATCACTTTGCCTACATTTAATGTTCTGTTCTAGGCTGGTGTTACTCATCAATTATGGTTGACCTGGTGCCTCTGTCTTACCTAACCTCAGACCCCATTAATAAGATTCCAACCATTGACAAGTCCTTCTGACACTGTTTCCTGGCCCTTGATTTTAGTCTCATACTATTTTTATATCCACAAATGAATGCAGTCATTCTATGAAATATCATTTCATGTTACAAGACAAAATGTGATGAGCATGTGAGGGAAAGTCACATCCCACGACTACAGACTCCACTGTTCTTGAGGTCAGTACCCAGCTTCTCTGTGATTGGATCATAAACAATAAAGATTCCATGTATTAGAATAAATTTCATCATAATTACTTATTTATTCTAATGAGAGCATTACTATTTACAAGTTAAAAAGCATATTTCATGGTCCTCATTTTGACCTAACTCTGAGAATTTCACACCTGTCCTGATGACCTTATATTTTCCTACAAAGTTGATTTATAAATTTACTTTCTTTCTTCATTTCACTATCACCTGTTTCCTGCTGTCATCGCCTCCCATTTTCCAATAGGGACCCCGCCAAGGAGAATTGGTAGAGGGGGTAGTGGAGCCTGCTTTCAGCAACGCTTTAGCATGCAGATATGACATAAAAGTTTTCCATGCCCTGGCCTGGCAATGCTTAGGTATCCCAGTCCACAGCCACCAATTATTGGGGATGATGTAGTGTGAGGGTAAAACTCAGGGTCTCACATCACGATCACGATCACGATCTTCCCGCTGATCATCGCCCATAGAGCTGGCACCAGTAATATTCCCTTCCCTATGTCCTGTCTCATGCCAGTAGAGCCAGGGGCATTGGCTTCGTTACAGAACATAAAGAGCCTCAAACCATTATGGCTAGGTCATGGAATGACCTAATGTAATTGTTACTGAATTCCAGTATATCAAATACAACACGAGAAGCTTGCCAGGCTTGCCGAGCGGAGGCAAACTCTTTTTAAAGATTCCAAATAGAGATGAGTTGATGAACCTCATGAGCCGGGCTGTGATGGGGCTGGTCTGCTGGCGGAGTTCTGACGAGAGGGAAGTCCAATGTGGAAAATGGCAAAGTCTGGTGGAGGAGGGTGGTGTCTGGCTTGTTGTGAGGGCTCTGCCGAGGGGTGGGCCAGGGGCTAGAACCATTTTATGCCTCCTGACTGCTCTAATGAACGGCTGTGCACAGGAGAGCAAGGAACAGCTCTGGCCCCATGTCTGAGAGACTTGACCAGCATACCTATCGGATTGAGGAAAAAGCTGCTGCAGGGTGGGTGTTTCTGTCTCACATATGCTCTGCATATTCTCTTAGAATGTCATCTATCTCCCTGGTCCCTCTTCCCATTCTTTACATGTTTTCATGTCTATGTTGAAAGATGCTGAGCACTGCCAGTAATGGTACCTGAGCAAAATCAGGAGTAATCCCTGAGCACTGCAGAGTGTGGTCCCCCAAAATGGGGGAAAAAGCACACTGCACAACAGTGTACTATCTAGAATAAATTAGTCTTTATATTAACATCCCCAAAGTCCCAAATAAAGCACTAGTGCACTAAACAGAATGTCATATACACCAGTGTTCTTCAAACTGTGTTACATCTATGGCCCTGTACTCCATCCTATGTGCTGAACATGGACCAGCTAATATAAACATGGTGGAAATTCAATTTGTTTTAAAACTTTCTATACTTACAGAGTGTACCAGTATGTAAAGAAGTAATTGAAGACCACTGATACACACTCAATGTAGTATATGGGCACACGGTATTCACTGTATTACTTGGTAAGTATGGAAGAAATCTGAGAAGGATGCTGAAGCATAACACTATCTTCTTTGTGTGTGTGTGTGTAAAAGTGTGATGTGTCAGCACCTGTCTCTCTTCACCAGTTAACATTTCCCAACATCATTGTTCTTAGTTTCTTTTTCTGTCCCTGCTGCCTCAGTGGAAGGTAATTTTTTCTCTCTCTCTCTCTCTCTCTCTCTCCTCTCTCTTTCTTTCCTTTTCACCTTATGGCCTGCAATACAGATAGTGAATGGTTATCATGGATATCCTATCCTTTTATCTACTTTCAACACTCAAATCTAACTCAGTTTTAATGCTGTTCACTTAAACAACCCTGACTAATTCTTATATCACTAGCACTATGACAGACATTTTCTTAGATAAAGCAACTCCTATAGTCCCTTGAAACTAAAAATCCCTGTTTTTGGGCCGCAGGATAGCCCAGTGGGTAGGCATTTGCCTTCATGCAGCTCCAATCTAAACTCTAAATCCTCTAGCATCCCATATATCCCCGAGCACTTGGGAGTAACCCTGAGCATAGCCAGGTGATGAGCCAAAAATAAAAACAAAAAAAAAAATCCCCTATCTGTAAAAACTTCCAAATTAGAAAAATGAGTTTACTCAAGAGTGGAGAGATGGAAAAGGAGGGTACTAGAACATTAGGTCATTGGTAGAAGGTTAAATGTGGGCGTGGTGATTGTGGGTTTTAGGGAGCCATGAAAGACTTAATGCTTAAATTACATAAACGTAGCTTTTATATATTGGAGTAACTTAAGTAAAAGATAAACTCTAAAATGATAAGTAGGAGTTCAATAGGTAAATGATTTTTACATTTATATCTTCCCTCTCTATGTATACATATTCATATCCCTTTATCTTTCTTTTACTTTTTTTGTGCCAATCCACCAGAATCTCAAGAGCCAATTAGACCAAAAGATTAGACTCGCAGCTTCCTTAAAATTTGTAATTATGCCAGTAACTGACGAGTCAATGATTTTAGACTAGCTCTCTTCTGGTAGAACTCACGAGAGTGGAGTCTGATTTTTGTAGAAAAATGGCAGCCTCTCAGAGGTAAATTGGCCTCATTGCAAATCACTCAACCAGAGATCCAGCTTATCAGTAGTAACCACCCTGCAGCAGATCACTCTCATAAGCCCAAAAGGCAAGGTATGCTGATCCAGAGACTCCCGCACATACTTGAGAAGAGCCGCTACTACCGGCCTCCCAGCCCAGCTGGGATCACAAGGTGCCCAGGAAGAACGAAGTTCTAGTCCAGGCCTTCCACCCCAAAGGCCTCACAAGAAGCTAGAGGACCCCCACACCATGAGGGCCTGCCATTTTCACATCCAGATTCTCTCATCAGAAGTCCACCCAGCAGAAGAGCGGATCAACAGTAAAGGCTCAGTGGCTCCTTTAGTGGCCACGTGGTTCCTCAATAAATGCTACATGAGGTGACCACAAGAGTATCTCACTCCATGGTAGAGTCTCCGGCAAGCTACCTAGGCCCATTTGATATGCCAAATACCAGTAAAATCATAAACCTCATTCCAAGACCTGATGGGAACGGTTTGAGGCCCTCAAGTTCCTGGAACAGGCAGATGCCCTTGGCCTACTAGCATATGATAGATATAAAGGAGATGTTACTCGGTGCCCGCTTTTGACCAAATCAAAGATGATCTAAGGGAAGACAAATGATACAAGTGATCACAAGTGTTACCAACAACATAGCTAGCTCAACCAGGGCTTGAAGCTAATGGATACTCCCAAATTCAGTGTCATTCAGAAGAAGAATATTTACAAGCTTTTACAGACTTTAACTTAGAGCAGACCCAGCCTCAGCAGCAGCCCAGCAAGTGGGCTGCACGGTTCATCAATAAATGCTGGATTTAGAGATGACTACAAGAGTATAGCTACCCTCAAACGGCAGAGCCTGGCAAGCTACCCGTAGTGGCGATTTGATATGCCAAATACCAGTAAACACATTAGGACCTCATTCCATGACCTGATGGAATGGTTTGAGGCCTTTTATGTTCCTGGAGCAAGTAGATGCCCTTGGGCTCTACCTCATGAGACAGAACATATGGAGATGTTACTGGTGCCCACTCGAGCCAATCGATGATGAACGGGAATACAGTGATACAGTGATACAGTGATAGTTTTGCTACAAGTTGGGGGTCCGAACTCCAGATTCTTTTCTGGATTTAGAGTTAAAAAATGGCATTTTCACCTTTGTTTGTGTGTCATCAGTTTGAACATACATATCCCACACATAATCAAAGTGGAGCCAAAAAGCTAAAATGTGCACTCCTCCCAAAGATGACACTTTGGTCCGCATTGTAGAAGCTGAGACTTCCCTATATGGCAGCAAAAAAATAATTTGAGCAATAATACAATTTGCCATATCTCCCCTATGGTTCAGCTATGTTGGTTCCCCTATCTATTTGACTTTTCTTAGCAAAAGCACCTTCCTGTTCCATGGTTTTAAGTAAAATATCTATGAAAACAGCATTATTATTAATGGTATTATTAATGTTATCATAATGTTATTATTAATGTTTGTTGGGCACCACTGACCACCCACTGCCCGTTGCCTTCCTGCGCATGTGCAGGGTCCTGTGCCAAGCGATGTACTAGGGTCCTGTGCTCCCACGCATGCGCAGAGTCCCTGGCGTGGTGCGATTGGGCTTTCCTCCAAATCAGGGCATGCTCTCATCAGCTCTGGGAATTGCACCGCCAATGGGAAGCGGGATACATCGACCCACACCATTTGCTACAGCCAATGGGAAACGGATACGCCGAATAGCATAGTATAAAAGCAGCTTGCACAACGGGTCTGGGTCCTTCTTCGCCACCACAAGTTCAAACCTAAAGAGCTCCGGTAAAGCGTGTTCTCAGAAGAATCCTGTTGTGGTCGCTCTTCATCACGGGTGGTCGAGGGCGTCTCACAAGTGGTGCTGAAACCCGGAATCGCAACATCCAGGCACTAGGCAAGGACCCCGGTTTTTCCGGGAGGATTCAGAACTTAGAAGCGCGGAGCTGCGGCGCCGGTAAGTTCCCCTCCCCGGATAAGTAACAAAGTAACATATAGGCAGGTTTGTTTTTGGTATTGATGGAGTAGATACTGCAGTCCTTGTACTTCTTATTTTTGTGCTTGGAGCCCTGCCATTATGGAGAATGATCCGCGCCTGTCTGAAAGAAGACAGATGGCGTAAGCATTCATCCCCGAGGAAACAGGAGCGTCTCGCAGAAGCTACCGGAAAGCATGTCCGATTTAAATAGTAAAAGTGGAGGAATTAAAAAGGGAATGGAGCAAAAACAAAGCAAGGTGTACACAAAGAAAAACAAAGGCCTGATCAGGGAAAAAAAGTAACTAAGCTCTCCAGGACTGTATTCAGTTCTGGATAAATTTAAACTTGTCGATCTCAGAATCTGAGGAAGAAAGGGAAGACATGTTTAATTCCGAGGAAGAGGCAGAGTTAGAGGAAACTGTTGTGGTATATGAGAGAGGGAAAGGTATGATCTGAAGCTACCAGATTCCCGCCATCACTGTCACTCGTATCACTGTCTTCCCGTTCATCATTGATTTGCTCTCGAGCGGCCCCCAGTAACATCTCCATATGTCCTGTCTCATGCTAGTAGAGCCCAAGGGCATCTGCTTGCTCCAGGAATATAAAGAGCATCAACCATTCAGGAATGAGGTCTATAACTGTTACTGGTATATGGCATATCAAATACAACACGGGTAGCTTGCCAGGCTCTGCCATGCAGGTACCCCCTCCATATAACCCGCAAAACAACAATTATGCAAAAAGGTCTCAGCACCTTCAGCTGAGGACGCAAGCCTCATTCCTCATAAAACTTGGAGAAAATTGGCTTGGCCTTTCCTGTATTTCAGGATGCTACCACACATAATCGGTTCCATCAGC
Source organism: Cryptotis parvus (assembly GCA_021461705.1). Lineage (NCBI taxonomy): Eukaryota > Metazoa > Chordata > Mammalia > Eulipotyphla > Soricidae > Cryptotis > Cryptotis parvus. The sequence continues at coordinate 5,818 of JAJIBD010022504.1, forward strand.
CAGTGGAATATAAGCAACTTAAAGATTTGGCTGAAGCAACAGAAGTTATGGTGTTTCTGCGAGCTTTACCATAGCTCTTGTGGAACGCTTAGCCCAAAATGCCATGACACCTTTGGATTGGTTCCATATAGCCAAGGCATGTCTAAGTTTACTTAAATTTTCTAATTTTGAATGACGAAGGCCGATCAGCTGCCAATCGACATGCCAATAATGTTGTTCTACTAATATAAAAGTAAAATGGAAAAATGACTCGCCTCAGGCAGCCTCCCTGGGGAAGTGGCCTGGCGGGCGGGCTCCTGTGGGTCGTGGTAGAGCCCCAGGTCTTGGCAGAAGGTGGAACCCACAACCCCCAGAAGTCCGAGTGAACCGAAGTAAACCGTCATTTTGAACTCTCACACCGCCTGACTCCACCTCAGGTAACCTCCTGGGGTCCGTGGTATTTGGATAACAAATGGTATGGACCGGATCCTGAAATGTCAGGATCCAGGGGACTGTTTGTGTTTTTCCACAGGACAAGGAAGATCCAATTTGTGTACGGAAAGACTGCCACACTTCATCTGTCAAGATGACCAGAGACCCCGAGCACCGCCAGGAGTAATTCCTGAGTGCAGAGCCAGGAGTAACCCCCTGAGCATTGCTGGGTGTGACCTGCAAAAAAAAAAAAAAAAAAAGATGACCAGAGGCTGATCATTCTGACGTTGCTGATGAATCTGCAGCAGAGCTTCGAAGAAGGAATGACTTTGGGTGATAACCAGGACATGACCGATGCCAGTGCCAGTATGAGAAGTCAAACAACGAAAGCCAAAATTACTGTGAAATATCTTGCGGGAGTTGGTTGAGGAGACGGAGGCAATTGGATTGACATTGTTACTCTTTCACGCCACCCAAGTTGAACCCATTACCCTTGGGGATTTTACTGAGTGGATGCTTTCTCCGCCTTTAATTTCTTTAAGGAATGGGTGGGGTGGGAATTTTAGGGTTCAATCTGCTGTGTCGGCGTGTTCCTTTGCCTCTGGTTGTTATGCAAACTTAGAGCACGTCATGCCCAGGATAAAGCTGTAATCATACAGGCCATGGCAGGCTCGGAGTATGCGCATCTCCCCAGGTTTGTCTTGCTAGCCTGGGGAGATGTTGGCGCCACTGACTCCACCCACTGCCACGCTGCCTTCCTGGGCGCATGCACAGGGCCCTGTGTCCAGCGCATGCACAGGGTCCTGTGCCCACGCATGCGTAGAGTCCCTGACGTGGTGTGATTGGGCTTTCTCCAATCAGGGCATGTTTCTTCATTCGAGCTCGTATCGACCTGCACCGCCAATGGGAAGTGGACACTTGACTCACACCATTTGCTCCAGCCAATGGGAAACGGACATGCCGTATAAAAGCAGTTTGCACAACGGATCTGGGTCCTTTCGCCATCGTAAATCTCAAACTAAAAGAGCTCCAGTAAAGCGTGTTCTAAGAAGAATCCTGTTGTGGTTGCTCTTCACCACTGGCAGTCGAGGGCGTCTCACATATGTTAAACAGTAACAGTAACAATAATAATGTATGAACATAGCATATAAATAAAATCACAACTACTATTTGTTTCTCTCAGGATTTAATTAAAAATATTAAATTATCAGCTGGAAACATAAATTCTATAAATTGCAATTCCTGTCACCACTTTATAGACATACCTTAAATATATTCTCTTAGGAAAGTAAGAGAATCAGTCATTCTGTGGAGACTGAAGCAGTCATCAAAGCCCTAGCCAAACAGGGTAATCAAACCCAATACATCAAGATCTTTCATGAGCTGTATTACGGATTCACCACCAGGATCTCACCATTCTACAAGGAAGTGATCATTGATGTCAAAAGAGGGGTTCAGCAAGGTGATACCATTTTACCAAAACTCTTCAGCACCACCCTCGAGAACATCATGCAACAGTTAGAATGGGATGGAATGGGAATGAAGATAGATGGTCAGCAACTACACTACCTCCACTTCGCTGATGACATCATTCTAATAACACCAAACATTAGCCAAGCAGCAAAAATGCTGGCTGACTTTGACCGAGAATGTGGAAAGATAGGTCTAAGCTGAATCTTAGCAAACTATGTTCATGAAAAATGAACTAGTTCTGGAGGCCCCATTCACTCTCAACGGAACAGACATCTCTGAATACTAGCAGCTATGTGTACCTAGGTTGAGAAGTCAATATGATGAACGACATAAAACTTGAGCTGTGTAGGAAGAATAGAGCAGCATGGAATGCCTTCAAGAGCATCAAAGAAACAGCTAAAAGGACTAAAAACCTCCTGCTCTGGGCACATCTCTTTGACTCCACTGTTCTTCCTGCATTAAACTACGCCTCAGAGACCTGGGCCCTACAAAAGCAGGATGATAATGCTATTTGGGTCTCCTAAAGAGCAATCGAAAGAGCTATTTTTGGAATATCATGCCTCAAAAAGTGAGAAAAGAATCCAGAGTTCCAACCTTCTTCGACGTTCCAGAAACAGGGATGCTGTCTCATTTGCCAAGGCATCAAAAATCAGATGAGCTTCACATTTAATGAGATTTGGAGATGACCACTGGACTAGAGCCATTACCGACTGAATCCCATGAGACGTCAAAGGTCATGTGGCCACCCATCTACAAGATGGTCAGACTCCTTCATCAAGACCCTGAATGAACAGTTTGAGGATCTTTGTATTCCTGAAACTAGCAGATGCCATTGGGCTACACTGCCACTTGAAAGGGTCAAATGGAAATGTTACTGGCACCCATTCAAGCAAATTGATGAATAACGGGATGTCAAGTGATCAAGTGTTCAGGTGGGAAAGCAATTTCCAACTCAGTTTTAATACCAGTACCATCCTCCATGCATTCCCTGTTGGTCTAAGGTAGCATTATTTCTCTGACCCACCCATTGGAAAATATTTTCTACATCATTTTTACATCTTCTGTTTTCTCTGTGTGCTTTGAGATCTCCTGTCATTTAAGACACCTTTATAAGGGTTGGTTCCCTACTTTCACTTGAATCTATTCCCATCCAAAAATTTATTAACTATACAATCTCCCTACACTTTCTACTAGTATATCTCATAATTTGGAAATTTAACTTTTAAGTGTATACCTTTAAAAATTCTAACACATATGAACAAAGAAATGTAAGAATCTTCATAATGGGTTAGAATAGAATAAAAACCAAGAATATATATGCTTAACCATCATCAATGTAACTTACATTATCTAGTATGCACACTCTGGAAAAGTATATACAAGAGCTAATATGAAGAAGCTAAAGATACATCTATTAATATGGATGATTTTCATGTAAAATATTCAATAAAATTTAGAGTCACAAGAATATAATTAACCTGAAATCATTTTTGAAAATAGTTCAAACATTCTAACAGTATAATGGAATTTATAAATACATAAATATTGCCATGCTTACTCAGCAGCAGAAGGACAGTAGGGATGAGGAAAGGAGGTTACCTAGAAAGGAGTAAACAGAGGACATCATGCTATTAATAATGTGTCTTTTCTCAAAGTTTATTATATATACACAAAGAACTTTTTGTTCATTTTTAAGTTTTAGTTCTTTAACCTGTTATCAATAGTTAATGATTGACTAAGCGCCTTAAATGCCGCTGAAATAACCTCTCCATTCTAAAATCTCTGCAAATTTCACATTGGTCAAACTCACCTTTCTAAAAGATCGTTTATCTTTATTTTCTACTTTTTAAGAAGGATAAAATAAAGGATATCCTTTATTTTATAAGGATAAAATAAAGCAATGCATATGGGACAGTGCATATAAAATAAACTCAAAATGTCATTCACAGCAATCAATAGCCTCTCTATTTCTATTCTTTTATCCCCTTGCTGATACAACTTTCTTTTGCTACATGTTTACTGTAAACTTACTTCCCATTCAATAATTAGTTCAGGGTCAACAGTGCTGATGCAGTGGTTGAGATGCTTGTCTTGTACTTACCCAATGCTGGCCTAATCTCTGACTCTGCGTATGGTTCTCCAGCAAAGAGCCAGAAGTAAGTTGAGCACAGCTGAGTGTGGCCCAACCACCCACCTCATGGCCCAAAGCAATATGTGATACACCTATCTTGTATTTATTTATTATTATTTATTTTTTGCTTTTTGAGTCACACCTGGAGATGCTCAGAGATGCTCCTGGCTCTTCACTCAGAAATTACTCCTGGCGGTGTGTGGGTGACCATATGTGATGCCAGGAATCGAACCCAGGTCAGCCCTACCCGCAGTGCTATTGGTCCAGCCCCCTCCCTATCTTTTATTGTCAAGTTTAACTAGAATAAATGGTCTCTCCTTTCTAGAGCTATTACTTTCTATGAAAATTCCTTGAGTCCGTGTCCACTTTTCCTACATTCCCCAGGAGCAAGTTCCATCTATTTTTTGCTCATTTTTTAGCTCACCAGCTTTACTATATTTTTGTCTTTTTTTTTTTTTGTCTTTTAAAATGCTTCTTTTAACAAATATCTGTCATTCAACATCAAGGGGATAAGAATTTACCACCCAGTATCATTAATTTTCCTGTTGTTGTCTTGGAGCCACAACCAACGATGTTCAGGGCTTACTCCTGACTCTGTGCTCAGCAATCATTCCAGGAGATCAAAACAGGGTTGGGCCACATGCAGGCAATGCATTAACTCTTGTACTGAATCTTTGGCTCCAACATACCATTTTAAGGTAGTCATTGTCAAGAATTGTTTCAAGCTAGCATTTGCTTCCCACAGCTTCATGATGTTGAAGAAGCACAAAGCACCTGGTCAAAAACAAACTGTTGCTGAGAACAAGATTGGCAGCCAATGCCACAAATTTTTCCTCCTGTGGGTTCCTGTATTCCTACCCACCATTGGATAACACTTTGGGCTGTAGTCTGCAAGCGTCTTTTTCCTTCTCTCTAGCAGAGACACTGTCTTCTCAAGAGTGTTTGCTATACAAATGTCCTTGGAAATATATACCTTGGGGAAAAGGAAAACAGTGCATCATAGGATTCAGAGCTAACTCAAAGGTCTGAGTGAATATTTTGCATTCTGGAAGCCTAGGTTATATCCCCAGCCAAAACAGAAACAAAAAATATGGCAGAAGTGTGGAAGATCCCTATTGTAAAAATTTTGGAGAGCACAAGAAGTATAGTTTATTTTTTCTCTTTATTATATCACCATGAGATAGACAATTACAAACCTATTCCTCTTTCTAATGCCATGAACAAAACACAGATCAAAATGGATTAAAGATGTCAAAATCAGATCTGAATCTATAAGATACATCAAAGAAAACATAGGCAAATCCCTAACAGTTGAAGCTAAAGGCATTTTTTTTTTGCTTTTTTGGGTCACACCCATCAATGCTCAGGGGTTTCTCCTGGCTCTGCACTCAGGAATTACTCCTGGCTGTGCTTGGGGGACCATATGAGATGCCAGGGGATTGAACCCGGGCCAGCATGGGCCGGCAAATGCCCTACCCACTGGGCTATCGCTCTGGCCCGCTAAAGGCATTTTTTAAAGATTAAACACAACTGACAGAGCAAGTAAAGCAAAATAAACAAATGGGACTACATAAAACTAATAATCTTCTTCACCTCAAAAGAAAGGGTCACCAAGATGCAAAGACAGCCTACTGATTGGAAAAGAATATTCACCAACGCCCATCTGATAAGAGGTTAAGATCCAAGCTCTATAAGGCACTGGTAGAACTTGACAAGAAGAAAACATTCAACCCCATCAAAGACTGGGGAGAAAAAATGAACAGAAACTTGCTCAAAGAAGAAATTCAAGTGGCAGAAAGGCATATGTAAAATGTTTTTTATTTTCTTCCTCTCTCCCTTCCTATCTTATTTTTCCTTCCTTCCTTCCTTTTTCTAATTCTCTTTCTTCACATTATTTTTATTTTTTACTTAATTTCTTTCCTCCATTCTTTATTTCCTTTTATTTTTATGTTCTTTTTATATTGTGTATGTGTATCATGCCCACTAGGTATGAACTAGGTATGAACTAGGGCTATTCCAGTTCTGTGCTTGAGGGTTTCTACCAGTGGCCCCTCAAGGTCTTGAAGCAGGAAGCCTAAGTTTCCCTTTGCCAACCTGAGAGAAGCCCACAGTTTCTCCTTGCCAGCAGTTCCAGTTCCCCATTGACCTACCCCGCCTCATCCTAAGGCCCTATCTTTAACATTCCTGGCTTCCCCAGGATCATACAATTCTCTTTGGAACCAAGAGTCACAGACCAAGATAATAAACAATACCTGAGGCAGATAGCCAGAAAGACCCAAAGCAGCCAGGCCACCCCTGAAGATTCCTGGCATTCTCTGTAATACTTGGTTGGTAATAATGCAGGGAGGCCTTTAAAATAGCCTACACAAAATCACTTACTTTAACTTAGTCCTATACTAAGTTCCTCCCGCAAGGGGAGTTCCTTTCCTTTCTCCTCTACTCTCCAATAAACTTTTCTACTTTCTAATTCTGAGTCTGAGCATCTTTATTATTCAATGTTTTCATTCTTGAAAATATTGAAAAACCTGGGAATCGCGACTGAACAGAGACCAGCAGCCGCTGCTTATGCCTCGCCTGCATCAGTCTCATCATGCCAGGGATCAAGTGTTCTCAAGGATGCAAAGCACACACACTTCATTTCTTGAACAAACATTTTCTTAAAGGACCAAACAGTAACTCTTTTTAGACCTACAGACATAGTTTTTGCACTTATAACTCAAGAGTGCCAGAAGCAGTTTGTAAAGCAGTGGGTGTGGCTCTAATTCAGTAAAAGTTTTATGTAAAAAAACTGAAAGGTAACAGTCTCTTCTTCATTCCTTGTGTTTGTCCTATTAGTAAACATATAATGAAAGAAAGATTTTCTACAAAAGAGAACAAATCCAAGTGCCCTAGAAGTCAGCTTACCTACATCACCCAAAGAGCCAATGAAGTGGCAGCTGAGTAAATGAGGAAGAATAGCAGAAATCGTGCACATGCTGCCTGAGCGCATATGCTGCCTGAGCCCATGTGCCGCCTGAGCCCACGTGGCTGAGCACATATGCTACAGCGCACATGTGTTGCCCTCATCTCCCCTCTTGAGATGTGTACTCTCTCTCTCATTTTCCCTCCTCCTTCCCTTCCTAAAATTCCCATAATAAAATCGGTTTTACTTAAAAAAAATAATAGCAAGAGATGAGCTTAAGAGTTAGCTTTAATTCTGTTGAATTATTTACTGTACTTGCTTGCCCTGGAGTTTTGTATTGTTAATGAGGGATTGTTTTTCTCCTTCCTATAAGCTTTTTGCATATGCTTATGCTAAGGGACTTTTTTGTATAGACACAGGAAGATGGTCAAGGTGGTACATTTTAAGTTAATCAACTCTGACTTAATTGCTACTGAGCTTTCACCATATTTCTTAACTGTAAGCCTCAGTATACTTATTCTATTTATATTTATTCTAACTCCTCACATCCCCAAAGAGGGTCCCATCATGGGACTGGATGGAACCAGCAAAAGAGATCATCAAGGATTCAAAAGTGGGACAACTAATGTTTAGATTGCAAGACCATAGAATATGTCCTGCTAGGGGTCAAATTTTTAGTGCAACATCGGAACAGCTCTATTCTGGCCTAAGATAAACTGTGGATTGCATGCAGCCAGAGCAGAGCACTTAGGACTGCTGCCTTGAATTCTGAGTTTTTTGGTGAAAGGACCCTGAGGGCATTAAATATGATAAATCTAGCTAGAGGAAAGTTGTCTGAGTCAGATGATGTGATCTCACCAGGAAAGTTCACCCTATGAATTTAATCCTAAGTGTATATAAATGCCTATCTTTCTTACTATGTTTATACAAGAATGATTAGAAATATTATTGAAATGATTGTTTACTGGCCAAGGAGATAAAAACAACACTATACCTATAGCCCACAGAAGCAGGGGCGTGGCCCCCTGTGGATTTTGCACCTGGTCTTACCTCCCTGTTTTGGGAAAAAAGAGCCTTTGCCCTTTGGTAATGCCCTGCCCCCAACCTCTGTATAGAATTGATTTTTAGCAGTTTGGGGTTCAATGCATAGTGTTTGTGTGGAGTGAGTTGGCGTAGGAGTGTGTGGACTTAAAGCCGTGGATTTTCTAGACTGGTGCCCATGCTTCTTTGTGCATCCGCCAGAACATGGCTAGGGAATCTGACAAATCCCAATACTGTTGGAGACCCCGACAGGCCCATATTATCCTAATTTTTAAATCCACTGACTTGACTGTTTAGGACAAATATTCTCCTCCAAAATGTTTTAAATGGGCTAAGAATGGAAAAAAGACAATTTAGGATACTTTTAAGATGATCAAAGCAGAATTTGTTTCTGAGACTAGACAGACAGCAGTTAAATTCTGGGTAAATCTCAAAAAGCAGAATCAGTAGTACTTGCTGGGAAATGGGATATGGGATATTTCAAATGTAAATTCTGCATTTTATGATGCAAATTATGGAGTTATTATTCCTGTAATTTCCTGGTAACACAATAGAGTAGTCCCAGAATGAAATAGTACTTAGAGAGGGAGTAGATCAAGGCAAATATGGAGTTCTGCATTGGATATTAAGTAGATACTATTATGTTTATGAGAATAAGCTATGTACTCAATAAAGTTGCTTAAAGCCAGTGCTGTGATCCTAGTAGTCTCTTCAAATGAAGTCAGCTTCCTCTCCTCTACTCTGTAAGATCCAACTTTATGGCCAATATAGACAGGGCTAGAATTTTTGATTCAGATAATTTCTCTAGACAATAGCACAAAATGATGACAAGGGCCCTTTGTCCAGACTTCATCTGATGAAGGACAAATCCACCAAATGAAGAAGGGGTTGCCTGACTATCAAAATGCATATTCATTAAATTCTTTATCAACTGTCAGCCCAGAGGGAGGATGACAGATTTTTAACAAGATAATTTCAGGAACATTCTCTAAACATATTGAACTAAATTGTCCCTGGTGTGTCTGAGCTAGTGCCAGCATACACCATCTATATCTTGAGTTCTCCCCAGGGCTACATCATGGGGTCAACAAGGGGCCCCTTACACTGCTTAAAAACCAGTGCACAAAGTCTACTTGGAGGAGAATGCAGAGTTTTCTCACTCTACAAGTGAAAGAATCACAGAATTGCAGCTGCTGCTCATCCCAGCTCTATCTCACACTCTGACCTTATTCCTCTGAGTAAAACACTCATGAGTAGAAGGCACCTTGGCTTGGCTCATGCTTACTTTTAGAGAATCATTTTAAAGATGTCAGGCTTCATATAATACATGTGAATAAATGAATTAACACACAGTTGAATTCTACCTGTCATGCAATTGTATATATTTAATGCTTCTCTTCATTATTTGTCACAAAAAGCACATCAGAAAAACTTTGAGAATGTTCTCAGATTCAGAATCATGTACTTTCTTGTGCTTTAATGTTGGAAGAAGCTAGGTTGGTTACTCACTAAAGTTCATAAGGTTTCAGGATAAAAACAGCTCTGTCTCTTTGAAACATTTTAGGAAGGATGGAATATTCATCTGGAAGTAAAAAGTAAAACCTACTTGTCACAGAAAGACGGCATTGGCCATGGTTTGACATAATTATAATGTGACTCAACCCAGGGAACGCTAAGCTGACAGTTTTAGCATTGGAGACAGAAATAAACTGGACAAAAAGAAAAATAATTTTTAATAAGTCCTAAAGTAACAAAGGTAGATTTGTTTCTGGAAACAAAACTATCAAAATTGTGCCATAAAACATTAGTACAAATTGGGATATTGGCATAGAGAAGTAGTAGTACATACAACATTAAAATTCAATTAAGGAAGCTCACTATATCGATTTAAACATATTTTGTGTCAAGTATAATGTCCAGGTTAAAAGTGATAATAACAAGGAATTATAATCTCCTATATAAAAGAAATTCATTTTTTAGGTAGAATTTTTATATATATGATTTTTGGTTTTTTTAAATTTTTTTATCTTTTTTTAATAATTACAAAAATGTTCATTTTTGGATTTCGGCCATGCAGTGTTCCAGCACCCATCCTACCATTAGTGCCCATTTCCCACACCAATGTCCCAAATTCCCTCACCCCACCCCTCCCCTAGCCTACCTCCATGGCAGGTTCTCCATCTCTTTTCTCTCTTTCTCTCTCTCTTCTCTCTCCTCCTTCTCTTACATATTGTGGATTGTAATACATTTATTTAGAGGTTATCATGTTATCTTTTTGCCTGTATTTAACGCTAAGTTCTATGTAGTAACAGACTTTCAACAATTATTGGCATACTGTTTCCTTCTCTTACCTAACCTCTGCTCCCACATGTTTGTGGTAATTTCTACCTTTGACAAGACCCTCTTCCAAGTTTCACCTGACCTTGGATATTGGCATCATAATATGTATATATGTATATGTATACATATATATGTATATATAATTATGTCATGCAAATAAATGCAGTCATTTTATATCTGTCTCTCTCCTTCTGGTTAATTTCACTCAACATGATCCTCTTCATGTCCATCCATTTATAGGCAAATTTCATCACTTCATTTTTCCTAACAGCTGCATAGTATTCTATTGTGTAGATATACCACAGCTTCTTTATCCATTCATCAATTTTCGGGCACTCTTGTTGTTTCAAGATTCTGGCTATTGTGAATAATGCTGCTATGAACATAAAAGTAGGGATGGTGTTTTGCTGCATGTTTTTGGCTTCCCAGGGTATATTCCCAGGAGTGGTATGGCTGGGTCAAATGGGAGTTCAATTTCTAGTCTTTGGAGGAATGTCCATATTGTTTTCAAAAAGGCTGTACCAGTCGACGTTCCCACCAACAATGAATGAGAGTCCCTTTTTCCCTGCATCCACACCAGCACTTGTTGTTCTTGCTTTTTCGGATATTTGCCAGTCTCTGTGGTGTTAGATGATATCTCATTGTTGTTTTGATTTGCTCTGATGACTAATGATGAGCATTTTTTCATATGCCTTTGGCCATTTACATTTCTTCCTTGTCAAATTTTCTGTTCATTTCTTCTCCCCATTTTTTGATGGGGCTGACTGATTTCTTCTTGTAAAGTTCAACCAGTGCCTGATATATCCTGGATATTAACCGCTTATCAGATGGGTATTGGGTTAATATACTTTCCAATTCTCTGGACTGTCTTTGCCCATAATGCATTATGAACAAAGACAGTCCAATAATATATATAATATTATTATATTATATATAATAATATAATATATAACAACATATTATATTATTATAATATCATATAAAATGAAATTCAGAGTTATATAAATCAGAGGGACTGAAGTTAGGACAGAGAAGGGACCACTGTGACAGTGGTAGTTGAAAATGATCACTCTGAACAAGAACTGAGTTGAGTGCTGAAAGGAGGGAAAGTAAAATATGTGACAGGTTTTTGTAACTGTATTAAAAAACCCCAGTGCCTAAAAAAGAAAAAGGAAAATGAGAGAGAAAAAGAAAGAGTCAGAGTCTGCACAGAGGTCAGTGTGGGGGTGAGGTGAGGCAGGAGGGAAACTGGGAACACTGGTGGTTGGAAATATACACTGGTGAAGGGATGGATGTTGGAACATGTACGACTGAAAGTCAATCATGAACAAATTTGTAACTGTATATCACAGTGATTCAATTAAAAATTTTTTGTTTGAAAATAAACAGAATAGAATTACCAACATGAAACAAAGTTGATTTAGCAGTTTAACATCATCACCATGATTGACATCACCTCGCAGACATGGGGCAGAACTGCTACTTGTTCTCTCTGTGCCCAGCTGCTCATGAGGCGCCCAGGAGGCATGGCGGGTTCTAGCCCTGGCCTGCCACCCCAGCAGAGCCTCACAACAAGCCAGACGACATCCCCCCTACTCCATGGGGGCCGCCATTTTCCACATCGGACTTCCCTCTAGTCACAACTCCACCCAGCAGACCAGACTATCATAGCCCGGCTTGTGCGGCCACTAGCGGCCGCAGGTTCATCAATAATTGCTTTATTTAGAGGTGACTACAAGAGTATGCCACCCACACAGCAAGCTTGGCAAGCTGCTCGTGTCATATTTGATATGCCAAATACCAGTAACATTTATATTAGGTCATTCCCATGACCTAATATAATGGTTTGAGGCTCTTTATGTTCCTGGAGAAAGCAGATGTCTTTGGGTTCTACTAACTTGAGACAGGCCATATGGAGATATTACTGGTGTCCGCTCTAGCAAATAGATGATGAACGGGAAGATAGTGATAGATAGTGACCATGATTATTTCTCCTAGTTTCCTGCTCTATAAGTATTCCTAGATTGTGACTTCTCTAATAATATCACAAGTCAGGTGCAACAACTTTGGTACCTATCTTATTTCCCTAAATAGTATTTCAGAAAGAAAAAATAAATAAATAACAGATTTAAACATGAAAGCTAACATTCCTTCAATGTTGACAGTGAGGAATAAATAATACCTGTTTCCAAAATATTTCTTCTGCCTTCCCATAAATAAAACCTGAATAATATGGGAAATAAAATCATTCTATTTGTGTTAAATTCATCAAAATACTATCCTCTGAGGTAGAATGCATTGGTGCAAGGTTTTATTTACAAGAACTATGTATGCCTGTTGGGTAGAAAACCAAATGTGTGTGCTTTTATTTGGATTTTTAAATTTCCCTTTCATTTTTTAAAACATTATAGGATGTAAGAACTTTTATAAGAGTGTTTGAGAAACTGAGTGTCAGATGTCTCATAACAATACCATACTATAACAAAAATAAATCTGTAGCTAGTAGGATGGGCTAAATAATTAAAGTCAAGCATTCTTGAGACCAAATATTTTAAAACCCAGAAAAAATATTAAATTCATATCTTGATCATATTGAAAAGTTCACTAAACAACAAATTATCAATTTGTCTCACTCTGCAAGAAAAAACAAAAGCAAAAGGAAAATAGAGATGAAGCTGGTACTTAAGACCATTCTACATTGGAAATGTTTATGAACTGAAAGAGTTGGAATCCCAATGACTGAACAGAACATAACACTTGAAGTTCAGAACTGTCCTTAAAAAAACATAAAAAATCACCAATTATAATTTCAACTGTCAGATAAATAAGACCTAATTTTACGGGAGCTTGATCACCTATTCCTTGAAATCTTCAAAGAAGATCACAGAGATGAGAGATCATGACTATCTCTAGCTAAGAGAGAAGCAAACAATATTTTTGACAAAGATCATGTAACTTTGAGTCACTAGTTACTCACATTTTTACATATTTTTTAATTCTTTAAACTCATTGTCATGTTTTTTACCTACTCTACAGATTAATCAAAACATTTTCACACGAGGAAATAAGATAATGTGATTAAAAAGTAAGAACAATAAGCAATAGTTTATCTACAGAGCTCCAGCATTAAAAATAGTTTTAATATGCTCAAGAAAAGAAAATAGGGTGGATACAATGCTGATTCTATGAAATAGAGTTAAGGGTAAGTGCTAAAAGACAAAAAACTGAAATTGAAAACTCAGTGGACGGATGTAAACACACATTCAGTACAGCTGGTTGGAAAAATCATGCACTTAAAGCAGTGAAAAAATCCCTAAAGAGTACTGCCAACTGCTGGAGCAGCACAACTGTGAACTGGGTGTACACTGAGGAGTGTGTCTGAGTGGATTCCAGTGACCTGGGCAGACTTCAGTGCAAGTTCTTAAGGTATTAAGGAACAAGGTGCAGTATGTTGAGCACTCGGGCTTCCCAAATAACCAGTGAACATTTAACATGATGCATGCTCTCTGGAAGCAAGAGACTAAGAAATAGGAGCAGAAGCTGATGCCAGTGTCAGACATTGCCACAGGAAGTCTGACTGGAGATCAACTGAGACAATGCCTACCATTTTCTTTCTTTTTGTTTTCTTTTATACTGAATCACTATGAAATTCAATACATCACAGCTACAAATAATCACAAATAATTCAATAATCACAGTTACAATGCTATTCATGTTAGGTTTTAGTCATATAATATTCCAACACCCATTTCTTGATGAATGCACATTTCTCACCACCAATGCACTCAGTTTCCCTCCTGCCTCTCCCTTCTCCCCTCCCCCCAAGCCTGCATTCAAGGCAAACATTTTTCTTTTCTCTCTCTCCCTTTCTCCAACTCTCTCTCTCTCATTTTCCTTTTCACCACTGTGTTTGCAATTCTGTTATTGAAAGTTATTTAGCCTCATTTTCTGTTATACTCAGATCTTCAGTTCTAGTGCTTACATAGTACTAATCAAAATGAAGAAAGGAATACAATAAAGGAATACATCCCTATTGAGGGATGGGGCAAAAGCCTAGATAAGTTTCAATACTCAGTTCTGGTCTAGCATTAGCATTTCCTACAATTATTGTTACACTGACCCCTTCTCTGTCTTACCTACCATCCATCCACACACACACTGGCCAATTCCTTCAATTTCATCAATCAATCTACATGAGAAGTACACTGACTTCTTGACTTTACAAGGATTTCTACACATAAAATAACATATGCTTGGAAACTGGGTCAATGACTTAAAATAGGGTGAAGGGCTATTTGGGCTGAAAGATGATCCAAGATCATCTAATTCATTTATTGGTCAACTTATATCAAATAGGATCCTAAAACTTCCTTACTTACACTGTAATTTTCAAATGAGTTCAATTGACTTTATTACATGGCATATTAGGCTAGTGTTCCAATACGGTTTGGTACAGTGACTTCCATTTGTTGATGCATGGACATTAGAAATTGCACACTGCTTTTACAAATTTACACTATATTGGTCATAACCAAAGCAGAGTAATGAGACATTTTATAGGAATATAGGTTTACATCCAAAAATAATGAATGCTCAAATAAGTGGCAGCTACACCCGGCAGAGCAGAAGCCAGCTTTCCCGTTCCGTAGCGTCCGCCTGTGCGGCCGCTGATTTACCTCCAAACTACCACAAATATTCTACCCACCCCTCTGAGAGAGCCCCACAAAGCAATGAGAATATAGTGCCCACATGGCAGAGCCTGGCAAGCTGTCCGATGCGTGTTCGATATGCCAAACCCAGTAACAAAAATGTTTATTTTCCTGACCCCGAAAGAGCCCTTAATACGGCAGCAGTAAGAAAGGCAAACAAGCAGTGCCTGAAAAAATTTCACCGGCCTGTCCCTAGGCTGCCAAAGCGAAGAAGGACTAAAATGACTGTCTGCACTTTCAATGCACGCACACTGGCAACGGAAGCATATATTGAGGATCTGATGCTGCAAGCAAGAAAGATCAAGTGCGACATCATTGGTCTGACTGAGACGAGGAGGCGTCAGTCGCATCATGCTGTATTTGACACGGAGAAGAATTGTTCCTTGGAACAGTGATGAAAAGAGGCGTCGGTGGCATTGGTGTCCTTGTCAACCACGAACATGGCTGTCAACATTGATTCATTTGAATGCCTAACAAACCGAATAGGACGATTACACTTGAGGAGATGTGGCCCACTGCCAGAAATTTCTATCTTCATTGTCTATGCACCAACATCCACATACAAAGAAGATGAAATTGAGAAATTCTACATGGAATTGGAGGAGTTCTATAAAAAGATCACACCTTCTACAAGATCATAGTCGGTGATTTTAATGCCAAGATAGGACCGAGAAGATCGGCTGAAGAACTCCACATAGGGACCCATGGCCTAGAATGGAACGAACAGGGTGAGAGACTATCTGAGTTCATCATGTCCACCAAGACTATTCATGGGAACTCACAGTTTCAGAAGGCTGAAGCGAAACGTTGGACATGGGAATCTCCTGGCGGACAGTTCCACAAATGAAATTGACCACATCATCTTCAATCGACAGTTTTGTCTGACCGATGTTGCTGTCGTCCCCAAATTCCAGACAGGATCGGACCACCGTCTCCCTTCGTGCAAAATTCTACTTCCCGCAACGGGGAGAAAAGGCTGCAAAGTTTAAGAAGAGAACTCCCAGAACGACCACCAACTGGGAACTCTTTAGCACCATTGCGGCAACATGGGAAGATACCATCATTGATGACATCAATGAAGAATACAACCGACTGGTTCAGCACCTCCATGATTGTGCGAAGAATGCCGAGAGAGAGAAAAACATAAAAGGACGCTTATCTTCAGAAACTCTCGAGCTCATTCGCCAACGTGGCAAGGCGCGAGCCTCAGGAGACCAAATGCTAACGTCCAAGCTTGCTAAACAGTGCAGAGAAGCGATAAAAGCAGACCTCAAAGACAGAAGAGCAGAAATACTGGAAGATGCAGCAGAAGCCGGGAAAAGTATTCGCACTGCCCGCCTGTCCTTCGCCAACTATAAGACCAAGATGACTGCCCTCCAACGCCCTGATGGATCTATCACATCTTCCAGAAAGGCAATGGAGAAGATTATCCAGGACTTCTACTCAAATCTCTTTGATAGCCACATCCACCTGCCCACATACCAAATTCCACAGGATGGATACGTCATTCCCAACGTTCTCCCTTCTGAAATAAGACATGCCATCTCATCGGTAAAGAAGGGAACAGCACCAGGCCCAGACAATGTCAGACCCGAACATCTGAAGAATCTGCCGTCGGTGCTCATCAATACACTAGCCTCGGATCTTCACACGCTACCTGTCCGAATGCAAGGTGCCCTCCCAATGGAAAACCAGCAGGACAGTTCTACTGTTCAAGAAGGGAGACATTCATGACATCGGCAACTATCGCCCCATCTGCCTGTTGTCTGTCATCTACAAGCTGTTTACACGAGTTATCCTGAACAGGATTAGCAGAACACTAGATGAAGGTCAACCATGCGAGCAAGCAGGTTTCCGGAAAGGATTCAGCACAATCGACCATATCCACACAGTAACCAAGCTCATTGAGGTTTGTAGGGAGTACAAGATGCCGCTCTGTCTCACGTTTCATTGATTTACAGAAAGCCTTTGATTCTGTGGAGACTGAAGCAGTCATCGAAGCCCTAGTCAAACAGGGTGTTCAAACCCAATACATCAAGATCCTTCGTGAGCTGTATGACGGATTCACCACCAGGATCTCACCATTCTACAAAGAAGTGATCATTGATGTCAAAAAGAGGGGTTCGACAGGGGTGATACCATCTCACCAAAACTCTTCAGTGCCACCCTCGAGAACATCATGAGACAATTAGAATGGGAAGGAATGGGAGTGAAGATAGATGGTCGGCAACTACACCACCTCCGCTTCGCTGACGACATCGTTCTAATAACACCAAACATTAGCCAAGCGGCACAAATGCTGGCTGACTTTGACCGAGAATGTGGAAAGGTAGGTCTACAGCTGAATCTGAAGAAAACTACGTTCATGAGAAATGAACTAGTTCCAGAGGCCCCATTCACTCTCAATGGAACAAACATCTCTGAATGCAGCAGTTATGTGTACCTAGGTCGGAAGTCAACATGATGAACGACCTAAAACCTGAGCTGTGCAGGAGGAAGAGAGCGGCATGGAATGCCTTCAAAGGCATCGAAGAAATAGCTAAAAGGACAAAGAACCTCCAGCTCCGGGCACATCTCTTCGACTCCACCGTTCTCCCTGCATTAACATACGCCTCAGAGACCTGGGCCCTACGAAGCAGGATGAGAATGCTATTCGGGTCTCCCAGAGAGGCATCGAAAGAGCTATGCTTGGAATATCACGTCTCACTCAAGTGAGTGAAGGAATCGGAGTTCTGACCTCCGTCGCTATTCCAGAATCAGGGACGCTGTCTCGTTTGCCAAGGCATCAAAAAATCAGATGGGCTGGACATGTAATGCGATTTGGGAGACAACCGCTGGACTAGAGCCGTTACCGACTGGATCCCACGGGATGTCAAAAGATCACGTGGCCGCCCACCTACAAGATGGTCAGACTTCCTTGTTAAGACCCTGAAGGAACGGTTTGAGGCTCTTCATATTCCTGAATCAACCAGATGCCATTGGGCTACATTGGCACGTGATAGGGTCCAATGGAAATGTTACTGGCGCCCGCTCGAGCAAATCGATGAGTAACGGGATTCAAGTGATCAAGTGATCAAGTGATCAAGTGCTCAAATAAGTAAAGACCCTCACATCTTGAGAAACTAGTAAAAGAACAAGTAGAACTCAAATAAGTAGGATAGATTTAATAAAAATTTCTCTATCACTCTCTTTCCGTTAATCATCGATTTTCTCAGTGGGCACCAGTAACATCTCCATTGTCCTGTCTCATGGTAGTAGAGCCCAAGGGCATCTGCTTGCTCCAGAACATAAAGAGCCTCAAACTATTCCATCAGGTCACGGGAATGAGGTCTATAATTGTTACTGGTATTTGGAAACTGGGTCAATGACTTAAAATAGGGTGAAGGGCTATATGGGCTGAAAGATGATCCAAGATCATCTAATTCATTTATTGGTCAACTTATAACAAATAGGATATGGCCCAGCATACCTGGGCCAATCCGGCCCAGGTATGTTGATCCAGAGACAGACATGGGGCAGAGCTGCTACTGGCTCTCACTGTGCCCAGCAGCTCATGAGGTGCCAGGAGGGATGGCAGGTTCTAACTCTGGCCCGCCACCCCAGCAGAGCCTCACAACAAGCCAGAAGACCCCCACTCCATGAGGACCTCCATTTTCCACATCTGTACTTCCCCCTCGTCAGAACTCCACCCAGCAGACCAGCATATCACAGCCAGGCTCATCGAGATCCACCCTGCTGCAGTCTTTTTTAATCCAGCCCAGGTATACTGATCCAGAGACAGACATGTGCTTCCTGCCCACCCAGGGACGCCAGATGTCAGGGAGCTCCCGCCGGGGTCCCCGACAGTGCCAGGAAGCAAGTTTCCTTCTACCTCTGAAGCCGGCGAGGAATGGATGAAAACTCAGGAATCGATGCCGTTTTAAAAGGCTTTAATTATCACAGGTTCAGGCATATAAATCAGCAAAAGGAAAAGCCTGTTGCTTAGGATTCCAGGCTAGAACCCCAGCCACGTGTTGGCCAAGATGGCGGCCACCACGTGTAAAGGCCCTGTAAAAGGAGAAGACAAGACTTCCAAGAAGGGTGAGCGCTCACAAAAGAGAGAGCCCAAAAAGAAACCGCGAGAGAGGAAATAGGCTAGTTTAAAACCCCTGCAACTCAGACCTTCCTCCCACTGTTATGGAAAGCAGGGAGGGTCAAATGCCCTTAGGTAATCCCACCCTGCACCTCCACCTAGGCCCTTTAGTATGCTAATGTTTTGAGCCAAGATCTGCCTGGAAATGCCTTTATAGGGAGAGAAGGGGTTTCTGAGATGGCATGTCTCTGTACCAAAGACTAATACTAATGCCAGTTAAATATTTCTCCAAGCCTTCACAAGTCTCTTCTACTTCATTGTAGTTTTATATTTTAGTTGTCTTTGAGTATATCAGGGGAGCCATGCTTGTTTGATTGGGGAGCAAACAGCATTTCTCTCTGGTCTAATTACTTAGGGGTCCTACGTGGCCAGGCTAATATGCAGGTAAGATCTAGCTAGTCCCACGATGATTGTGGTAGCATGGGAGAATATTTATACCAGCTAGTACAGTATACATGGTGAGATAAACTGCCACATTTAGACTACCCCCTTATCTACGAAGTGATTTGCAGGTGGCAATTCAGAGCAGATGCAGCGGCCCTTAAAGGAGTCCTGCAACAACTCCCCTGATTAGTTTACTAATAAAAATTGAAAAGGTATGAAATATTTAATAACGTACAGAAAATTAAGATAAGAAAAAAACAATTCCAATTACAATATTATAATACATGTTACTTTAGGATCCTAACTTGTTTTAGGACCCAAAGCAAAAGCTCATGACAAAGTGTTTCTAGCTGTCTGATTATAACGGACTATAGTTTGCACTGTCCATAATTTGTGAAAGTCAATTTGCTATATTTTATGTAAAGTCAGGTGTCTTGAACAAAGTCTGTGGGGCTACTTCTGGAACAGCAATAGCGGTGATCATATGAGTATGAGTCTCTGGAGAGCAGCGATCAGGAACTTCGTTGAATTGTCAGGAACACTGGATCGGGTCTCAGGAACACTGGAACAAATATCTCGAACTCTGGAACAGGAGTCTTGAGCGCTGGAACAGGTGTCCAGAACATCGGTGTGATATCTCGAACTCTGGAACAGGAGTCTTGAGAACTGGAACAGGTGTCCAGAACATCGCTGTGGGAGTCTTGCAGGGCTTCTTTTAGCAAGTTGACACTGGCACTGGTAACTGTACCTGTAGCTTGATTTTAGGAGAGACAAAAACACTTTTCGAGGTTAATCACAAGTAGAGATTTTAAGGCTTTGCAGGGATCCAAGTCTGGGATGGAGAGAAGAACATAAAGAAGCTCCAACATGGGTGGAGCAGGGAAATAAGTATGAGAATTGATGATTTTAAAATTGATAAATCTAGTGGATCAGCAGTGGAGCTGATGAATATAATAGAGGTTTGTAGTGGTCAGAAATTGAGAAGGTAGTAGTTGAGACATAACATAGACATAACATTAATCACAAACATAATGGTGGCCACCACATGCACACACACACGCACACATACATTTGATCGATCAATATCTTACAGCTGTATATGTGACCCATCGAGGGTGATAAATGGTAACGAGTCAAGCGCTTCATGAATATAAAGCCGGCAAATGATGGTGAGAAAGTGTCTTTTCCTGTGAATAGAGCATTGGGAAAAATTATTTTTGCAAATTATTAAATTTTTAGTGAGCACTGTTTTAGGAGTTTCGGAGTATTGAGTACTGTAGTGCAAGTTTACTGCATTCCAATATCTTATCCTGTGAACAGAATCATTAGAAAAACAATTCTTCATTGATTTAGCAAACATTTTTGTAATGAGCACTGTGATCAGAGTCCAAAGCCTCGAGCAACATAGGCGGAATCTGCAGCAGCCAAGTTCTTTTTCCGCAAAAAATCTGTGAGCAAAACATTAAAAAAGGAAACTCTAACATTAATCCTTGGAAACATATTGACATTGAGCACTATGCTCCAGAGTCCACCCATTTTTCCACCTTTTTTTTTTATAAGAAAGAAAACATTTAGGCTGTAAGGCAAGATATTAGACATGAACCATGATCACAGACTGCAAAACAAGATCATTATTAAAATGAACCAATCCAGGAGGTTTAAACATCAACTTGCAATTTAAAATTTAAGACTTTATATTGAAAGAATTAGTTGTTTTCTGATTCTTGGAGAATTCTAGTCTTAACAAGTCGCAGAGGAACCCAGAGTTTCTTGGCAGGTTTATCATCTATAGAAATGAAAGCATAACCTCTTCCCCGAATGAGGAGGTGACCTGCAATCCATTTATCATCAATTTTCACCCAGATAGGTGAATTGACTGTTTTTTGAGTTTGCATATCTTTTTGAAAGTGACGTTCAGCCGTGGTATAGGGAGCATCCAGGAATGGGAGAGGAGCGGACAATGGTGGAAATTACAAAAGGTGTCCTTTTCAGAAATTCCCAGGTTTTTCCAGCTGGGTAATGATAAGATATTTCTCCTGAAAAATCTGCTAAAGCTCTCTGAAGGATTTCACTGAGTGATAAAACAGCTTCAATTTCTTTTTAGGGTCAGGTAGTACAATTACATGGGTATCATGTCCAAGTAATACTTGGGTTCTTGATCTTCCCTTAATTATAAGGTTAGCTATCATCTCAAGGTAAGGTGTAGCAGTACGATTCTGCTTGTTATGTAAGTAAACCCATTCCTAACGGTCCAGATAATTGGGCTATAGCAGCAGTTGGAGACTTCGGGAGTGTTGAAGACCAATAACTATACCTTTTCTCTGGGATTAAATCTAGAGAGGTAAGAGTTTTGAAGCAGATCCATGAAAAAGTGTAATTCCTTCTGAGCTTTAGGAGTTAGCTGCCTTGGGCTATTTAAAGCAGGATCACCTTCAAGGGTATGGAACAAGTTACTGAGCTCACAGGAATACCAAGGGCGGGGCGCACCCAGTTGATATCTCCCAGCAGTTTTTGAAAATCATTCAAGGTTTTGAGCCTTTTTGACTAATGGAAATTTTTTTGAGGACGCACTGTAGTGCGGTCAAGAGCATAGCCCAAATATTCATATGGAGGCTGCATCTGGATTTTTTCTGGAGCTACTTGTAAGCCAGCCTCTGGTAAAACTGTCATTACATCATTATATAAATTCTGGAGATCTCTGGAATTATCACAAGCTAGCAGGATATCGTCCATGTAGTGGATGATGTATGCACCAGGAAATTTAGCACCGAATGGGTCGCAAAACCTCATCAACAAAGTGTTGACACATCGTAGGTGAATTAGTCATCCCTTGGGGCAATACTGTCCACTGAAACCTACATAAAGGACCTTTATGATTAATGGAAGGGACTGAAAATGCAAACCTTTTCTGATCATCTGGGTGGATAGGTATGCTGTAAAAGCAGTCTTTTAAATCTATGATAATTAGCAGCCAATCTTTAGGAATAGCTGCTGGAGAGGGGAGCCCAGGTTGTAGGGCTCCCATGGGGACCATAGTAGAATTTACATTCCTTAAGTCAATCAGCAAATACCATTTGCCTGATATTTTCTGTATTACAAAAAACAGGAGAATTCCATTCTGAAAACGTTTCCTCAATATGTCCTAATTTCGGCTGTTCTTCCACTAGATTTGTTAGCGCCTCTAACTTTTTTGGTATTGAGGGGCCACTGTGGTGTCCATATAGGTTTGTCAGACTTCCACTGAATACGGATAGGTAGTGGGCGCTTAACCACAGCGGCCCCAATTAAAAAGGGTTACTCCCTGTGTTAGGCTTATTATGGAGAGCTGGAACTGGTGCCCGATGGGAATTGGACGAGGTATGTGGATTACTGCCCCCACTGCTCCAGCATGTCTCGACCCCATAAAGTTAAAGGCATAGGGGCTATATAAGGCTGGACCATGGCTACATTCCCTTCAGGGCCAATACACGGCAGCCACCTTGCACTCTGTCGGAGAAGAGAGGAGGAGATATTGCCTACCCCGCTCAGGCTATGGGACACTTTCTTTAGGGCCCAGTTAGAGGGCCAATACTTGGTGGAGATTATGGATATGTCTGCCCCTGTATCCAACATGCCTTTGAATTTCCTTTTATAAATTTCGATGGGTATAACCGGCCGCTTGGCCTGAGAAATTCTGGTAGTGTACCCAACTAGATAGTTAGTAGGTGGCTGGTGGGCTTGGTTCTGTGTGGCTGTATAACCAACAATGAAGTTGGCAGAAGGGTTGGTACTGTTTAAGCCACCAGCTCTAGGGTGTTCGGACTGACTAGATGGATCCTCAAAAAATAATAATAGTTTAGCAAGTGGTTCCCCTTTTTAAAAAGTCCATTTAGTTGGCACAGATATTGACAGTATTATCTCTCCATGAGATTCAGGATCCAGAAGTCCGAAATGCACCATAATTCCCTTAAATTTCAGCCAATCGCTCCCCTGAATTAAACCCATACTACCTGGGGAGCAGGTCCTTTTATCCCTGTTTTTAGCATGTAGGGGTCTTGACTTGGGTATATTGTGACAGTCTTAGGGCAGAGAATGTCGAGACTGCCACTGCCTGATGGGGTAGGCCAGAGAGTATTTATTGACTGTAATTCTGTGGATTCTGATTCGGAGGATACTGGGCAGGTGGAATGAAGGAGAGTGCCCCTGGATTCAGCTGGGCCTGGGGCTGGCCCCCACCCAGTTTCCCGCATTAGGGGAGGCATAGATGTTATTTGAGCCTGCGGAGCTTGTGGAACCTGGGAGGGGTCCATGTAACATTTCCTATAAAGGGATTATTAGAATGTTGCCCTGTATTGATAGTTTTAGAAGATGGGCAATCTCTACGGGTGTGCCCCTTCTTTCCGCAGCTAAAGCAGGTTATCTGCCCAGATGAAGCCTGAGGCTGACTTCGCCTCCAAGACCGACAGTCTCTGGCCCAATGTTTTCCTTTTCTGCACCTTGGGCATGGTCCAGGTGGGGCCCTCCGAGGGGTGGAGTTGCGATTATTAGAATAGTTTCTCCGATCATTGTTTATCCTTTGAAGTTTACTGTTTCTCCCCCTAAAGCTGTTTGACATTTCATCCCTCTCCTGATCCTCCTGCTGTATGGGATAAGCCTCTATATCATCCTGTGTCCCATGGGAGGCTAAACCCACATTTCTACAGGCCTTTAGATACCCCATGAGGTCATCCTTTTCCTTAATACTATATAGTAATGCTCGACATTTTTGATTAGCATTCTCATATGCTAAGTTTCGTTTTAGGATTTCTTGAGTGGTTGGGTCTTGAACCTGTCTTTGGATTGTTTCACATAATCTCCCAACAAAATCAAAGTATGGTTCATCACGACCCTGGTAAATTTTTGTATAGCTACCTAGAAATTCTGGGTCGGAACCTACTCTTTCCCACGCTTTTAATGCTGTCTCCCGAACAAATTTTAAAATAGGTTCAGGTAATGTCGCTTGTTTTGCTTTCTTTTTCCATTCACCTTCACCTTTTAGCTTGGCAAAAGTTATAGTATGGCCTGATTCCTTT
Organism: Cryptotis parvus; assembly: GCA_021461705.1. Lineage (NCBI taxonomy): Eukaryota > Metazoa > Chordata > Mammalia > Eulipotyphla > Soricidae > Cryptotis > Cryptotis parvus. The sequence goes on from JAJIBD010022504.1 coordinate 30,392, forward strand.
TCTCTTAAAGTGTCAATATTCTGGTTAACCCCATCTGCATACCACATTTGCCATTGCATGTACTGTGATTTGTTTAGACAAGTATGTCTACCATTTCAAAGTCTCCCAATACCCACTGACTATTTTCGCTCCAATCAGCTAAATATTTTAAAGTATAAGGACTTGATATTCCAAACCTGTCGCAAGCCTTCCTAAACGGGGTTATTGCCTCAATTTTTTAAGTCTTCATGAATCGGTTTTACTTTATCTTTAGATTGGTCATGAGAAAGATTGCTGCACTTTGCTCTTTGATTCGAGCTAACCTGTTCCTCCCGTTCTTCCTCATCAGAGCTTGTAGTATCTGGCAGAGGAACATCTACCCCATTGAGGGTATCAACTCTGGGGAGATTTTCAGCTTGGGAATTTGCCTCCTCTGGGTTTTCCTGTTCCTCCTCTAAGTTATCAGCCACATTAGAATTCTTTTTTAGATTTTTTTGCTGGGAATGTATACACCTTTTTCAAGTCTACAACCTTGGGGCGTGTTTGTGAATGGCTTTTAGTTGGTTCACGCCTCAGTATTGGGTATGCGCTAGGTCCTGATTGATAAGTTATGAAATCAGAAATCTCCCTGCGTAACACATCCATTTCTTGGTTTATGTTTTCAAGTTTCCTATATGTTTCTTCCTTTTGTTCTTTCAATCTTATGTCTAACTTCCAAACCTCCTCTTTCTGTCCATCTATTCTAACTCTCTGTTTGTCAATTTCTTCCCTCTAAGATAGTGCTGATTTTACCGATATCCTTCTTCTGCTCTTCAAACTTTACTTCAAATTTTAAATCCTGTTTAATAATTTTACTTTCCTGTTCTTCTAATTTTTCTTTGAATTTTAAACCCTGTTCTTCTAATTTTTTCTTTGAATTTTAAATCCTGTTCTTCTAATTTTTTCCTCAAATTTTAAATTCTGTTTAATAATTTTACTTTCCTGTTCTTCTAATTTCTTTTCAAATTTTAAACTCTGTTTAATAATTCTGTCCTCAAGCCTTAAGACCAGTCTACCTGTAGTTTTATGATCCTCACTTATTTCTTTTAATCGCTGAGTAAACCTCGTCCCTTAAGATTGCATTCAATTTATTACTTTCTTCCCTCTCTCTATTAAACATTGTCCTTACACAAAGGTACAGTTTAAAGATCGCAAGGACCCAGATGATTTGTGAAAAGATAGAGTAGTTCTCAGAAAGGAACTTTATAGACTGGGCTATGTATGGTTCTGAGCCAATAAAAGATACAATGTATCTATACCATGAGATATCCATCATTTTACTCACGGTTCGGAGGCAGATGATCTCTGTCCGATGATAATTAGACCAGACGATGTTCGTGGTGCCCACCCAGGGACGCCAAATGTCGGGGCGCTCCGCCGGGTCCCCGACAGTGCCGGGAAGCGAGTTCCCTTCTACCTCCAAAGCCGGCGAGGAACGGATGAAAACTCAGGAATCCGATGCAGTTTTAAAAGGCTTTACTTATCACAGGTTCAGGCATACAAATCAGCAAAAGGGAAAACCCGATGCTTAGGATTCCAGGCTAGAACCCCAGCCACGTGTAGGCCAAGATGGCGACCACCACGTGTAAAGCTTCCAAGCAGGGCGAACGCCACAGCGAGCAAGAGCCCCAAAGAAGCGAGAGAGAGTGAAACTGGGCTAGTTTATACCCCTGCAACTCAGACCTTCCTCCCATTGTTATGGAAAGCAGGGAGTGTTAAATGTCCTGAGGTAATCCCTCCCTGTACCTCACCTAGGCCCTTTAGTATGCTAATGTTTTGAGCCAAATGCAGTGGCCCTTAAAGGAGTCCTGCAACAATACATGGTCATATAAACTGCTATATTTAAACTACTCCCATATCTACAAAGTAATCTGCAGGAGGCAATCCAGGGCAGATGCAGAGGCTTTTAGGCTTTTATGTGTCCAGCAACAGATGTTAATTATTGGATTTCAGTCACACAGTGTTCCTACATTTATTCCTCCACCAGTGCATTTTTCCCACCACAAATAGGTCTTCTTACCTCCTCCTACCCCAGGCTATCTCTATGGCAGTAATTTTCTTCTCTTCTCTCTCTCTCTCTCTCTCTCTCTCTCTCTCTCTCCTCTCTCTCTCTATCTATTTATCTTTCACACTGTGGTTTATACAGACACTGAAGGGTTATAATATATGCCCATTTACCTCTTTTCAATACTCAGTTCTAGTCTAGCTTTTTGCTATTTCCAACTATTATTGTCAAACTGGTCCTTTTTCTATCTTACCAACCCTCCTCCCCGTACACACTTGTGATAGATTCCAACCCTTGACCTCCTCCTGGCAATTGTTTTCCCTGGTCTTTTATATTGGTCTCATACCTCTTTTTATATTCCACAAATTAATGCAAACATTTATATGATTTACCAAATAACACATACTTTATTCTGTCAACATTCCATCCTTTACATTAGCAGTTTTCAATGAGAGACAATTAGATCACTACCCATCCTAGAATATTCCAAGGGTAAAGGGTGAAAATACCAAATGAGGTAATATATAGCCCTACAAAGAGAAGGGAGAAATGGAGGAATCAAAAGAGTAACTGAGAAAAGGAAACGTTTGGGAAAGTTTGAAAACAATGTTTTGTTTATTCCATCGATGCTATTGTCTTTCATTTGCCTCTTATTCACACCAACAGTTTTCTGATACTTACTTTGGAAACAACAGAACATGGTTTCTTCTTTTCTTGATAATTGTCTAGTGATTTTTAATATTTCATAATTATTATTCTATCTTAAGAACATATTCCCAGTACTAGAAATGTGGCTCAATAGCAATGGTTAGCATATGTGAGGTGTTGAGGCTATTTCTGGATATCACAATAAAATAAAGAGAAGCCTACAAGCAAATAAACAGAAAGTGAAAGTATTTACAGAGATCCTGAATTCATACTCTTTGTCAATTAATTATTTTTATAATGATGGCGATTCACAGATCCCCATGTTATTATTCCTACCATATTGGTATAAGTGGTAGGAAACCAAGATTTTTAGCTGTTTACAATTGAGTATCTGTGGGTCTTCTTTATTCCCTGGCATGATGGGATTTAATCCATATTTTTTTTTTTTTTTGCTCTTTTGGGTCATACCCGGCAATGCTCTAGGTTTTTTTTGGCTTTGCACTCAGTATTTCCCCCTGGAAGGGGTATATTGGGAGGCCATATGGGATTTTAGAATCAAACCCAGTCAACCACATGCAATGTATGTAACATTTTAAAGGTAAAGTTATTACAATTAGTTTTATATAAACAAAGAAAGTGTATCTAAAATGTTGGTAGTTTATTACCTTGATGGTTCCTTCAAAAGATTTGTTTTGAAGAAAATGTATTTAAATTTTTTAAATACTTTGCCAATATAAGGAAGCTCCTCACATCTATCAAAACATGTTAAATTGTTTGTATAGATGTCAAATTCAGGGAATAACCTGTGTGAAAGAAATGTGTCATCTATCAATTTCCCTAATGGTTACGTTTGATCACAAATGCTGGCTGTCACTTTTGGTCATCTTATTAAGTTTCTAAGTGCATTTTCTACACACATATCAAGTTGATTAGGGATGATTTGCTGATCTATTTTACTTTAGGTAAATAGAAATCTAGTGTTCCAAAACATGCAATTGAATCAATTTGGCAGACTGCTAAAAGAATACTTAACACATGTTCTCCAACCCAAGGGTGTCCATTTGGAAGCTGGATATCCATTAGCCAAATTGAATTTTGAGTGAAAACACATGGGAAGCTGATTCTATATCGTTTAGATAGGCATTGAATGTAAAATTTATAGGGCTGTAATGTTGAGAAAAAAAGTGCTAGTAAAAAGTCACATGCTTTGTGGGTACATATATAAATGACAATCATGTTTCATAATCTTTCAATATAAAAATAAGAAATCCTACTAAAATTCAACAATTTTTATAAATTTCATTATTTTAACTTATTGAACAAATAAATTCAATTATTTTATTCTACTGTTAGAAATCAGAAAATTAGTGTGCAGATATTAATTGATATTAAGGAGTAATATAAATTATAAGATAATTATTCTAATAATGTAAATAAAAATATTTTCAGATTCATATTGTTGGTGTCCAAAACTTGGTTTTATATTTTGGTACAAATATAACTTTATGAAAGAAGTTTATGGTAAGCACTATGATACAATTATCCTATATATCTCTATCTAAATTGAGTATAAATTCATTGAAGACTTATAAGTTATCTTCACTACTTATTAAATTACTCAAGACTTAATATTGACATTCAATTCTTGCTGAGTCAAAATTTTAGATGCCTATTTACCTGAAATATTTTATTATACTAGTCAATGTATCCAGTCTACCACAATGTTGTAGGCGTAGAGTATATGTCAGTTAGGGAAGGGACTATTATTGCCATAATAGTTGGACATGGTCATTTGATCATGTCATCATGATCATACTAGTTGGACAGGAACTGAGTGTGAAATCAGGTAAAGAGATATATCTGATAAACTACTATTATCTGTATTGCAAACCATAAGACCCTAAAGGAAAGAGATGGGAGGAGGGCCGGAAGGGAAACTGGGGACATTGGTAGTGGTAATTGTGCACTGGTGAAGGACAGGTACAGAAAAGGAGGTTTTTGCAGGCTTCTTGCCATTAGAGTCTCTGGAAAAACTAAGTAAATATAACTAAACTCAAAAGCAAAATATTAATATATATTTATCAATTTGTATTTGTTTATATATTTTCATGACTTATCTTCCCTGTAAATGCATCATTTTCACTAATGGATTACAAGACATGAGACTTGACTTGATTACCTAAAATCTTACACAACATTTTCTGTTTATTAGGACAAAAGCGCACATATTATTTTCCCCCTTGAATTAGATGAAATGTATACTTCCCTGTATATAGAAGGACACATGAATCTCTGTATATTTGTGGATGATGCAAACCTTTTTGCAGTGGTCTGGATTTACATTTTGAGTAGTTGCAACAAATTCAGAGGAGAAAAATGCTAAACTGATTTGTTGACAATTTTTAATACTTTGAAAAATGTATTCCAGATAGAACCTTGCAGAGTAGAATATTAGACTCATACAGTTGGAAATATTTAAATACTCAATACAATAAAATTCACAATGGAAAATATGACAAACCTTTTATATCAGTGGCAATGTGAGGTTCCACTGAAATTACAAAACAGGCAAGTGCCATAATAAAAAGCAGTTTCTAGAAATTGTAGGGTGAAAGCCTTTAAATGCTCTAAGGAAATTATTTTTCTAATTGTGGTTTCCTAACCAAAGGGAAAACCTAATGGTATTTGTGTGTTTCTCTATTGTAGTCTATCCATTTACCTTTCAAGTAGTTATGTTAGGCTAATATTGTGCTTAAATCCTGGAGTGTGGTGTTTTTTGTTGCAAAAGGAATATGCAACATAAAGGGGCTTGTTCAAAAATTTAGGTTTCATATTATGAGATAGATGGTTGATGATGAATGTATGATTTCTTTTCACATATAGTAGCCTAAAAGCAAGTCAAATAATAACTTTCACTATTAAAAATGATGAAAAATATTCTGTGTTTGTTTCTGCTCCATATAAGAAAATATATTTCCAAAAGGCAAAATTATCATGAATGTACCATTGCAAGCATTGTGATAATTAAAGTTAAAGAGAACATACATCCAGTGATGCTAGCCTTTAAAAACATAAAATCATCACTGTATCACTGTCACTGTGTTCCCATTGTTCATTGATTTGCTTGAGTGGGCACCAGTAACATCTCCATATGTCCTGTCACAAGCAAGTGTAACCCAAGAGCATATTCTTGCTCCAGGGATAGGAAGAGCCTCAAACCATTCCTCAGGTCATCAAATTGAGCCCCATAATTGTTACTAGTTTTTGACATAACAAATAAATAAAACACTAAGTATTGGATAAATGAATAACTAAATATTGGATTCACAGAAAAGACACCTGACTCAAAGCCAGCTTTTTTGTGTTTGGCTCCAGGTAACACCCAAAGTTTGTCAGATTACAGAGCACCTGTGAAATATTTGATCAATCTGTTGATCCAGCCATGGTCTCTGTGTTATAAATCCCAGCATTTACATGGGATGAGAAAGGATGTTTCAAGACCTAACAGTTTGCTATAGGCCAACTCTAAAGATGAGTTCACTCACTTATACCGAGACAAAAATAATGTTTATCTCTATTTTTCTGTAATCAAAGAATGCATTAACCTACTTCATGCTCTTTTTTTTCAAATGATACAACATTGCTGTAATAAGTAATGTCTAAGATTCATACAGATTTATTTACCCTTTTAGATGCTATATTGATTTCTGCTATAGGAGTTCATATTTGTGAAAATTGACAATATCATCTTTGGCCCGAAAGAGGTCATGTAACTCACAGATTGTGGGACAAATATGAACCAAGGGAAAAATTTTAATTGGTTTTTAAGATCAATTAAATAAACAGACATTGCTAAAAATACAGAAGCTCAGAGAATTTTACTGAAGCAATTTATCAGAAACATCAAAAGACCTAGGGATTCTGATATTCCTTTCATTATTAGGATCTGCAGAAGGTATGAGAAGAGATAATAGGGTCCATTCAGACTTTCCTTGCTTGGTTGCTTGCTGCTAGACTAGAACACAAGTCTGATGACTTTTCCTTTAGAACTATTTCCTGTTATCCTACTAGCATGTTAAGATCCATTGGCCTAATCAGCCTTCTGTATAGCCATTGACCTTGTCTTTAAAACAAGCAATTTTAAAATATAATTTTATTTTTTCCAAAAAATTTAATCATTAAATATAAATAATAAATTCAAATAAATTAAAAAATTCTGAACTTAGACTTTGAATCTCTTATGTTTAGCAAATGATGAGCTATTATATCTTATAGTAGGTTTATAGTTTTTTTTTCTGTTTTAGCTCAGATATTTTTTGTGGCACATTAGGAGGAACATTCTAAGTATAAAATGAAATAAAGTATCAAAATACTTTCAAAAAATAAATCTCAACATATATTTGAGATGACTATTCACTACTTATGAGGGCCATTGACTAGTTTACTAATCTTGAATGAGCAAGTTCACAATCTTTATGTTTAAATATTAAAATAAGTTTATTTTTAAGAATTGTGATTTACATGTTGGAACTGGTAACCTCAGAATAGAGCTGAGTACTGAACATAGGCAAAGCTATATACATGATAACCCCTAATGCATGTATTACAAGCCACAATATTTATGAGGAGACAGAGAGAGAGAGAGAGAGAGAGAGAGAGAGAGAGAGAGAGAGAGAAAGGGAGGAAGGGAGAGAGGGAGGGAGGGGAGGGAGGGAAGAGTAAAAAGCACATTTCAGGCTAGGGGATAGGGGAGGAATCTGGGGACATTCTTGGTGGAAAATGTGCACTGATGGAGAGATGGGTGCTGGAACACGGTATGACTAAAAACCCAATCATGGACAGCTTTGTAATTTTATATCCATAGGTGGTATAACAAAATTTTTTTAAAAAATAGTAGAAAGGAAGGGGGGAAAAAAGGAATCTTGGATGAGAAGAGAGTATACAGGCATGCCTACATGAAGTGTAAATAATTTACACAATAATTTGTGTAACTGTGATACATAAAAATATGTTATCACTTATTAACTTCACAGATACTTTCATATTAAATTCCTATAATGTTCTGAGTATCTTAGTCTACTGACATTGATACTTTGTGACTGTTGAGGCAGAGAGAGCGATTCCCAGGTAACAAATAACAAACATAACATTGTTATAACATGATAGAACTTAGACCAGTGCAAAGGCACAAAGTCCTTTGAGACACAGGATACTTATCAGAAGCTCATAAGACCACTGAGATGAAGAATTTGAGATGGAGAACATGGCTGGATCCATAAAAGGAAACGATCCACTTCTGGTACATAGACTAAACTGAGAATATCAAAAGACCATCAACAGCTCCAAGCTTACCCCTTCAGCAACTACCTAAGCAACAACATTAGGCAAGCAGCTTGATAAAACTGTATGTAAACTAACTTGGCAGAGAATATGGAGCATAATTTTACCGCATCTTCTTTTGATTTGTTTGTTTTATTTCCTTAGGGAAATAAAACATTTCACTTTTTTAGTTATGAAAATACCATGTTCTCTCTTGTATTCATCTCTCTCTCCACCTCTCCTCCTGTTTTATTCCAGAAAAAAAGATCTCATCCTATGTCAATATTCATGTCCTCCTGAAATTCTTTTCTAGGGGCCTGGTAAGCCTGGGTAATATTTAGGACTGACTTTTTTTTTCCTACAGAGGACAATTCCTCACCCCAGACTACATTGCTTACCTCCTTGTGAAACAGGGGAGTTGCAGGGATCATTTCCCACACAGGCCAACAGATGGAACCCATGTGAAGATTCACAACCAGTTAGTGGTTCTGGTACAATGAGATCTGTCACACGAGGGAGCTCATGGTTGATCACTTGATCACTTGAATCCCGTTATTCACTGATTTGCTCCAGCGGGCACCAGTAACATTTCCATTGGACCCTATCACGTGCCAATGTAGCCCAATGGCATCTGGTTGATTCAGGAATATGAAGAGCCTCAAACCGATCCTTCAGGGTCCTGACAAGGAAGTTTGACCATCTTGTAGGTGGGCGGCCACATGATCTTTTGACATCCCGTGGGATCCAGTCAGTAATGGCTCTAGTCCAGCAGTTTTCTCCAAATCACAGTACATGTGCAGCCCATCTGATTTTCGATGCCCTCCCTGAAGCATATGAGTCAGATGTCTCTGATTTTCAGAGACAGCATCCCTGAATAGTGATGGAAGTCAGAACTCCGGATTCCTTCTCTCACATCAGTGAGTTGTGATATTTCAAGCATAGCTCTTTCGATTCCTCTCTGGGAGACCTGAATAGCATTCTCATCCTGCTTTCATAGGGCCCAGGTCTTTGAGGCTTATGTTAAGGCAAGGAGAATGGTGGAGTCAAAGAGATGTGCCCAGAGCCGGAGGTTCTTTTGTCCTTTTAGCTATTTCTTCGATGCCTTTGAAGGCATTCCATGCCGCTCCCTTTCTCCTGAGCAGCTCGGGTTTTAGGTCTTTCATCATGTTGACTTCTCGACCTAGGTACACAAAACTGCTGCATTCAGAGATGTTTGTTCCATTGAGAGTGAATGGGGCCTCTGGAACTAGTTCATTTTTCATAAACATGGTTTTCTTTAGATTCAGATGTAGACCTATCTTTCCGCATTCTCGGTCGAAGTAAACCAGCATTTGTGCCGCTTGGCTAATGTTTGGTGTTAATGAACGATGTCATCAGCGAAGCGGAGGTGGTGTAAGTTGCCAACCATCTATCTTCACTCCCATTCCTTCCCATTCTAATTGTCGCATGATGTTCGCGAGGGTGGCGCTGAAGAGTTTTGGTGAAATGGTATCACCCTGTCGAACCCCCTCTTTTGACATTGATGATCACTTCTTTGTAGAATGGTGAGATCCTGGTGGTGAATCCGTAACACAGCTCACGAAGGATCTTGATGTATTGGGTTTGAACACTCTGTTTGGCTAGGGCTTCGATGACTGCTTCAGTCTCCACAGAATCAAAGGCTTTCTGTAAATCAATGACAGTGAGACAGAGCGGCATCTTTTACTCCCTACAAACCTCAATGAGCTTGGTTACTGTGTGGATATGGTTGATCTGAATCCTTTCCAGAAGCCTGCTTGCTGGCATGGTTGTCCCTTCATCTAGTGTTCTGCTAGTCCTGTTCAGGATGATGGAAAACAAGCAGATGGGGCGATAGTTGCCGAAGTCATGAATGTCTCCCCTTTTGAACAGTAGAACTGTGCTGCTGGATTTCCGTGGTAGGGCACCTTGCATTCGGACAGATAGCAGGTGAAGAGCCGAGCTAGTGTATTGATGAGTACCGACGGTAGATTCTTCAGGTGTTCGGGTCTGACTTTGTCTGGACCTGGTGCTGTCCCTTCTTTACCAACGAGATGGCATGTCAGATTTCAGAAGGGACATGTTGGGAATGACATATCCATTCTGTGGAATTTGGTATGTGGGACGGTGGATGTGGCTATCAAAGAGATTTGAGTAGAAGTCCTGGATAATCTACTCCATTGCCTCTGGAAGATGTGATAGATCCATCAGGGCATCGGAGGGAAGTCATGTTGGTCTTATACTTGGCGAAGGACAGGCGGGCAGTGCGAATGCTTTTCCCGGCTTCTGCTGCATCTTCCGGTATTTCTGCTCTTCTGTCTTTGAGGTCTTCTTTTATAGCTTCTCTGCACCGTTTAACAAGATTAGACGTTAGCATTTGGTCTCCTGGCACTTGCGCCTTGCCACGTTGGTGTATGAGCTCAAGAGTTTCTGAAGACAAGCCGCCCTTTTGTGTCTTTCACTCTCTCATCATTCTTCGCACAATCATGGAGGTGCTGAACCAGTCGGTTGTATTCTTCATCGATGGCGCCAATGATGGTATCTTCCCATGTTGCTCAATGGTGCCAAAGAGTTCCCAGTTGGTGGTCGTTCTGGGAGTTCTCTTCTTAAACTTTGCAGCCTTTTCTCCCTATTGTGGGAAGTAGAATTTTGCACAAAGTAGACAGTGGTCCGATCCTGTTTGAAATCTGGGGATGACAGCAACATCAGTCAGACAAAACCATCGATTGAAGATGATGTGGTCAATTTCATTGTGGAACTGTCTGCCAGGAGATTCCCATGTCCAAAGTTTCGCTTCAGCCTTCTGGAAATGTGAGTTGCCATGAATGGTCTTGGTGGACATGATGAACTCAGATAGTCTCTCACCCTGTTTGTTCCATTCTAGGCCATGGGTCTCAATGTGCCAATGTGGAGTTCTTCAGCCAATCTTCTCGGTCCTATCTTGGCATTAAAATCACCGACTATGATCTTGTTGAAGGTGTGATCTTTTTTATAGAACTCCTCCAATTCCATGTAGAATTTCTCAATTTCATCTCCTTTGTATGTGGATGATGGTGCGTAGACAATGAAGATAGAAATTGCTGGCAGTGGGCCACATCTCCTCAAGTGTAATCGTCCTATTCGGTTTGTTAGGCATTCAAATGAATCAATGTTGACGGCCATGTTCATGTTGACAAGGACACCAACGCCACCGATGCCTCTTTTGTCGCATGTTCCAAGGAACATTTCTTCCCGGTGTCAAATACAGCATGATGTAACTGATGCTTCCTCGTCTCAGTCAGACCAATGATGTCATACTTTATCTTTTTGCGCTTGCACCATTAGATCCTCAATATATCCTTCTGATGCCCGTGTACGTGCATTAAAGTACAGGCAGTCATTTTAGTCCTTCTTTGCTTTGGTAGCCTAGCTTGGCCGTGGAATTTTATCAGGCACTGCTTGTTCGCCTTTCTTTCTGCTGCCATATTAAGGGCTCTTTCAGGGTCAGGAAAATAAACATCTCTTTTTACTGGTTTTGGTATATCGAACACGCATTGGACAGCTTTTCAGGCTCTGACCTGCAGGCGCTATATTTTCATTACTTTGTGGGACCTCTCTCAGAGGGGTGCGTAGAATATTCACAGTAATTTGGAGGTAAATCGCGGGGCAGTGGCCAGCGCAACGGGGATAGCTGGTTTCTGCTCTGCCAGCTGTATCTGTGTCTCATGGTTTTCTCCATTATTTCTAGGGATTCTTGGGCACTTCTTTGGTGACCAGATATTGGAGGGAAGCAGTAGATAACCTTATCCATGCTATATCCTCACTCAGATGGGTTTCATATAAGCTGCTAAGAGGAATTTATGTTTTAGCTGTAGGAAGGCATGTCTCCCTACCTGCAACAGTGACAAAACAAATTTTGACATTTATTCCATTCTTAAAGAAAAAAATAATAACACAAAAATAGAACACAAGTTATCTATTGGCTTACACTTTTTAAAGAGAAATTTCAAATTATTTATTATGGATAATAATGCCTTTACTCTTTCTTCTTCAATGTCACATCTCACAATAATGACTCATGCTCAAGTCACAGTGTGCACAGTGTGCACAGAAATCTCACCATTGCTTGATTAGATACTCCTACGAGATTCACAATCATATTGTTATAAAATATGTTATTAATTTCCTTACACAGAGCTATGGTTTTAAATTATAAAAATAAATTTGTTAATATTAGTTGTCAATGAAGTTTAAGGAGCCTTCAGATTAGGTCTACAAATTCTGCTAACCAATGAGAAATGCCAATCCAAGCCAGGTCAGACTTATACCCACTTCAAGAGCAAATGTCAGTCCAAGTCAGGTCAGGCTTACACCCAGCTCAAGTGCAAATGAATTGTTTTTCTAAACTGCCTTAGTCCTCCCCTACATCCCTATATATATAAAAGAAAATATATTTAACATTGTCTGCTTACATTTATCTTCTCCTTTACCATAAACTTAAAGGCAAGATTCCCAAATAATAACCCTCTGTCCTAAATTCTTGTTGTATTTCTAATGCAGAGCAGGCACTGGATAAATTAAGTAAGAAACAGGGAATGTGGAAAATGAAAGACAGCATTATCTCATAGCTAAATGTTATGCTATAACTCACAGTATAGATGTTGTAATAGTCAACCAGGTGTTCCAGTGATGAGCTATAGAAATGGAATATGCTAAACAGTAAACAAAACTTTCCTCAGGTATTCAGAGAAGAAAAGATGAGGTCACATGACACTGTGTTTGAGGTCATCACTGTGAATACTTGGGGCATGGAGCCAGAGAAGAACAGGGAAACTAGAGACACAGCCTCCAGGTTTGTTTGTTATTATACCCATTAAGATCATTGCATTGATAGTACCCAGTAGAGAGTGAGAGATCGGGAGCAGTGGCCAAGTCTTAAAATATAAAAAAAATACAGTTTCACAGTTTCTGGAAGATGGTGGATGGATAATGCCCGAGATATTTCAGTTTCCTGGAATAGAACAAATCAGGAGTTTGTTTCATGGTAACTATCACAGGATATCAGTGTACACCACAGGGTTTATTCATGGAAAGGAATTGCAAATTTCTGAGATATTCAAGTGTTGGAATACAGGCCTTGGTCACAGATGCCCAGAGACTCTGCTCTTGCCTAGAGCTAGCTCCTGCAGGTCACGTTTGAGATGGGGGCAGAAAAAACAGTTGGATCTGTGACTCTCTATGTGGCTTGCCATGTATTCTATGTTAGCTGTTTAAAAGTATTGCCTCTTTCACAGATCTCTCTGTGGCACTGGACAACTATACCAGAGTTTGCCTAGCTGCATGGGATCCCCTTTAAATAAATAAAATAGCCATAATTAAATCAGAGAGTAATGCTTTGCACCTTCTGGCAAGTGAACATGGCACTGAGTAATTCTAAAGGCTAGTACCCAGAACACCCTGAAGTAAAGATAATGATCTTACAGAAGTTTGGAGAAATATATATCTGGCCTCAGAATAATCATGGTAGAGATTAGGCCTTTATATTAATCCTGAAATACATTTCATCTCAGATGCCCTTCCTGCATCTCTATTAGTGCCTGCAGGGAAGTTTGTGAGGCAGGTCTTGAGTAGGGCAAATTAGTATTTGAATGGTCTAGGCCAGGTGAGTTCATAGGTTAGAGGACTTGAATGTGATACAATTGGCCCTGAATGAGACTCTTTCTTGTTGCCGTGTTAGGGCAAAAAGGGATATAAAAGAACTTTCCTTCCCTCTCTCTCTCTCTGCTAGCTCAGCTCTCTACATGTTTGGATTCTTCTGCCTGCTTGCTGTTTGGGCCCAAGCACATGGACAAATGGCCATTTTAGCTTGAGGATTTTAACCCAAGCATATGGCGTGGTCACAGCTAGGAATTGGAAGTTTGGGTTTTTCTGATATTGGAATGTATTGCCAGAACTTATATGAGTTAATGTTTTTTTTGAAACTTTACTAAATACACTAGTCTTTGTCTATCAGCTGATAAAGAGTTCACCTGAGGCACAAGAAGATTCCTTCCTGCTCCCCTATACTGCTGGAGAGCAAAAAGCGCTTCTCTGACATTCGAGGCTGTTTCCTAGCATTATAACAATAGAAGTAGTGCATTAAAATCAATTTAAAAGTGAATTATTTTAGCAGGGCATTGCAAACATTTTCTTCTTGTGATCCCTTTTTTAAAAAATGCAGCAAGGACAAGCACTGCCAGAAACATATTGATCAATTGTATGAATCACTATGAGTTAATTTTATATTGTTGTGAATTCATAAACTTTCTACTGTTGTCAAAATTTTCAGGGCCACTTAACTTAGTTACTCTACTCCATACATGATTGCAACCCACAGTTTAAGAAGCAAAGGGTTATAGAAAGGCTGGTAGAGAAATTCTGTTACTCTCCACATTTCATTGCAAATATCAAAGAAATTTCAACCTAGAAATTCCTTCTAGTTTACTTGAGGTTGTGTTTATATTCAAATGCATATGTGGAATGAAACGTTGTTATATTTTGTTTTGCTCATTATAACCAGAATAGTTTTATTCATGATATGCAAATATGTTAAGAAAATTAAGTACACCAGAGGCTCACTTATGTTTACTAAATTGATAATTTTTTTTCAGAGCCCAGAGAGATAGTACAACAGTTAAAATCGACCTCTGGCATCCCACATGGTCCCCTGAGTACTGCCAGGAGTAATCCCTGAGTGCAGAGCCAGGAGCTTGAGCATATGATCATTTCTGGATGAATGAAAAAAATTGTTTTTTTTTTAGAAAGTAGAAAACTTTATTGGAAAGTAGAAGAGAAAGGAAAGGTACACCCCCTTGGGGAGGAACTTAGTATAGGACTAAGTTTGAAAAAAAATTGTTTCATGCATTTTTCTGTGCTCTTTGGGTGAAACTATGAGTGAGGTAAATGTGGCACCGATCAGTTGAATTTATATATTAGTACAGCAGATAGATCATAAATAAGTAAATATAATGAAGTACATCAATTAATAGGAAGTTGCTTACTAGATATCTTTTTGGTATAGGATTGGACCACTGTTAGCAGAGTTTAGAAGTTACTCCTAATTCTGGTCTTAGGGTTAATTCCTAGTGATGCTCTATGGAAAAGGGAAAAAAAACTGGGATCAATTGCATGCACCTTTTCACTTAGATTTTCTCCCTTCCCTAGATATATTTTGACAGGATAATGGTAATGATAGTACCATGTCTCCGGGGAGAAAAAGAAAAAGACAAAGTAAATAAGAACACTTGAATCATAAGAATGTGTAGATAAGTAAAGATATGGAGAAAATATATTTCTGGTAGGAATATATGAACCATAAAATTCCCAAGGCAGTAACAAAATCTGGTTTATTCAGAGGGCATAAAATAAGATAGTGTGAAAGTAGAGAAAAATAAAACTGAAGAGAGCTCATGTAGAGCCTTTGTAGATAGTAACTGGATAAATTTTATACTTTAAGGAGAGCTTTTAGAGTTTCAGCAAACCAATTCTGTGAACTAATTTTTCTGTAATAATGAATATAAATATGAATTATGCTCACAGCACCTAGATAATGTTTTACTGTGAGAAAAAATGAGGTACAAGTTGAGTGAGGTATTATTTCTTCATAGGAGAATGAAAGACATAGACAACTCAAACTGGAAAAAAATGTACAAACAAGTCACAGTCCACGTTGTTTTCCAGATATATAATGCAAATGGACATATGCACCAGGTATGGCAGCCAAAATGTGAGCTTAGGTTGTAACAAAACTACTTATAAATACTGAGTGTCTGTGGAAACTCAAGCACTCAGGCTTGGCCTTTAATTATTTACTTTGCCTGAGAGAAAACTCTCCCTATTTCCTGCATATTTTCATTTTTCTATTCACTGAATATTTCACTCAGACTTTGAACATATCCTTTCCCATCTGCATGATAATTGATATTATTTTATATTATAAGAAAATAAAATTACTCTGAAATAAAATTGCATTGACATCCACCATTAGATTTCTAACTTCCTTTCACTTACATCTTCCTGATATTTTATGCAATCAACTTGTCTATTCATGTTCCAATATAAGATAACGCTTTTGCACTCATGGTCCAGAGTTCATTCTCTATTACTTTTAGGAAATTGTGCTAATTATTATTCATATTTTTATTTATTTGATTATTGCTCCTGTGTTGCATCTTATCATTTGATGAAGTAATCACTTTTATCATTGAATCAAAATGAGACATACAGTTGCAAAATTGTTCTTTATGGTGGGGCTTCAGTCATACATGTTCCAACACTCCTGCCTTCACCACTGCACATTTCCCATACCGATGTGTTCATTTTCCCTCCTGCCTGCTCTCTAGCCAGGCCCGCTACTGGCCTAACACAGTAAGGTGTCTCTCTATAACAGACACTTTTCTTCTCTTTATAATTTTCATTTTAGGCATGTTTGCAATGCTATTACTGAAATGTTATAATGCATATCATTTTATCTCCTTATAGAAATCAATTTTTTAGTAGTAATTTCCAATTATCATTGTCATATTAGTCCCTTCTGTCTTAATTTCACTCCTCTTCCACC
Source organism: Cryptotis parvus (assembly GCA_021461705.1). Lineage (NCBI taxonomy): Eukaryota > Metazoa > Chordata > Mammalia > Eulipotyphla > Soricidae > Cryptotis > Cryptotis parvus. The sequence continues at coordinate 46,957 of JAJIBD010022504.1, forward strand.
TTGTTGCACCTTGTTGTATGCAATATATATATATATATATATATATATATATATATATATATATATCAATCCCTCAAGGTGTTGCACGTGGCTGCAGTGCCCAGCTGCATTAGCATGTGGCAGACAGGAGACAGAATTATCTACACCCCCTGGGTTCTGCCCTGTGGGCCCTGGATGGTTGATGGTCTAAGAAAGAAAAAGAAGACTGGGCCCTCTGGGATTGAACTCAGTGCCACCACAGAGCCTGGAAAGCTACCCGGGTGTATTTGATATGCCAAAATCAGTAATAATAATGGACTTCATTCCCTATGAATGGAGTAATTACTTATGCCTGCTCAAGCAAATAGATGAACAACGAGAAGACAAGTGATACAAGTGTATAAATATATATATATATATATATATATATATATATATTGCATGCCACAAGGGGTGCCACTTATGTATCCTGTATATTAACTCCTTAGCACATGAGTGTTTGTTGGATAGTTTTAATATTCTATGGGCTGTCTTTGTATTCTGGTTATTGCTTCTTTTTGAAGTGCAGAAACTTCTTGGTTTCATCTAGTCCTATTTGTTTATCTTTACTTCCCTCTTGCTTGATCAGTGTGTTTTCATCTTTTTTTTATCTATCTATAGAATTATTTATCTATTTATTTTTTGTTTGTTTTGCTTTTGGGGTCACACCAGCATTGCTTAGGGGTTACTCCTGGCTCTGCACTCAGGAACTACTCCTAGCTTGGGGGACCATATGAGATGTTGGGGGATCAAATAAGGTCGGCGGCATGCAAGGCAAATGCCCTACCTTATGTGCTATGGCTCCAGCCCCTGGTTTCATCCTTGATCATTCCTTTAACATCAATGTCATGGCGAATTCTGACTGCTTTTCTTTATGTGTCTTGTGCATTAAGGTCTATTATCAAGGTTGTTAATCCATTATTATTTGATTTTGCCCAGAGTTAGATGTCATAGTTTACCTTTTGCATGTAGCTGACGAGCTTTTATAGTAACACTTGTAGAAGGGTTTTCTTTGTTCCACTTCATATATTTTGCTTCGATATTGAAGATTACCTTATCATATCCCTTATCCCCAGGTGACCAGGTAATTGCTTAGGCAAGGGTTGGCATCCATGTTTCTTAGAAGCTCAGAAACCAGCAATGGGACTCAAAGTGTAACCTTATGACCTGTAACAATGCATTATCATTGGCTGTCCCAAAGGGAGGACCAAAAGCTGGGGTTGTAAGTTGTAACTTTCCAAGCAGGGACTGTTAATGTGACAATAGTTAATTTTCCATCCACACAGAATTGGACACACATCTTGGATCCTTATAATAGGCACTCATGATGTCAGCCTTGCTACCACAACCATATCAGCCAATAGCCCTATTCCAACAGTCTAGTCCCATAAATTTACCTCTAAACTTCACAAAAATATTGCTGAACACAAAATCAGTACAATACCAATATAAAGGTAATAGTAAGTTCGGACCAAGGAATGCATCCCATAAATCAGCTACTGGAGGCCCCAAACAAGTCACAAAAAGGGAAGACCAAAAGGAAGAGAGCACCATATATTGAGTTTCCCCAAATTCCTCCCTGGCAGTGAGAAGGGGACAGTGATAATTCAGTTGAAGTATCTACCTCCAGATTAACACACGCTCATGGAGAAGAATGCAGATATCCACAAAGAGGAGTAGATGAAGAAAAGGGCCCTGAGGCATTAAAAAAGGAATGCCGAATACAAAACCACTCTGATTAAGAATTCAGAGATGAAATGGTGAAGATGTTTAATGAGTTAAAAAAAAGTGGAGTGGACGTTCAATACATTTAAAGAGGAAATGAAAGAAACATTGGAATGGACAGTCAGTAAAATATAAGATACTATAAGAGCAGAGATAGGAAAACTACAAAGAAAAGTGTTATTTGTAAAAATTTGGTAATTGAAAATAAAGAACTCAATAAGTGCCCTTAACAGTAGAAGAACAGCAGCCAAAGTCAGAATCAGTGATCTTGAAGATGAGCTGCATAAAGCACTCAGGCAACAAAAGAAGATGTATAATGATCTCAAAATAGCTCAAAAGCAGTAAAGAAAACATTGGGATGAATTCAAGAGTAATGACATAAGAGTCATCTGAGTAGCAGAGGGATAGCAGGGAAGCAAATCAAATGAGGGAGTAAAAGTTAAAGGTATTGTTGCTGAAAAGTTCCCAGATAGAGGATGCAGATATTCATATTAGAGAAGCCCGAAAGATACGAGAAAAAAGTAAACACTAATAAAAGCCACGATACATCTTTTATTCAGAACAACAAACATGATGAACTTAGAAATAATACAGCAAGATCAGAGAAGGAAAATAAATATAAAGGAGGATCCCTTATATTCACAGCAGACTTATCAGATGAAAGCTTCCTAGCTCAAAGAGAGTGATGGGATATAATGAAACAAATCAATGAATGAAGGCCTCACCAAGAATACTTTAACTCACTAGACTTTACTTGAAGGAATAATACACAATTTTATGGATAAAAAAACAGCTTAGTAAATTCTTAGACTAAAAACAACTCTAAATGAGGGATTGAACTCCTACAAACAACAAACTTACAAAGAGAGATGGCACATAATCTTTCACAAGAATAGTTTTCATTATCATTGGTCTATAAACAGCAATGAAGCGACACAGACAGAAGAACACTATGGATTAAAAAGGAATTCAACATTCTCCTGCCTAAATAAAATGCATATAAACAGTCTAAGAAACACAGACTCAAACTCAAAGACTACAAAAACAATTAGTCACACAAACAACTCCTCTCAAAGAGACTGCAATGGCCACACTAGTATCTGACAACATTGGTTAATAGATTTTAGGCTGCCACTTTTATATTTATATCATATGTATCGTTGTATATATATGTAAATATCTGAACATATATATGTATATATACAAATATGTATAAGTACATATTGTATATGCATATTTTATATATGTATACATATATGTGTATATAAACATATATACACATATAAATCAGAAGAAATTGCACACTGAAACATATATACACCCAATGAGGGGCCAGCAAAATACTAACAACAACTGCTAATAGACTTCAAGAATGATGTCTGATAGCAGCAGAATTGTAGTTGGAGACCTTCGACACCATTTTGTCACATCTTGAGAGATCAACCACCTAAAACTCAGCAAGGAAATATTGTCTTTGAAGGAGGAAATGGAAGACACAGGGCTAATAAGTATATCCAAGGCTTTTCATTCCTAAAAAAGGCAAATACATGATTTTCTTCAGTTTACATAGAACAGGGACCAAGAGGATTTGTCAGTGGTTGGAATATAATACATGTGTGGAGGGCATGTGTAGGTTAAATAGAGAAGGGACCAGTTTGACAATAAAAGTAGGAAATGGCAACATTAAACTAGAAAGGGTTACTGAGTATTGAAAATAAGTAAAGAGAAATACATGATATCTCTTCATTATATGTATTTTAAATCAAAATGTGCAAGAGGAGAGAGAAACAGAAACAGAGAGAGAAGAAAAGTGCCTGCCATAGAGATGTGCTTGGGCAGAGGGTAGGTGGTGGAAAACTAGAGGCATCATTACTGGAAAATGTGCACTGGTGGAGGGATGTGTGTTGCCACATCATGACCGAAACTCAATGATGAACTGCTTTTATCTTATAGTGATTCAATTGAAAAAAAATTAAAAATTACCTAAGAATTGGTTTGAGTTAGGAACAAATATTATAGCCTTCCTGTGAATTACAATTTTCAGCATGTCTCATTTCCTGTTATATTCTCAATGTTATTCACCAATCGCTGTGTCATAGTCACAGTGACATTATTACTATTTCCCAGATTACATTAATAATGAGTTCACCTAAGACTTTAGATTTTTATTTTTTTCTGGAACCCTCCAAGATAATCCACTTATGGCTTTTATGGCTCTTGCTCAAAGGGTTAACTCCTGGGGCTGGAGCGATAGCACAGCAGGTAGGGCATTTGCCTTGCATGTGGCCAACCTGGGTTCAATCCCTGGCATCCCATATAGTCCCCGAAGCACTGCCAGGAGTGGTTCCTGAGCAAAGAGCCAGAGTAACCCCCTGAATGTCGCCGGATGTGACCCAAAAAGCTAAAAAAAAGGTGACCTCTTTATACGGTCCTTTTGTCCTAGTCAAATTACTGCCTTCAAGACATAGCATCTTCCATTTTCGTTACCTCCTGTCTTCAAGACATAGCATCCTCCATTTTCATTACCTCCTGTCTCTATCCTACTGCACGGCAATGAATAAAGCAGGTGATTATTGCAGGAGTTACTTTACCCCGCATCACCATTAGCAGCACCAAATTATGACATAGGAATTAATGTGAAAAGTCTCTAGTTTCTTTGACTCTTTATAGGTTGCTCCTCAGAAAGAATATTTTATGGCCAATGAAAGCTATTTCTTCCCAAAGCATTTAACTATAGTTTCTAACATTTCTAACTGCCTTTACAATACACATTCTATCGGAAGGTTGTTCTTATAGTCTCATTTTCCTTTATGCTTAAGGGTATCTCCTTGGTATTCTCCTACATATCCTCTGTGTAGTCAGATTCTCTTTGAGACTACCAAACTGCCTATTATGCCTGCTACATTTCTTTACATTTGTTGCTCTGTTTGCTTATTCAGCCTCTGAAATGTATGTGCTAAAAATATAAGGAAATTGTTTTCTTCACTGTTCTTTCAGTACTTGAAATGGCATCATGTATAAAATTGGCCATTCAAACATATTTATTAAATCTACATACAACTGATCAAAAGATGTATTCATCATAATTATCTTGAGAAGCAGGTGCAATGATTATTTCTGTACCGTAGATGATGAAACCAAGATTTCAAAAGGTTAACTTAATTGCTCAAATGCATAGTGTGTGTAGAAGCCTGCCTGACTGACATCAAAGCCCAAACTTTAATTTATTAGTACTTAAACTCAGCCTTAAGTGCTAAGATAGATAAATTGTCATAATGAATTCTATAGCAAATGATAATATGTTGAACACTTCAGTATATTTAGATTCCTCCTGGTTAAACCAAGGGTTAAATAAGGCAAAGCTTCAAAGATTATACAGGCATAGAGGCTAAATAAAAAACAGGTTAGTTTAGATTCTTCTGAAGTTTCAAGAGCTCTCTTCTAAATGATACTTCTGTTTTTAACTGGCTCTCAGACTCATGAATTAATGTGGTTACTTGTTTCCAGCAGTAAGTAAACCTTTTTTTAATTTTTTTTTATTTTTACAGTTACAAAGATATACAATTAAAAAAAGTTCATATTTGGGTTTTGGTCATACAGTGTTCCAGCACCCATCCCACCACCAGTGACCATCTCCCACCACCAACGTCCCCGGTTCCCTCCCCCTCTCCCCCAGCCCCTCCTCCATGGCAGGTTCTTTATTTCTTTCCCCTTTCTCTCTCTGTCTCTTTTCCTTCCCTTCCAGACTATGGATTACAGAACATACATTAAAAGGTTGTCATGTGTATCCTTTTGCCTCTATTTAATGCTCAGTTCTAGGTTGGCATTAGTACCCTCGACAATTATTAGCACACTGTTCCATTTTCTGTCTTACCTAACCTCTGACTCCCACACATTTGTGATAATTTCCACCTTTGACAAGACCTCCTGATATATGTTTCACTTGACCTTGGATATTGGTATCATAATATGTACCTATATATTTATGTTATGCAGATAAATGCAGTCATTCTGTATCTGTCTCTCTCCTTCTGGCTAATTTCGCTCAACATAATCTTCTCCATGTCCATCCATTTGTAGGCAAATTTTATAACTTCATTTTTTCCTAACAGCTGCATAGTATTCCATTGTGTAGATGTACCAAAGCTTTTTATCCAGTCGTCCTATTTTTCGGGCACTCGGGTTGCTTCCAGATTCTGGCTATTGTGAATAATGCTGCTATGAACATAAAAGTAGGGATGGTGTTTCCGCTGCGTATTTTTGGTTTCCCAGAGTAGATTCCCAGGAGTGGTATGGCTGGGTCAAATGGAAGTTCAATTTCTAGTTTTTGGAGGAATGTCCATATTGTTTTCCAGAAAGGCTGTACCAGCCGGCATTCCCACCAACAATGGATGAGTGTCCCCTTTTCCCCACATCCACGCCAGCACTTGTTGTTCTTGCTCTTTTGAATATGTGCCAGTCTCTGTGGTGTAAAGTGGTATCTCATTGTTGTTTTGATTTGCATCTCTCTGATGATTAGTGATGATGAGCATTTTTTCATATGTTTTTTGGCCATTCGAATTTCTTCCTTACTGAAGTTTCTGTTCATTTCTTCTCCCCATTTTTTGATGGGGTTGTTTGTTTTCTTCTTGTAAAGTTCTACCTGTGCCTGATAGATCCTGGATATTAACCCCTTATCAGATGGGTATTGGGTGAATATTCTTTCCCATTCTGTGGACTGCTTTTGTATCTTAGTCACTGTTTCTTTTGAGGTGCAGAAGCTTTTTTAGTTTGATGTAGTCCCATATGTTTATCTTCTCTTCTAGTTGCTTTATTAGTGATGTTTCACCTTTGAAGATGCCTTTAGCTTCAATGTAGTGGAGGGTTTTTCCTATATTTTCTTCAATGTACTTTATGGATTCAAGTCTGATATTGAGATCTTTAATCCATTTGATCTGATTTTTGTGCATGGTGTTAGACACAGGTTCAAATTCATTTTTTACATGTCGCTGCCCAGTTTTTCCAATACCACTTGTTGAAGAGGCTTTTCTTACTCCATTTTAGACTCGTTGCACCTTTATCAAAGATTAAATGATCATGTGTTTGAGGTTGGGTGTCAGGATACTCAATTCTATTCCATAGGTCCACAGGTCTGTTTTTATTCCAATACCATGCTGTTTTAATTACTAGTGCCTT